>CM064912.1:81839254-82354254 GCA_032727855.1 Quercus ilex subsp. ballota | reverse complement strand
TACAAAGAGAAGGAGTTGAATTAACTGGGTCAGGGAAGTTCAATCTTGCTTTGCTCTAGAATCTGTTGATGGATCCTTGAGGCGAAATCCTAGTTGATACCAAACATTAGAGAAAGGATCTAGGCAATTTTTTTGTCACAACCAAAAAGCTTTCCCAGCCGTCCTGATTATCACGCCATCATTGCATGGTGTATTCTCATAGTCAACCCCATTGAGCCTTATTTTACATAAGCCTTTATTTGTTCTTTGAACTACATAAACCATTCCCATTCTAAGCCTGAAAAACCATGAATTTACCTTACATTTTGAGAAAACACTTTGGTGGAAATTTGGATTTAAAGAGAAAGTTAGTTCAAATTAAATTATCCACATTATGTTTGCTCTATTTGATCAAAGTGTGAAAAGAAAAGAAAGTGAAAGGCAAGAATCGAAAAAGGGTTAAAGTGGTTAAAAATCAGAAAAGGCTATGAGTATCAAGGTGGCTGAAAAAAAAAAAAAAAAAAAAACTCCACTTATTGAGTATAGCAACAATATTGTCATCAGTATGAGCATATTGTCGAGAAAGAGCTATGGTGTGAATCCTGTGGATATCTTTTTTATTGTTCTTTCTACCAAGTATTTTTCCAGTTTGCTTTGATTTTCCATATCCATTTCTTTCTTAGCCCTCATCCTGTGGCTTGTCATTACAACCTTGATTAAAGACCTTTTGATCTCTAATTTTGGTGTTTGATTACATTAGTGGAGAGGATTTCTGAAAATTGGACTTATGGGGTGAAGTTTTGAGAGAATTCTTCTGATTTCAGTTGTTCTACTTTTATCTGAATTTGGTGGTGGTTTGGAGTTAAATTGACTATTTCACACACACTCAAGGACTTAGCTTTAGGTTGAAGTAAACGCTTAACTCTTGCTTGACAAATTGCTGAAATTTTTTATTGATTTTCTTGCTATCTTTGATGTCAAAAGAGTAAGTTACTAGAGATGAAATCTAAATTCAGATCATGGCTTGGTGAGTGATGATATTTCCCTATGGGGTCTAGTTGATATTGTCTATAGTTGTCTTTTATTTTATTTTCTTTTTGTTTGACGACAAACAAAGTTCTAAGTTTGGGGTGTTTGATTACTTGCATAATTTGGCATAATTTATCACTTCTCAACTTTAAACTTTAGTGTAATTTTATTTATTTTTGTTAATTTTAGACTTCATTATTGTTATTTAAATTTTATTGCAGATTTGAAGGAAATGAAGATTTAACCAAATAAAAGAGACGTGAAGCAGCTAGAGAGAATATTGGATTGAAAAGAGCAAGGTTTTGGGCTAAAGAGAGCAAGGTTTTGGACTAAAGAGAGGAATGTGTTGGGCTGAAAAAGGGCAACATGTTTGGAAAAAAAAAAAAAAGAGGCGCTAAAAGAAAAGAAAAGGGGTTGCCGAAACTGAAAAAAAAAAAAAAAAAAGGAAGCAGAAGACGCTGAAACAAAAGAAAAAACGCTGAAACAGAAGGGTTGAAACAGAGGAAAAATGCTGAATCAGAGGGCTGACGCTAAAAGAGAGGCTAAAGCAGAAAGAGTGGAGAAGAAGCTGCGGAGGCTGAAGGAGATTTTTTGCGTTCATTTTTTTCTTCAAAACTTCTCAGAAACATTATGGTGAATTCGTTTCTGTTGAGTTTAATTTTTAGCATGAACTAAATTTTCTTTATTCTAGGAAAACGATGTAATCTAATTCCGAACTATGCTTGCTTTTCCATGTTAATTTGAATTATTTCTCTTCATGTTTGTCTGATTTATTCTGAGCTTATTGCTTCTAATTAATTGGCCATTAATTAGATGATTTTGATCTTGTGATTTGCTGTCGAAAGAGGGAATTATAGGATAGATCTTGAATGTTTCGGCATAGGTAATTATAGAGATCGAAAGACTTGTATGAACCTATGTAGTATTAAAATCGTTGGTCTTAATGCTGCCTTGCTTTATTAAATTGCATATTCTTATGTAAAAATGATGAACAAGAATGTTTCCAATTGACTGTCAAAAGAGGCTTTTGGATCAGTTTGGAGATTGCTAACAAACAGAGAGAATTAAATTTAATTAGTTAGATGAGTAAAGCATAGTGAGGGATTAGGTGAAATCGATTTCCTAGAAGTTTTCTTCCCATTAATTTGATTTTTGAGCATTATCGTTCTTTTCCTCTGTGTATTTTCTTTAATATGATTTTATTTTAAATTCCAATTACAACAACCTTAGTGACTTCTCTAGATAAAATCGAGATTAGCATAATTTTGGTATTTGTCAAAAGTAAGTTACCAATCCCTGAGGACGATACTCTTCTCATCACTTTACTATAAAACTACGATACTGTACACTTGCAGTTTTGCACCGATCAATAGAGAGACTGAGATAGAGAGGGTGGGAAGAGAGTGAGGGAGGGAGGCTGAGATGAGATGAGATGAGAGGGAAGTGAGAGACAGAGAAAGACAGAGAGAGATGAGAGCTGAGAGAGAAAAGCAAGAATAAAATATTAATATTACTTTTGGCATAGTGCTATAGTACCATCGTAACTGTAGCACTATGCCAAAAAAATTTACAATTTTCCATGTTTGCACTTCCGGTTGTTGAGACAAATTGGGCCTTAATGCTAAAATACTTGTCCATACAAGTGGTCCAATATTCTAATAAATTTACACTATTTTGTGTAGTAGCTAATTTACTTTGCTATAAACAAAATTCTGTGTTTTCTTATAGGCGGAACAGCTTTCAAACTTTGATTAAATTACTTGAACATACAAAATTATATATACACCCTTTTTGAGTAACCCACAACCACCCCACCCACCCCCCCCCCCCAGTTTACGATCTTCATTGAACGAGCGAAATGCTTTTCTATTCTAGCTAATTAATTTCTAAGTATTTTTTTTTCTTATGGAGGCTTTCTAAGAATTTCTCTTATCTAAATTTTAAATTATCTTCAATTGTAACATTTTCCATGAGCTGATTTATCAAATACCAATTTTTACGAGTAAAAATTGATGAAGCTCCATCAACTTAATGGCATGGGTTAGGTAATGCCTCCTTAGTTTAATAGCATGTTTGGTAGATTGTAATAGATACTATAATGTAATAATAATTTTTATAATTTAACTATTCATTAATTTGGTAACGTTTTTATTATAAGAAATAGTCATTCTTATAAATAGTCATTCTGGATAATGAGGAATAATTATTCATTTCTAAAAGGGTTGTAATTGCTATTTCATAATAGGTGCAATAATTTTTAAAATTAATATTGAATGTTCAAATAGTGTATAAACCACTATGAACGTTTAGACCCCCCAATTTATAAATAACCAATTCAAGCTTTATATCAAATAATGTATTTGCGGAAAATGATTAAAAGCTTATATCAGAATTGATAAACAATCTAAACCAAATAAAATCACATCCACAGCAGAAATTAAATGGCAAAGATTAAGGGAAGAGAGATGCAAACACAAGGACAACACAACGATGTGTTATCTTAGAGGAAACTGAAGCCCTCGGCGTAAAACCTCTCCACCGCCCTCCAAGCGGTCAATAATCCACTAGAGAATGAAGTTGGGATACATGAACAACAATAGACCCTCCAAGTCTAATCTACCCAGTGTACTTAAGCCCTCCAAGCTTCTTGCTCAAATAAGGTTACGTCGAATCTTTTTCTTTTCTAGCTTACCGGATTCCGCTATAGCCCATAGCATCAACCAATAACTATTGGTCCCTTCCTAATTGCTTCCCAAAGCACCAAATAGCCTTCTCACAGATGTGGGTATGGTGAGAAAATGACTTGGGTGAGAACCTCTCAAGGATGTAATAATGGAGAGAATGAGAGTAGAGGAATTTGAAGAGTTTCTATGTAAAGATTGTGGATTAATCAATCTTGTTTTTCTTTAGGGTTTCTCTCTCAAAATTCTCTTTAGAAGCTCTCTACATTTCGTGGGTATGAGGGATATTTATACTAGGGTGAGAGTGGAATGCGAAGAGTCAGGTTTTTCAAAACAGGGCTGGCTGGCGGCTTGGCCTCATAACTTGACTGAGTCACAAGTTCAAGTCGCGAGCTAACGGCCTGGCCAGCCTGGGACTTTTGTCCTGTAGTGCAATAGCTGGCATGACGCTTCAGCTTCTTCGCATGCTTGGCATGTGACCATCTTCTGGCGGCTTGCAAGCCGCAAGCTACCTGCGAGATCCAGTCGCGAGTCCCTGCATCATTGCACAATTTTGAGCATTTCTTCACACTCTCTCACACACTACCCTTACATAAATCCCACCTAAATACAAGGTTACTAATTGCTAAATTACAAGCAAATTTGGCACAGAATAAAGTCAACACAATGGTTGATTAAATTCAACCTTATAAATATATTTCCCAATAAACAAACTTTTACTATATACATAACAATTATAAAAACAAAAAATCATAAAATAAATCATCTCTCTCTCTCTCTCTCTCTCTCTCTCAAATTTTAAAAAATATTATTTTTAAAAATATATAATTGTTTGAGTAAAATATTTACTAAAATAAATCTTAAATTTTATTCTAATGTTACAATTCACAATTAAATTTATGAATAGGTTTATGGTTTGTTTGGATTGAGGGAGAGTAGAGTATAAATAATCCAAAATTAGCTTATTTTCAGCCAGTTCTACTCTATTCTCCTCCTCCACTTTCCCTCCCTCCCCTTCAATTCAAATGGGCCATTAATTGTTATATTACAACACATTTTATTTTCTGTAATAAAAATTATAATTCCTATTATAATTTTCATTTAGTGTATGAAACATGCCACAAGTGTTTATTTAGCTAAAGAAATTAAATAAGTGAAAAAAAATAGTATATATATATATATAATGCTAATCAAAATTTGTTAAAATCTATAGAGACCTTTTTTTATTTAAAAATAAAAAAGGTATTTCCTGGAAGTGCTCATTATTATTGTTCCTCTATATTTTGCACGAATGGGAAGATTTTAATATAGGATAATGAATAGGGATTGAGTAGACTACATGAACGCATGGTGTGCACTTATGATCACTTGACTCGACTCCGTGACAGGTGTAAAGTCAAGCATTAAAGAATATTTTTTTTTAATTTATTTTTTTAATTAATTAATTAATTATTTTTAATGGCAATGTTCCTTTCCCACTTACCTATGTTTTCGAGAAGAAAATGGAAGAGAAGAGAAAAAAACATAAGGGAAAGGAAAATGTGAACCCAATGATAGTTTTTTTCATCAAATTTAGCTCATTTTTTTCTTCTTTAATGTTATCCAAACAGTGGAAAATATTTAATTTCTCTTCCTCTCCCCTCTATTCATCTCAAACCAAACATAGTATTAGTTCCATCTGTCCTAATTTGTTTGTCCTATTTGAAAAGTCAAACTTTTTAAAGGAATATCATTTATTATCTTGTCTACCTTATAAAAATGTATAAGACAAACTTTTTAAAGGAATATCATTTATTCTTAATGAGTAAACTAAAAAGGTGTCCCAATTAAATTGATTTTTTTAAATATTAGTTAGTTTTCTTTTCAAATAGTTTTGAAAATAAAATAGAGATATAATAGGAACATTAGTAAACTAATAATTTTTATTTTGAGAAATAGGACAATATTTTGGGACATCCTAAAATAGAATAGATGACAAACAAATTGGGACGGAGGTAGTATTTCAATTTAAGTTGGAAGTGAAACATTTTGATACCAATAATTAGGTACTAGTGTACCTTTTTGAAATTATGACTATTTTAAAAACATATATTTATGGCTTCAAAAAAAATAAAAAAATATATATTCATATATTAATAAATTTAAAAATATATATATTATTTGCAAATATATAAATGTAATTATTTGATAAAAATTCATATGAATTGCCATAAATTTTTGCGAATGAAAGTTACAAGTTCATACATAATCAAAATACCTCATCCTATTTAATAATTTTTTAAAAAGCCCCAAGCCAGTTATAACCCAAAATTTATTTATGTGATTAGACAAGTTTTTTTTTTTTTTTTTTTTTTTTTTTTTTTTTTTTTGAGAAGAAAATTAGACAAGTTAAAGTATACTAGTTCAAAAAAATTGAGAACTACTAAACTAAAGAGGAAGTAACATAGGGGTGGGGGAAGTAACCGCCGGGGGTGGGGGGGGGGGGTCATCCGGGGGAAGTAGTTGGTAAAAAGAAGCATTAAATCATTAAAAAAACTAATTGAGCGTGGGTGATAAAAGTAAAGACAGCCGCTCTTTATAAATTTCTACAACTTCCAACTTATTTTATTTCAATTTCTCGATCACGAGTCACGACTTTTAACATTTCTGAAAGCTCGAAAATGTGTTGAAAACACAAGAGCTGTTTAGACTCCCAAATTAAAGGTTATGGCTCGATTGATTTTACACTAACTTAATACTAAGTGTGGAATAGTGTAAAAGCAAGCGGATAAACAAACAAGCTACTCTAATCCATAAACTAAGCAATACAGCAGTAAAATGGAAAGTAAAAGAGTAGGGAAGAAAGGTGCAAACACAAGATAACACACCGATGTGTTATCGAAGAAGAAACCGAAGAACTCGGTGTAAAACCTCTCCGCCGTCTTCCAAGCGAAAATCGATCCACTAGACAATCAGTTGGGATACATGGGTTAGTAAGAGACCTTCCAAGCCTAATCTACCTGATGTACCTAAGCCCTCCAAGCTCCTACTCTAACAAGGCTTTTTGGAATTGTGTCTTGTCTAGCTTTCCGGATCCCGCAATACGCCCGATTGCATCCACCAAGTCTCACCGGCTTCTTTTGGTAAATCTCCAAAACTTCCCAAGCTCCAAAACACTCTCTACACTCTGAATAGGTATGGGTTGTGTTTGGGTACAAATCTCCTTTCAAGGTATGACAATGGGAGAGGGATGGAGAAGATGCTACAATAATTTCTCACTAAGGATGAGTAGCTCTCTCTCAAAAAGATGGGTGTGTGTGTTATAGAAAACCTATCTATGGGTTTTCTCTTTGAATTGGTTCATCTACATTTGTGGGTAATGAGGGTATATATAGTATGGGTGAAGGGTAAGAAAGTCACTCTCTAAAATCCTCCAAGCAGAATGTTTTGCGACTATCTTGTGGAAAGGCCTTACCCGTGAGACACTCGCGAAAATGACAGCCTGGCATGACTCTTCAGCTTCTAGTCATGTGCTTCTTACATGGCTCTTTCGCGGGTTAGCTTCCAGCGAGACACTCGCGAGATCCATTGATTCTTCATTTAAGCTTGAGTCTTCACCAACTTGATATTAAACCCAATACAATAAAATCCTACAAAATATAAGGAAATAAATTAAAGCAATTACAACATTTTTTGTCATAGAATAACGCTAACATAAAACATAGTTGTAAATCACAACTTTACAATTTCTTTTCTTAGCCCATTTTATAGTTTTTTAAAATTAAAAAAAAAAAAAAAGAGTCAACGGAAGCTCTAATAATATTAATTTAGGAAATATTTCGAGAAATATTTTATGAAAGAGTAAAAAAATAACTTAATTTTTTGAATTTTTTTTTTAATATTTCTTATAGATTAATAATTTTCTAAAATAGTTAATTAACAAATCTTTTAAAAACACCAATTAATAGGATCCTAAAAATATATATAAAAAATTATTAGACATTTTATTATTATTATTTGTATCATTAGACAAGTTAAAGCTTACAAGGAAAAGAAAAAGAACCACTTGCATCATTTCTTTTCCCAACTTGCGTATTTTATTTCAATTTGGTAGTTGGTAAAAAGAAGTATTAAACCATTTAAAACCCGATTACGTTTATTTATTTCAATTTCTTCTAAGTTGCAACATTTTATTTTCCAGTTTTTCTACTTTTTGGCTTTGGACCGATGACTGAGCTCTTTTTATGAGAATTTTACTATTATATATATAGTTGTTAAATCGTGAATTGTATCATAAATCGATCTTTTATTTTTCTGTATCGTGTATCGTATTGAATCTTGTATCGTAAGATAAACAAACATCTAATAAAATTATAAAATAATTATATATTACATATATAAAAGGTATATTCATTATAAATTCAAAATATATTCAAATAATGACCAATATAATCATTACTTATGCAATAAAATTTAACAAAGCTAATCATGTAAATCAAATTAACTTTTGTGTATAACATGTATGTTCAAATTGATTAAACTCATAAGTGATAATACATAATATATGAACCAAAATAATAATATTTTTTCATCATCTTGGCTAATCAATTCCATTTAAGTCAATGTTATCATCATGTTCAGCATCTTGCAAAATTATTTTTTCATAGACATTTTCTTTATTATTATCAACATTTACTATTTTTTTTTTAATTCTACTAATTTATTCTTTGTATTTTTTTCCTTTTTTTTTTTTTTGAAATTCTTTGTATTTTTTCTTGTCATTCTAGCTTTTTAGACTCATAATAATAATAACAAAATAAAAGATAATTATATTTTCACTTAATACATTAGTAATAGCATAGATAATAAATTTGTCAAAATGAAAGTGGGTGTTATGAGTATAGTCTAAATTTTGTAGGAGAAAGAGAAGCGAGGAATAAAAACTCATGAACTTGCTATTTTATTAGACTCAATTAAATTTCCCAATAATTTTGTGTTAAAAAGTCTAACAACTTGTTTAAATCAAATAAAACCACAAATTTTAACAAAAAAACTCATTTTAAGCCCACATGTTTATGTATCATACGATACATACGATTCACCGATACAATAGGATTCATACGATACGCATTTATGTATCAGACAATTTATAAACACTTACAATACACTCTTACAATCGATTTTTTTTGTACACGATACAGTACGTATCGTATGATTTTTGTTACAACTATCTTACGCAACAGACCATAATTGACTATCTATCATTTTTACATTAACCCATAACTTTTTCTTCATCATTCACAGTCTATCATATAAATAGTTGTGATAAAAGTTGCGTATATTTTTTTTTGTCGTATAAGATTTTTTGCTCTCTATACTCAGTAGTTAATTTCTCTTCCACACATTTTTAGCTCTCTCTCTCTCTCTCTCTCTCTCTCTAAGAGCATTCATATTGAAGTTGCTAAAACTGTAAAATAAAAGTTATTTCAGCAAGCCAAACAGCCAAAAAGGTTCCACATCCCATGTGCTAAGAGCATTTACATCGGTGATACTAAAAAATTTGGCTTTTAACACCTCAAAAACCTACTTTATTTATTTTAACACACCATTTAAAAATACACCCTACATCTCATCTCTTACTTTAGCACATCACCTATTAAAATAATGTAAACACCCATTAAAATAATATGATAGGCCAAAAACGTATTAACCCCTTGTGATGAATTAATTGATTAATTAGCCAAGTTTATTAATTAATCAAATTAATATGCAAAACGCGTGGTAGTACAAACAAATCACCAATAACTAAAGTATGCAGCTGAAAATAAATTAATATGGTGATTTGTTTACGAATGTGGAAAATCTACAGGGCAAAAACCCCACCGAGTGATTTTAAGGTCACCACTTCCAAGAATCCACTATTATCACAACATGTGGTTATAAGTAAAGGAATCTCAATACCTTATACCAACCTATAGTTGAACCCTTACCCCAATACCCAATTGGACTTGTTCTATAATGACAATTTCTACTTTTCAATATATGGCTCCTAGTACGTGACTAACCAATTGTGCGGATCTTAGTATGCGACTTCAATTACCAACTAAAGAAGGTTGTTGGCTACGAAGTTCTTCAATTCATCACACGATGAAGATCGAGAAGCTCCTTGGTCACAAAACCCTACGGTGTACAAACACAGCAGCTTCTTCACAAGAAAGATGAATTAGGGCAAATTCTGTCTCCGGTCACAATTTGCTTGAACAAAACTTTGTTTAACACTTGTGTAACTTATGTCACCTTTGACGGCTCTTAAAATAATCCTTTTATATGTCTAGGGTTGTGGGAAAAGAAAGTCTAAACATTCAATCACGGATTGGATGAAAAAAAGACCAGAAATTCTGAGTTTCATAAACCTCGACAGATACCTTATTTGCTGAGCTGTTGTCGAGCCACAGGCTGGAACAGTTCTTCAAGGCTCGATAGATGCTAGCTATCAAGATAGCTGTTGAGTTTTAATGAACAACACTTTTCACACCTGAATCTTGGACAGACTTGCATGACTTTAACGCTTGAACTTGAAACAAGGTTTCTTGAAGCATTAAACACACCCTAGATCTACCCAAATACAAGTAAAGTGTGTTTTGTCAAAGGATTAGCCCATTACATAAAATAGTGACATATGTTCCTAACATGTGAATCACATTTGTCCTAACAATCTCCCCCTTTGCCAATCTGTGACAAAACCATAACAAACAAATGAGATATGAGAGAAGTCATAAACCACTTAACTTATATTCACTTGTTGAATACAATAAAATCTATCCTAATACAAACTCTTGAAAAACTTCACAAGAAGAGAGTTTATGGCAAGTAGACTTTGACAACCTGTATTTCTAAAACACTTTAAACAAAACTCATTAAGGCATCTTTGTGTGAAACAGAAATAATAGATTGCATACAAGATATGAGAAGCATGTGCATAAAGAGAGAAAAAAAAACAACACATGTAAGGGTAGGTGAAAAATATACATCAATATATAAAGACTATAAGTATAATGTATGTCAAAATGGTCACAAGACCCATGTACAAGATATAAATGTATCTAAGGTAGAAAGAAAAGAAAAAGATACATAAAATCCTCGCTACATCCCTCAAAATCAACACTCCCCCTAACAAAAATATCCTATACTAACTCTCCCCCTAAAAATGACTACTCTTATATCTAAAACTACTCTCTCTTTTTGTCATGAGTGACAAAGGGTAAGAGTGTCAAGTAGATATCTCATCAGCACTAGAAGAGCTAGTATCTCCATCATCCTCATCATTAGAAGCAATAGCATCATCATCATCATCATCATCATCCTCATCCTCAGAAGCCTCTGGAGTAGGTGGAGGAGAAGCAACAAAGCCACCCATGACCGCCTGTTATCGTGCAATACGACCCACACGGGTGTTCACCTAACACAACATATCACTGAGAGTGTCGAGGCGAGCATCCATGCACTGAAGCTGCGCCATGATGTCCTCAAGAGTCACACCACTCATAGAAGAAGAGGGAGCAGATGTGGATGGAGCTGAAGGAGTGGGAGGAGCTGCTGACCCGGACCGCCTCGATTGAAACTATGCCTCGCTTTGTTTAACGGTAGTGGCATCTATAGCACCCATAATAGGGAAGTGATTGGACGCGGGAAAGGGAACATAAAAATGGCGTAAAATCCTCATGATAGTCAAAGGGAAGATAAGCTTATCACGGGTCGCCGAATCCCTATACACATCTATGAGAGAAAGAATGAAGTGAGAAGGAAAATTTATACTAAGATGCTCAAGAAGGGAAAGAAAAAACCGAGCACGGGGCTCTGTGATAGATTTATAGTGAGATAGGGGATGAAGAAGAAAAGTCATAACCATGTTCAAAAATCGAGGGCCTTTAGCAATGCCCGAACAGTAAGTGAACTAACACTCACCATAATCAGAAGGGCGCTCACAGAAAGTAGAAATAAGCTCGTCTTTAGACATTGTCGTAAGACAATCACAGCTAGGGTAGTCAGGATGCTCGACCTTGGGGACACGGAGCACATTGGAGACAATCTCCAATGTGACAACAACGCGCGTACCTCGAACGCGAGTAATGAAGTGAGGTACTGAAAGATCAAATCCATGCATGTTGGAGTAAAACTCCTGGATTAGCATGAATAGACATGTGACCGGGACGTCACACAGTGACTTCCATTCCTTACTGTGAATGATAGTGGGAAGATCAGTGTCGGAGAAGTCCGACAAGATGACTTGGTGTTCAGAATGAATGCCTCGTCGACAAAAGTTCTCAAAGAAGTTCGATTTTGCCTTCTCATCATGGACTGGACGTGTGAGGGAGTAGGATCAGTAGAAGTGGATGCCCCGGAACGAAAAGGTTTCTAGGATGGAGTAGATTTGCGTTTGGGTGCCATAGAAACAAACTAACGTAAACAGAAGAGAGAGAGGGAGAAAAAGACAATCAGAAAAGTCCAAAGTAGTTCAAATATATCAAAATATATTGAAAAGAAAGAATGTATGCTTGGGAATGCATGAACATGTTGTTGGAAATATGCATAAATGCAGCGGAAAAATAACGGATTTACTTCATTCAGAATTGATAACATGCATTAAGTAAGTTTTAGAATATAGAACAAGAGAGTGTACCTTGGTGTAGTGAATTTCAAAACCAAAGATTAGAAGTTCTCAGGAACACTTTCAATCTTCACTCCAATTCCACTATCGCCCAAGATGTGTGGTCTCTCAATCAATTTCGAAGGGAGAGTAATTGAGTGGCTTCACTCACACATACACACCATATCACAAACATGTTGTTGTCATGTAAAATTTTGTATGTTTCTCTCCTAATAACTGATTGTCTAATTGGGCTAGCCTGTTGGGCCTTTCCAATTGGGCTTCAGTATGTGGCTTGGAGTGGGACTAAAAGGGACTGATAAGACATTAGCTCCAATAGGCCTTGGGCTTTTCTGTTAACTCTTGACAAGTCCAAAGTTACCATTAATTATATTTAATACCACTATATAAATATAATTATACTCTAGGCCTTATTAATAAATTATATCTCAGGACTTTATTATACATGCAACCCCTTCATAAAATATTCGTAGTAATACAAAGTTATGAAAATAAACTGCCACTTTGTAAATTACTACATCTTAATCCTTGAGTACCCAGTTTAATCCTTTTAAGTTATTCACCATATATTTATGAAATCCAATTTCATAAATATATATATACTTTAGTAATTTCTTACTAAAGTGGTTAGGCCTAACTCTCTGAATAACTGAACCCATTAAACTTATCTCAAGGGAATATTTTATATTTCCGTTAAGAGACTATGAATTCCATCTTGAGAATATATAAATATAATTACACTCTAGGTCTTATTAATAAATTATATCTCAAGACTTTATTATACATGCAACCCCTTCATAAAATATTCGTAGTAATACAACGTTATGAAAATAGACTGCCACTTTGTAAATTACTACATCTTAATCCTTGAGTACTCGGTTTAATCCTTTTAAGTTATTCACCATATATTTATGAAATCCAATTTCATAAAAATATATATATATATATACTTTCGTAATTTCTTACTAAAGTGGTTAGGCTTAACTCTCTGAATAACTGAACCCATTAAACTTATCTGAAGGGAATATTTTATATCTCCGTTAAGAGACTATGAATTCAATCTTGAGAATATATGTTCCATCAACACTAAATGTGGCTACCCAACATACTGAGGTTTTGACCGTAACTTTAGATCTCACTCCTGATATATCAAAGCAACCTACACTTCATGATTAGGTTCATTATTATCTCAAGATTAAGAGTTCATGCAAATATAAGTCGTAAGATTTATTATTCAATTGACAGTCATTAGGAGAATAATAAATCTCACAGCGGTCCAGTTCAATATGTCTTAACTCTTAAAACATATCAACATATCAACTAGAAGTCACCACTTCCATGATTAAGAAAAATCATCTTAGTTGACATGTTATAGTTTTCGTAGATGAAACGTCTAATTTCATCACCGACTACGAACTAAGATTCTGAGTTTACAAAGAACTTGTGACTTATATCTTCTGTGACTAAATCACATAAATCATATACTATGTATCTCATGAACTAAATGATAATGTCCGAATATTCATGTTACCATTGTTTTAGATAATAATAAAACAACTTTATTAATTACAATATTAAGTCATACATCATGTCAAACATAATGTCATACATAATATTATACATAACATCATATAATAGGATTCTAGGGCACTAATCCCAACACATGTGACATGCAATAGAAAAAGCATTATGGGTTTAGCCCAACCCAAACCTACCAGCACACAAGCGGAAAACATATATAACACACATCTAAATGCATGAAAATATAGTTGTAATGCTCATGAGATGCAATGTATGAAGTTTTTAAGATCAAATCTTCAAAATCCATCCCAAAAATTTTGCAAAAACCTCTTTGATTTTGAAAAACCCCAAAATTTTCAAAAATCCCAAAAACTTAGGTTAAAAATCATGAAATGCATGAATATGAGGGATTTAGACACTTACCAAGTGAAGAAAACTTGATTAAGGTCGAATAATCCTTGAGGAAGAGGTTTAAGGTAAAAGGGAGAGGTTTTGGGAGGTGAAAAGGCAAGAGAGATCAAGAGAGATCGAGCAAAATGAGTCTGAGATCGCGAGCGCCCTTTATATAGCTCCGTAGTAATTCTTGACAGATTGAGAGGTGTCGAGGATCTGTCGAGCTTTAAAGAGTTCGATAGAAGTAGCTATTGAGCAGGTGTCCAAGGCAAAAGGAAGCTTAATGGATCGAGGATCTGTTGAAGAGCTATTAAGGGGACAGAAAGTTTCTCGATCGATCCACCTAGCTATTGAGAGGTGTTGAGATTGCGATAAAAAGAAATTGAAGAGCTTGATAGATAGGCTAGGTATCGAGAGATGTCAAGGAGCTGTTGAGATTGCTTAAAAACAGTTTTTCAAGAAGAGAAAAGCACAGATATAAATGCAATCAAATATGCAACTCAACCAAGGATTCAAACAACATTTTGATCTCTCAAAAACATCTTTCAACAAAAATTGTTAAGCACATAGATTCCAAAACACACACATACACAAACTAAACAAGTCTAACCAATTTTATATTTCAAAAACAAGTCAAGACAGTTTAGTGAGCATACATTAACACATGTAAACCTTGTGATGGCCAAATTACATTGTACTTGCACATGTATCAAGAGTAGCAAAGAATATTACGTGTTGTGTGTGAAAAATATCGCAAGATTGCATAAGTATATACATGTTATGATGATTTGAGATATGAGAAAATCACTTTAACTCACACATAATCATAATTGTTTGATGGGGACTATCACATTTGAGATACATCTTATAAGTCTCACATCTGAGAGCAAGTCATGGACCTGCATCTGAAAAGAAAGAACATAAAGAGACAGATGCCAAACACAAAGACTAAGAGAGATAGAGAGAGATAAAGATTTATTTATTAATTTATTTTTGTTTTGATTTTACTTTTTTTGTTTATCTTAAAGAAAGAAGAAGATGAAATAAGATACCAACACAAACACAAAAACGTCAACATAGAGCATGAAGGTGTGTTAATTTAGTGTTTATTTCTTAAGAATGTTCAAGAAAAATTGAAATGATTGCTATAAATTTTTTTCTCAATCTTTAAAATTGAAAAGTTTTTTATTTTATTTTAATTTTTTTCAATTTAAATTGAAATTTTTTTATTAGAATTTTTTTATTAATTAAAATGCTGATTAGTCATTTTTTAAAAGCCAACCAATTTTTTTTAATATTATTTTATTAACCATGTCACATTTAACATGACACTTATGCATTACGTTTGCCACATAAAACTTTTCTGTTAGTAGGTTGATGACATGGGCTTAAATAGAATTGATTTTCTTTTTCTAAGTATTACACTAGTAGCAAAATCAATTTAAGAACCAAAATAAAAATCGACCCAAAATGTAAAGAAAAAATATATATTTTCGCCTTAACAAGATAAATACGCATAATTCTTTTTCTTTCTTTTTTTATTTTTTTTATTTCACTTTATGGGCAATGCGTCATCTTACCTGACATATTGCAGGTGACATCCGAATTATTATTTTAGTATGACCGTTTGCCTCTAGAAACCCCTTATGATTTTTTTGAATCTTTTGTAATTTATGACAAAGAACTGAAAATTTTGACCATAATTTTCATAAAATATATGAATTAGGCATAACTTATTGATGCGTTAGTAATGATGGCCATGGTTAGGGTTTGAATCGAATATACCCAAACCCATCTCAAAATGTTTGCCCATAGATCCATGGATTCCAATACCCATTAGTATTTATACTTAATTCTTACTCAACCTGTACTCGATTTTTCAAATTTTTTTTTTTTTTTAAATCTAAACCATTTTAACTTAAAAACTGATCAATAACTTTATCTAAAAAATTAAACTAATCAATAACTTGAAATCACATATATCCCATTCGAGCAAATACCTATATCTCACAACAAAAAGTATCAAATACCTATATATCATTAAAACAAAATTTGAAAACAAGATTTGAAAAACAAAAAATGGCGAAAATATACTTTTGGTCCCTACATTTTGGACCTAATCTCATTTTGTTCCCTAAATTGATTTTGCGCCTACCCTAGTCCCTAAAAACAGAAATTCATTTTCATTTTGGTCTTTGCCATTAACCCACTAACAAAAACATCTTACATGGCAAACGGAGTGCACTGTTAGCATACTAAATGTTGACGTGGCTAATAATAATAAAAAAATTTATTTGGCATTTAAAAAATGCCACATCAGCATTTTAATTTTTAAAACTTCAAAAGTATTTTTTTTAAAAATTTAAATTGAAAAAATTCAAAAACAAAAACAAAGCAAAAAAATTTTCAATTTTAAAGATCAAGAAAAAATTTTATAGCAACTATTTCAATTTTTCTTGAACTTTCTTAAGGAACAAACACTAAATTAACACTTTTTATCACTTATGTTGGTGTGTCTGTGTTTGTATCTATTTCTTTTTCTTCTTTCTTTTCGAAAGTTCGTTTAGACCCCTTAAACTAAATTGTTTAACCTAATTAATTAACCAAGTGATTACTTAGATTAATTTCTAGATCTATATTAAACACAAATAAATCATATCATGCCAAGTTGCAGAAAAGTAAATAACATCTTGATATGATTATCTAGGAAAACTAATGAAACTAATTTGTTTCAAGGTAAAAACTTGGGGAAGATTTGACCTAACTATCCTCAAGGTAAACCAAATCCACTATAAGAGAATTGAAGTTTTTAGAAAAAATTTAATCCTAAATCTAATGCTACCTCCAGTAGTAACTTACTGACACGACCACGTGCAAGCTCCGAATCCACGAACTCATTCTCTTTTTGGATTTACAACAACATAAGCCTCCTTACTTGTGACTTTGAGACTCCACTCAACTTCTTGATCTTTGTAGCAGCAACTTCTACAACACCGGATCTTGAGTTTTTTTCAAAGAATATTGCTAGTAGAAAACTCGAGAGAGCTTTAGGTACAAAACCCTAGATCTACAATTAGAGGCACAAGATGCACTCTTTTCTCTCTAAGAGCTCTCAAAGCGTAGTTAGAGTTTTCCTTTATATACTAGAAGTATTTCACTTGAAACCCAAAATTTTAAGCAGAGTGTGGGCTGAAATAGAATTCTGTAGAAATTTCATGTCTATGATTTTCGATCGGTTGGATTTCACTGAATTTGAACGCTTCTTTCTGCAGCTTGTATTTTCTTGTGTTCTGACTTGTAACACCTTGAACATTGTCTAATCAAACCAATGGTTCTAAGAATCTATATCTAGACAAATTTGTGCTCACGGTTTGCTAATTGTTCTAAACTTTTAGAACCTAACACTTTTTTAAGATAAACCAAAAAATCAAATCAAAACAAAAATAAATTAATAAATAAATCTTATCTCTCTCTTCGTTCTTGTGTTTGGTATCTTTCTTTTTCTTCTTTCCTTTCGGATCCTTGAATCTCTCCTCTCTCTCTCTCTCTCTCGGTTTTTATTTTTTGCTTGCATATAAAATTTGCTCAGAAGATATAAAGCACAACATCAAGGTTAGTTAAATAAACATTTTACAACAAAATAAAAAGAAATTTTGAAATGATTTTCATTTTTTGTAGTGATATATCGGGTAATACCCAAATATTTTGGGTAGGGTATTCATTACCCATGGGTTTTGACCATCCCAGTACATGAGTTTTCAAATTAGTGTCCATTTAGGTGTTTTGTAGATTTTAGTAACTTATTTGAGTAGTATTTATCAGAAGATATAGTTTTTGATAGTTTTTATATTAAATGCATGAAAAAACTTAAAAGCTATTATTTAAAAATAAAATAAAAATAAACACAATAAATCAAAAAGCTAAAGTTTTTGCCAAAGAGATTCTTAGTTACAACATTTGAAGAGTGCAAACTTCATAGATTTACATTTTGTTTAGTAGCAAAAAATTCTATACATTTTGTTCGGTAGTGCACAAGTTTGCTACTGCTTACTGGTCTATAATTATTATTTTTAGAATATTAGAGCTAGTAAATAATCCTAGACCACCGTATAATATACTCATCATAATGTTCTATTGCATAATATTGTTTTGTTGGGGAGATAACACTTGTGGAGACTCCAATTAAGAGATTAATATATATATATATATATAGCATACAAAATGTATCCAAAAAAATAGTCTTGGTATTTTACAACAAACATCACATTGTTTAGTCAAGACTACTAAAAGAAAGGCTAGTAGCCTTTCTCAAGGCTCAGATAAAGAACTCTAATTACTTCCATGAAACCTTAGGGAGGATATAACACAGTAATTGAAGCTTCATTTCTTGAGGCTAGCATAGATTGATCTGATGATGTGTCTGGTTCAATGTTGTTGTGCATTGAAAATGCTGGTTGTGAGGGTACTGATAAGGTGATAGAGGTGCTATTAAGCATTAGCATGACTGAAGCCATGGTTGGCCTATCAGCAACATTTTCTTGAACACATAATAATCCAATGTGAATGCACCGAATTATTTCGGTTTTTGAATCAACTCCTAATGTGGGGTCTATAATATTTGAAGTTGTCATGTTCTTCCAATTTCCATGCCTGCAAAATTATTTAAATAGTATACAACAAATTTCAGAATAAAAATTATTTTATTTTTCCAATATCACGTTCAGTAGTACTATACTTTAAGTTAAAAGGGAAATGTATAAAAAAATGTTGCACTTACATAACTAAGAAGATCGTCTTTTTTGTTATTATGGAAGTGACCAATTTTTTTCCCGCACATCATTTCAAGAACCAGCACACCAAAACTAAACACATCAGATTTTACTGAGAAATGTCCATAATATGCATACTCTGGAGCCATATATCTACTACATGAAGAAATTAGTAACATAACTTTATATACTCACTACATATGCAAATTAATAACATTAGTTTGGTTTGAATGATAATAGAGCTCTTAACCATCATTTTCAAAATCTATTAATTTTCTCTAATTTATAGGAGATAATTAAACAATTTTTAGGAACTTATTTATTTATTTATTTTTTATTTTATGATGCAATGTAATCTTGTATTTGACAATACAAAAAATTCATCTAATGCTAATTATTAACTAGCTAGGATACTTACTATGTCCCAACAATTCTATTTGTACTGCTATGGGTTTGATCTAGTAGAACCAATCTCGCTAGGCCGAAATCAGCAATTTTGGGATTCATCTCATCATCTAATAAAATGTTACTTGCTTTGAGATCACGATGAACAATGCGAAGCCGTGAATCTTCATGAAGGTAAAGAAGACCTCGGGCAATGCCTACAATAATTTTGTAACGCATTTGCCAATCCAAATCTGCACGCTTGGTTGGATCTACATTGTTTATTTAAGCTATGAGTCAGTTGCAAAGGATATATCCAAGTGTATTTGAGCAAAAGTGCAATCTGTAAAATATTATTAATAATCATTTACGGTAGAATTGCAACCATATAACTTGGTCAAGGCTTCCATTTGACACAAACTCATAAATGAGAAGCCTTTCATTTCCTTCCAAGCAGAAACCTCGAAGCTTAACTAAATTCCGGTGGTTAAGCTTAGCCATTAACAAGATCTCATTCTTAAATTCTAAATCACCTTGTCCAGAACCCATGGATAGTCTTTTTACAGCTATATCTTGTCCATCAGACAGCCTACCCTATAGATGCATCAAAATATTCAATATGCAACCCTTAATTATAAAAAAGTTCTGAATCTAACTTGTATTGATAGACAATTGAGATAGTTTTTGTATGATATTGTCAAATTACCTTGTAGACAGCACCAAATCCTCCTGTCCCAACCTTATTTGCATCAGCAAAGTTATTTGTAGCGACTCTAATTGTAGGAAAATAGAATTGCAAGGATTCAGTATTGCTAATTTCATCCGCTGCTTCACATGCGTAACAAGTCAATACATCTGGATTAGGTAAGTCAATTGCTTAAAGAAGATTGGTGCAATTTTAAGTTACGTGCATACCTCATTAATGGGCTCACCGACATGAATTACTGAAGCCATCTTACAAAGTCACTAATGCACAGAAAATTTGTATGCCAGTATAATATCCTTTTGTTTTAGATATTAGCAGGTTTGGGAATGGGTTTTTGATTTCTGGTGAAGCGGCGACACAACACTTGTTTTGTATTTTGAGCCAAAACAGCGTAGACCAGTAGGGGTTTTGGAATTCAAATATATGTGAAATGAACTCGTTTTGAGGGTCTGATTTGGCTAAAAAAAAAGAAAAAATTTCACATCAACTCTAGCATGTCATTTAAAAGCCACATAGACGAGTCACTAATGGAGAGGGTTGGATTTTGCTAACGGAATGAAATTTCAAGGTGTAAAATTCAATTTCTCAAACTTTATAGAGTAAAATTCAAACAACTCCAAATTTTAAGAGGGTACTTTGCAATTGAGTCTAGAAATTATGATATAACATTAAATTCATGGCAGCCTATTAATATTTCAAAAAAAATCAGTTTGGGTCTAGTACTTTTGTGCACTGGACTCACTGGAATGCCGACATGTTTTTTTGACATGAGTCCAATGCATAAAACACTAAATAGTCTGAGCCCAATCCTTGACCTCACATAATTGGTAAATACACCTAATTTATTCTTTTTCTTCATCCTAATTACGAAAGTATCCGGTGAATCATGAACAAAGGACCTGATATTCCACATTTCTCTTATAAAAGCAAAAGGTGGCATCTGGACCGGCAAATGGCATCTGGACCAGCTAGACCTCATTGACAAATACCCAACACTCTGTCACGCTTGTTTTTACATCTAAATTTTTATTGGCAAAAAATATGAAAGTCAATATGTTCTTGTCATCAGTATTGCCTTGAATGTATATGTATAGTCAGGATTATACTTGGGGTACTTTTTCTCAATATTTCACAACTTAATGTATTTTTAAATTAATATTTTAAAAATCTCATTATTACATTAGATACTCATTTTATTTGTAATACTTACACTAAGTTTTGTATAAATCAAGCCTTATTTACCATTTAATCTATTAATTCATATTTTGTGTGTGTATATATATGTCTGAATATGGTATTTATTCTTAAACATTATAGAAATGAAATCCTTAATAATAGGAACAACAGACCAATTTTCAACTTACTCTCTACTTTCTTCCTTTGCTTCTTTACCCTTAAACAGAGGCAGATGCAGATGATTAGCACCACGAAAACAACCACCGACACAATGATAATGATGGTATTTTTAGATGAGTTACTCTTGTTTCCTGAAATAAATCAGAAATCTGTCCTCAATCAAATATCCAAAGCTTGAAGTTTGAAATTAACATCATCACACTAACACAGAAATAAAATAATAAAATATAAGTTAAATTTGTTCTCAATAAAACATTCCTTGGTTGATTTTTGAAAGCAAAATTATTATTAAATGCGGAGAAAAAAATGATCAAATTAATAAATACTTTCAGAGTCTAAGTAATCATTCCTTGCTTTTCCTCCTGAAAAATTTAAATGAGAAAATAGAAATTAAAAGCTTGAATAATTTAAAAGGTTGATTATTTTTTTGTTTTTGTTTTGTTTTGTTTGTACATTTTATTTGGAAGCTCGTAAAATAATTGAATGAAATGGAACAATAAATTATAAATGAATGTAATGGAATTGAGCAAATAAATCATAAATGAATGAAATTGATTATAATGTATTTAAGTAATAGGGTGGAACGGAAAAATCAATTAATGGAATGAAATCATGTAATCTTATTTGGATGTTCTAAAATAAAGGAATGGAATATAAGTAACCTTGTTAAGAATCAAATAACATAGAATTAATAGAATTGAATCATTTTATAATAACATTACTATTATGACCTTATTTATCGTCTTTTACCACCCAAAAAAAAAAAATGACCTTATTTTAAAATAAAATAGGAATTTTTAGAGGTATTTTAGGAGTTTCAGTGAAAATTTCATTAAATCTAATTTTATTTCCTTCAATTCCTCCTAATTTTAGGAGAAATGAAAATTTGAAGTTATGAGGAAAAGAAAGGAATGAGTATTATTTTCTATGATTTTCATTCTCTCCCATCTAAACACCCAAATATGATACTGGTCTTTTCATTATCTTTATAAAGACTCTCAAACAAGTGAATGGAATGAATGTTTCAAAAAATATATTTTTTTTTTTCGTTTCATTCTTTTCCCCCCTCCCAAACGAAGTGTTAAAGAAGATAGTGATGAAGGAGAAGATGAAATTTCATTCCAACCATAACCTGAGGCACTACAAATAATCCCTCAAGATTTTGTGCAAAAAAAAAAAAAAAAACACGAATCCTCCCAACTATGGAACAGTTAGATATCACTAAAGACTCCAACTTAAATAAGGGTATCCAATCTGAATTTTCTATTTCTATCTCGACCTTCTCGTTATCACATCTAAATTGAAATGACTCAAGCTTGGAATGATTAGCAAATAAGCTGAATGATAAACCCTCAATATACTTGAGGGATGTAAGGTCAACTATCAAAGATGAAATGTTTCCTTGGAACTGATTCCGATTGAGATCTAATTGTTGAAGAGATGTCAAATTGTATAGGCAAGATGGAAGGGTCCCTTAAAAAGAATTCCAGCTAAGATCTAACTCTTCAAGTTTTTTGAGTCCACATAAACCTGTAGAAAATGACTAAACGTTTGAAAATCTTCAACTTTATTATATCTTATTCATAAGAATACATACGATCTAGAGTAGAGTTGTTGTTGTTGTTGTTTTTGTTTTTTTTTTTTTTTTTTTTAATTTCATTAAAAACTATTGACATCAATTTTTGATTAAATACATGGTAAGGAGCCATCAAAATAATTTCGGCTTAAATTAAGATAAAGATTTGAGATAAAGATTACCACTGAATTATCAATTGACCCTTGACTAAATTAGAAATTTGGTCCTCCCAACTATGGGATAAAGTTCAATTTGATACTTCAATTATTAACTCTATCAATTTAACCCCTCAAGAATTGTTATGTCTAGAATTATTAGGTTTTGTTGACAACAACTACTTAAGATCTTATTCGTGTTTAATTATGAGTTCGATCCTTATCTCTTTTATTTTATCTCTCATTTAATTTTTCACATATTTTAACCTATACGTGATGAAAAGTGTTAAAAATATATAATTAAAAGATTAATTAAATTTAGCATGCTCCAATAGCGTAAGTTTTTGCTACCGTAATTTAACACATATATCAAACTCTTTCTTCTTCTTCTTCTTAATAAATTCAGAACACGTTTGTTTGGGAAACGTACCTTTTGCAGACACAGGAGGCGGAAATAATGATTTTGCAGGAACAGGAGGCGGAGATAATGATGGCAGCGATTCAACAAGAGTGCTGCCATAGAATTGGTTGGACTCAATTCTTAAGATACAGGTGGGTGCAAGAGCTCTCACTCCAAGGCTTCCATTACAACAAATTTTATTATAAGATTGAGCTTCAACTAGGCAATTGCTACAGTCCATCTCTGACAAATCAGGACTGCACTGCTTAAGCCCATAGATCGTATGGTTTAGATAGGTGGCATTTCCAACGGCAACCTTGCGAAAAATACCTCCAGCTGAAGCTCTAACTCTTAGGTCATAAAATAAGGTGCTTAGCACCTCGTTGAACTCAGTCAATTTCGAGACAAGGTCATCACTTGGCCCGGTTGCAAGATATTTAGTAGGTGTAGTTTCCATAACACCAAATATAGAGTTGTTGGAGTATCGAACTGTACAATTAATGTACCACATGATACCCTCTTTCTCGTTTGGACACAACTGTAAGAGCTCGTGACCTGAATTGTTGAGACAAATACGGCAATCAGTTGGTGTAAGGTCAGCTCTACAAAGCCCAGTGGCGTAAACTTTGTCGGTACCCTCTCCGGCAGAGAAATTGTAGAACCCATAATCGATTTGGGTGTTGGAAGAGAAGGTGGAGACGAGGGTGTTGAGTTTCGCTCTGAACTTCTGAAGGTACTGTTACTGCTCACATTGCCACTAGTTGAACAATCATGGAGAACGTAGGGATCTCGCTGCAATACTATGCTGTGACTAACAAGGGGAACGAGTAGAATGGCATAAAAGAAGAGAAGTCGTGATCTTGAAGTGCTCATTATTATTGTTCGCTGTATTCTGCATCAACAGGAACAATTTAATTAATGAGGCTGTGGTTGCTACAGTGTATAGTGTGTTACACACGCACAGCCTGTAAGGCTGTAACAGATTTTAGCCGCAGGAAAATTGACTTGACTTTATGACTGGTGGAAGTATACCTATTACCGGTGTTACTAAGATGTGTCTTTTCCACGCATCCAACCACGAAATTCCATGGTGGAATGAATTCATGCACCTAAAATCTAAATCACTTTTCTCAATCGTTTGACGGTCCCCGTAAACATCGTATCGCAGTCAGTTTGAATATAGTTGAAAATTGAAAACTGGAAATACTGTATCAAAATAATTTTTAAATACGTAAATAGTAGCGTGAGATCTATTTTTAATAAAAAAGTAACTAAAAAGTGATATTTGTGAGTCTATAAACCGTACACAAATATACTGTTTATGGTTGAAAAATCAGTCTTTACAGTTGAAAGTAAAAAAATAAAAAACATATTTTGCACCCAGTGGACGCAAAACGCAATACTCCAAACGGGTAATAAGTCTAGTCTAGTAAATACTGACACCATTGTCAACCTTTTCTCTTTTTTCTTTATTCAACAAAGCGTCTTTGATAATAGACGGATTCTACTTTTATATGCCAACTGCTGTCCGGATTTGACCCTTTATTAGAGCATTCTCATTAAGCCTTCTAAATGTTATAAATGCTATTTTTTAGCAGCTAAACCCCCAAAAATCAACTCCATCAAAACTCTTATATGCTATAAAATTTACAATTCTGCTACAGTGCACTCTTATTTTTAAGAGCGCACTGTAGCAGTATTGTATAATATTTTATTGATTTTAACTCTCTCTCTCCTCAGACTATCATACTCTCCCTCAAACTCTCAGACTCTCCCTCTCGTTCTCTGGTTCTCCCTCACAACCCAGGCATCATCTCCCTTCCCTTTTCATCACGCTGCCTCTGTTCGGATGAGCATATGATCTCCGTTAAGCTTCAATGGTTTGTGGTCGGCGATTGTGGTCATGATTTGGTGGGTTTCGTGGGTCTGATTTGGTGGGTATCGGTGGTGCTCGACGACAGTTTTGGCTGGGGTTAAGCTCGGGGTGGTGGGTTTTGGCTGGGGTTGAGCTTGGAGTGGTGGGTTTTGGCTGGGGTTGAGAACGAGGTGGGTGGGTGGTCGTGGGTTTTGGTTGGGGTTGAGATCGGGGTGGGTGGGTGGTGGGTGGTGGGTTTTGTGGTGGGTTTTCTGTTGTGGTTTGTGGTAGCAGTTTTGGTTCAGCGTGGGGCATGGGTCGTGGGTCACCGATCCGGGTTTGTGTGTGTGATGGATTTTGGTTGCTACAACGGTGGTGCTATGACTTGTCACGGTGGTGCTGTGACTTGTGGTGGTGGTGACTGTGGTGGGTTGTGGTTTCTACAATGGTGGTTATGGCAAGTGGAGCGGTGGTAGGGGTGGTGGAGGAGGGGATTGGCTGGTTGTTATAGTTTTGTGTAGTTGTTTTTATTATTATTTTAATGAGTAGTTTATATTATTTAAATGAAATGGTAAAAAATATAGAATCTTTGATGTTTGGTGAATTGTAAAATGAGTTGTTAAAAGCTAAAATTTTGAGTTTTGAGGTGGTATATGCTAAAAATTTTACCCACCTTGATGGGAATGCTCGTACTAGCAGAACCTTCGAAGTTTAGAAAAATGTTACTACTATAAAATTTTTTTTTCTTTTTTACAAGTTTTAATATAACTTGTTATGTGATGAGTTGTAATTAGTGAAAGTATAAATCTGCCATTTTATCTCCACCAATCAAAATTTACTGCATAACAACTTTTTTCAAAAATTATAAACTTTTATGTAATCATACCAATATTCGGAAATCTAATTTGAAATAGAATGGTAGTTTCCTTTCCTAAAAAAAATAATGTTAGTGTGATCATGTCAACGTCATTTATTCTTTTCAGACACGTTTTTTTCTAAATTAATGATTTTTTCACTTCTAATTCAATGTCACACATTTTATTTATTAAAAATTGAATGATGTTAGGTATGTTACAAATTGAAGTGTGTTCAATCATAAAAAAAAGTAATTTTAAAATTTATTTATTTAGATTTAAAATCCACCAACCAAATTAATTATCTCTCAGATTATATAGTAAAATTTGTAATATATCTAACATTTATTTTTAAAAAATTCTAAAGTTGCTTTATATAATATGCTCATATCATGTATCGTGGGGTGCCAATGAAATACCATGGGTCATAATTCTTTTGTATGAAAAATAGAATGAAAAATGGTATATATGCGGTCCCTGAGTTTCTCAAAAAAAAAAAAAAAAAAAATGTGGTCCCTGAAATTTAATTCCATTTCTATCTTAATACAGAAAATTTGGAAAGGTCTTAATTAGTTCTTAGAGAATGATAGTATCCTTGAAAATGATGACATATATTTTTATTAAATTTTTTTTTTTGTCAATATGGACTACGAATAACAGATAGACTTTGTAAAATGAAACTTGGACCCAAACTTGTGAAATTTTAACCTGAATAAAAAATGGGTTAACCAGTACCCGATCCTTTTTTTTTTTTTTTTTTTTTTGGGTTGGGTTGGGTTAACCTATCAAATCTGCAACTCAAAAAAAAAAAAAAAAAAAATATATATATATATATATATAGAGAGAGAGAGAGAGAGAGAGAGAGAGAGAGAAGTTTAGCATCCTTTGGTGCAATAACCTGTGGGGGCCTTTTTATGTTTCGGGCTAAGCTTGTTCTGCTAGGCTAAGACCTATTCTAATGTGGGTCGGAAAGTTGGGTCTAACCTACTATTTTAGCAGGACCTTACTAAAGGGCCAGTCTTTGCACAAACTTAGCATCCCAAAAATAAAGACAACAAACCATTAACAAATACATGTTTATTAATTCACAAATGTTAGTACGCGTTTATAGATTTGAGAGCAAATATCTTGTAGCAGAAAGATAAGTAACATCGGGAAGAATTAACCAGGGAAGCAATTAACATAACCAATATGGCAGAATGTTAATAGTAAAGCATAATGTAAAATAACACAGGAAAATGTAGGAATGATAAGTCCTTCTGCAAGAAGTGAACCAAAGAGAACTCGAACCCTAACTTGGATAACCTTGCTATTGGGCTGGGCCATCAAAGCTGTGCATTCTGGGGAATGGGCCTAGATGACTACTTGTTGCTGCTTTGAGATTTTTAATAGTGGTTTTCCTGTAAGAGGGAGGGAAAGATAGCCTATTGATGCATGCATTTTCTACCATGTTTACCCTCTCTTCTTTTAATTCACTATTTCTCTTTTCTCTGTTATTTCTCTTTGAGGTCTCTCCGTTTTCTTTCTTTAGTCACTATCCTCCTTCCCTTTATAGCTATTGTTCCTATTTATACTGGGCTGATCCTATAGAATTTCTTTCTTTTACCCTTATAGCTCACCAAACATTTTTATCTACTATAAGCACCTCTTTAGAGCTACCCACTAACCTATTGGTTGCTTGCCCCCACTACATCTGGGCATGCCCATTACCTTCTCTCTCTTATACTAGCCATTCCACAAAAAATTCCTATTCGTTTGGTTTTGCCATGAACCTTTCCTTCTTGCTTGAAAGGATAAGAATTTGGGTCTCTCTCTACTTATCTCTCTGGAATGCATCAAGTGGTCCCAACTATCGACCACCTATTTTGGGCAAAGATGCCATTCCAGCAAAGCATCTCCCAAAAGAGGCCATGACTAGATATCGGAAATAGGCCATTTTCCCTCTTCCACCAGACCACACCCTCTGTAAATCCCTTGACTGTGAGCCCACTTCCCTTGCATTGGCTGGATACAGGTTGATGATGCTCCGGCCATAGTGTTGCTGTTCTACTACTCTTTATTTTTGTTTTCTTTCTTTCCCACACTATTTCTACTATTGCTGCTCATCTTTGTCTCGTTTTGCTCTTGCTTCTTTTTTTGCTCGTGCTTATCCTTTATGTAGGATGGAAATGGGCTTATTGGGCTTGCCTCACTTTTTCCTCTTCTTGGGCTTGTGGGCCTGCTTCTTGTTATTTTCTGCCAGGCTGGCCCATTGTACCTTTTTTCTTTCCCTCTTCCCTTTCAGACTTTTATGGCCCTTTATTTCTGCCATTGCATACTAATCTCTTTTCTCCATCTCTCTTTGCTGGTTATTGGGCTTTTATGTTGTTGGGCCCTTTTTATCAAAAAAAGGGCATCAACAAACCCTAAATTTCTACAATGAAACTCATAACATTCTTATCATTATCAGTCTTATCTACTGCATGTGCCATCTCTTTCACTATCTCTAAGTGGAACAAAATTCATATTTGAGAGAACTAGAGGTTGAAGGAATCGTTGTTGTTACCCTAGAACAATACCAGAACTACGGTCACTTACTATACTTTGTTTTTTATAAAAATATTATTATTTAATTTTAATAATTTTTTTAATGTAAGAAATTAAAAAAGAAAAAAGGAAAAAAACAAAAACAAAATCATTTTTGGCACTTAACAACAAATCATCTAACTTTTATGGTGATTAGGGGTGTGCATCAAAACCATACCCGATGAAATTGACCCAACCCAACTCAACCTAATGCGTAGAGTTGGTTTTAATGAGTTGTGTTAGGTTGGAATTTTATTTGAGCCTTGGGATGGATTGAGTATGAGTTGATAGTTTTTTAACCCATATGACCCAACATGACCCATCATTTATACAAGTCTAATTTATTATCGTTATTTCAATTATTTGATTTAATTGATTTTTGATTTTGGTATTTTGATAATTAGTTAGGATGAATTTGAAATATTATATAAATTGTAATAATTTATACAAGTTTATTTTATTATTTTTATTTCAATTTTTTAATTTAATTGATTTTGGATTTTGGTATTTTGATAACTAGTTAGGATTAATTTGAAATATTATATAAATTGCAATAATTTATTAAAAAAATTGTTTAAATAATTGATGAAAAGCTCCATTTTTTTTACAAGGTTATGCATGCATAAACCACCGACCTAGACATCGGGTTGAGTTGAGTTGAGTTGATAATTTATCAACTTGACAAGGTCAGATTGGGTTGAATAAATTAACCCTTCAACTCAACTCAACTCAACTCAAACTATACACACCTCAAGTAGCGTTAATATTATTAGTGAACTTTGATTTGTGGAAAACTAAAAAATTTATATTACTATTTAACTTTTATTTTTGAAATTTAGTGTTTTTAGTTCATTATTATTATTATTATTATTATTATTATTATTGCTATGCGAACAAATATGGGTCAATCTGTAAGCTGATTAACTAAACCCATATATACTTAATCGACCTGACCTATTCATACCCCATTTAAGATGATCCATTTTTTTAACTTGAACCCAATCAATGGCCATACTTGACCCGACTTGACCCTACCAATTTTCCAAGTCTAATATTCACAGGTTTTACGTAACAACAATTTTATCACATTTTCTAATAACTCAAGTGAAATCGAACAACTCCACGTTGAGTATGATACCCACTAGTAATATTAGAGGAAAACACAGCATAAGGTTGGTACAACCAACAAATTTTAAAATGGTAAAAGAAAGATGTTCATATGTATGACCCTTTTTCATTTTAAATTAGAAAAGATCTGCACAAAGAGTCATTAGTTTTCTCTCCCTCGTAGGAGCTTCTCTCTCTCTCTCTCTCACCCTGTAAGAGCCTTTCACTCCTCTCCCTTCTAGAAGAGATCTCATCTCCCCCTCTGTGGGGCCTTCACTCCCCCACCCCCCCCTTCAAAACACATCTTTCTCAATGGAACAAGCAGTGATTGCAGAACTACAAAACCTCAACCTCACCAAAGAGGAAGAGGAGGAAATACTAATAACAGCACGAAGCCGAGATGACATTTTGGAAGAGTGTTCCTTAAGCTTGTTTGGATGACTCCTTTCAGATAGACAACAGAATATAAGAGCTCTAAAAAGTACTTTAAGAGCTGCTTGGAAGATGGGGTCAGAGCTGAAAATAGTTGATGTGGGCAGCAACATTTTACGATTCAAGTTTAGTTCTAGTTACCAGAGAGATTGGGTGGAAAATAGTGGGCCATGGAACTTTGAAAACAATTTACTTCTCCTTTGTAGATGGAAGAAGAGCCTCACTATTAAAAATATAGTCTTCACTCATTCTCCTTTTTGGGTTCAGCTGTGGGGACTGCCATTGGAACTCATGTCAGAGGAGGTTGGGCAAGATATTGGAAGAAGCTTGGGACACCTTATTGAAGTAGACAAACGGGCATGCCAGTCAGATCAAGCCAAGTTCATGCGCATCAGAGTAGAGCTTCCAATTGATAGGCCTCTCCCTAGAGGTGGTCATGTTGTAAGCAAGGATGGTGAAAAATTTTGGATCCATTTCAGGTACGAAAGACTTCCAACATTCTGCTTCCTTTGTGGATTGCTTGGCCACGATGATACACATTGTCAAGTTCCTAAAGACCAGCAAGGCACTCCAAAGCAATATGGGGAGTGGTTAAGAGCAAATGGAAGTTTCAAAGGAGGAAATATGAATTTCAAAGGAGGAAGTGTGAATTTCAAAGGAGGAAATGTAAGGCAGGAAAATTATTCAAGTAGTAATCAATATGCTAAGGCTGACGGAACAGCAAAACGGTGACTGCGTCGCTGCCATGGATAAGTCCTCTATCTCTCCGACGAGTCACGTGGAAAGAAACAAGGAAGATGGCATTTTTCAAATTTCAAAATTTTCCAGCAAGTCCACTTAGAGGCAGGAAAGTGGCGTGCTAGGCACTCAAACTAGTCAGGCGGCTGATGATAGACTTGGATGGGACTTAAAGGTAACTGAAGGTATGGCTTTGGGACAAAATGAAGGGTGAAAAGGAGTGGGAACTGATCCAATTCCAATGGAAAGGTCTGATTCAGCTGTTCGGTTTGAGGAATGTAGCATTATACTTAATAAAGACTGCCTCACTTTAACAGATGAGTGCTATGCTGAGGTAAGCAGCCCACTTAAGCCAAACATAAAGGCCCAAACTCTTAAAGAAAAGGAAGTTTTAGCAGCAGCCCAAGTAAGTATTAAAAGTCTACAAAAGAAATGTCGTATAAAAAAAATAGCAAGGGAACAAGGTTCAGCCCAAGGTAAAGGAAAACAAGCACAAGGTCCGAATATAGGCTCAAAAAGCCAGTTAGCTCTGCTCTTCGCAGAAGAAGATGAAGGCACAGCTAGAAAGAGGAAATGTATGGAGATTGATGGAAGCGTTAATGAGGAAGAAAAATTATCGGCGGTGGCTGCAAGGCAGCACTACCAGGAGCCATGAATTCCTTCGGATGGAACTGCCGGGGGCTTGGGAACCCCCAGTTAGTTCGAGCATTGCACGATTTGGTGCAATGTTATGCTCACAAAATAGTCTTCCTATCGAAGACTAAAATAAGGCAACGGCGAATGGAAAGAATAAAAGAAAGAATTAGTTTTGCGAATGGGCTGTATGTTCCGAGTCAAGGGCGCAGCGGTGGCTTGGCATTTTTATGGTCGAGGGAGATAAATTTGGAGATAAAAAGCTACAGCAACCACCATATTGATGCAGTTGTTACAGAGGAGAATTCTAATTTTAAATGGAGGCTCACAGATTTTTATGATCACCCCCAAACTCACTTGAGACAGACGTCTTGGGATTTACTTACTTATTTGGAGAGTCAATCTCAGCTTCCTTGGTTTTGTTATGGAGCCTTTAATGAAATTTTGTTGATGGAAGAAAAATCAGGCGGAGTGGTAAGAAGTCAAAGTCAGATGGATAGATTTTGGGAAGTGGTTAATCTTTGTGGTTTCAAGGATTTGGGCTATTCGGGGGCAGATTTTACTTGGTGCAATTTGCAATCTGGAGACAGTAGAGTGTATTTGAGGCTGGATAGGGCTTTTGCAACTAATGACTGGATTGATAAGTTTGGTGAAGTTAGAGTCAACCACCTGGTGGATTCCACTTCGGATCATTTTGCTCTATACATTGCAGACCCAAATGCTCCAAAGCAATCCTGTACAAGAAGATTTCATTTCAAGGCTATGTGGACTAAAAACAAAGCATGCAAAGATATTATTGAGGCGGCATGGTGTAGTGTGGACAATGCAAATATGTCGGAAGGTGTGGTTGCTGCCTTAAATGCTTGTGCTGCTGATCTTAAAGCTTGGAGTTCTACCACTTTTGGTCAAATTCCAAAGAAAATTCAAGAGAAAAGGAAATGTCTAAGCTCTCTGGTTTAAGCTGATGGGGACGGTTTACTAGGTGAAGAAATAAATCAGACTAGGAAAGAAATTAATGAGCTACTTGACAGTGAGGAAACTTACTGGTGCCAGCGGTCAATGGCTCACTGGCTCAAAGAGGGAGACAGGAATACGAAATTTTTTCATGCCTGAGCCTCGGAAAGAAGGAAACAAAATACTATTTTGGGCATCTGGGACAAATTTGAGAATTGGTGTGGTGACCAGGATAGTATTGCTAGAGCAGCTATTTCCTATTTTGAGGGAATATACACCACTTCCTCACCAAGCCAGCTTGAGAAGGTGACTGATCTCATTCAGGTCAAAGTGATAGAGGAAATGAACAGGGAGCTTGCCAAAGGTTTCACAAAAGAAGAAGTAGTTGTAGCCCTGAAGCAGTTGCACCCTACTAAATCTCCTGGCCCTGATGGTATGTCCGCACTTTTCTTTCAAAAGTATTGGAGCATAGTAGGCACTAATGTATCTAATTTAGTTCTGAATGTTCTTAATCATGGCATGTCTATCTCTGAAATTAATAGAACTAATATAGCCCTTGTGCCGAAGAATAAAAACCCTCAAAGAATGTCTGATTTTAGGCCAATTAGCCTTTGCAATGTGGTTTATAAGCTGATTTCAAAAACTTTGACTAACCGTCTCAAAGCTATTCTGCCATTTATTATTTCAGAAAATCAAAGCGCATTTGTGGCTAATAGGCTCATCACTGACAATGTCTTGATTGCCTATGAAATTATGCACTACCTAAAGCACAAAAGAAGTGGGAAAGATAGCTTTATGGCCGCAAAGTTGGATATGAGCAAGGCATTTGATAGGGTTGAATGGCCATTCATTGAAATGGTTATGAGGAAGATGGGCTTTAATGAGTCTTGGATAGGTCTGGTGATGAAGTGTCTAACTTCAATTACCTATTCAGTAATTATTAATGGCTCGGTCCATGGATGCATTGTACCCTCTAGGGGACTCAGGCAAGGAGACCCTTTGTCTCCTTATCTATTTCTGTTGTGCTCTGAAGGTTTTTCAGCTCTCATAAATGAAGCGGCAAGGTGCAAGCAGCTAAATGGTATATCCATATGTCGGGGGTCTCCAAGAATAAATCACCTGTTCTTTGCTGACGACAGTCTTCTCTTCTGCAATGCCAATGGTACTGAATGCAACAGGTTAAAGGAAATTCTCGAAACTTATGAATCTGCCTCAGGGCAAAAGATCAATACTGAGAAGTCTTCAATCTTTTTCAGCCCAAACACTTCACAGGAGCTTAAAGAAGAAATCTTAAACATACTTGGGCCTATGAGTGATTCTCGCCACACAAAGTACCTTGGCCTTCCTTCCATCATTGGTCGATCAAAAAAGCTTATTTTTGCGGAGATAAAGGAGAAAGTGTGTAAGAAGATGGCGGGTTGGAAGGGTAAGTTGCTCTCCTTGGCAGGTAAGGAAATTCTTATTAAAGCGGTGGCACAAGCCATTCCCTCTTATACGATGAGTTGTTTCCTTCTCCCTAAGGGCTTATGTGATGACCTTGAACGAGAAATGAGAAGCTTTTGGTGGGGCCAAAAACACAGGAGACAAAGATTGCTTGGGTTGGATGGAAGAAAATGTGCAAGCCTAAATCACTTGGCGGGATGGGCTTTAGAAACTTGCAAGCTTTTAACCTTGCCTTGCTTGCTAAACAGGCTTGGAGGATTCTTACTAACCCTTCCTCTCTTGCTGCTCGTGTGCTAAAAGCCAAGTATTTTCCCTATGGTGACATCCTAAATGCAAACCTAGGCAGCAACCCCTCTTATACTTGGCGGAGCATCTTTCATAGCCTCGAAGTCATTAGGAAAGGAACACGTTGGAGAGTGGGAAATGGGCGGTTAATTCACATTTGGGAGGACAAATGGCTCCCCACCCCCTCCACTTACAAAGTCATCTCCCCTCCCAGGAATTTTAATGACTTTCCTATGGTCTCTTCTCTAATTGATCAAGAGACTAAGTGGTGGAAAACTAGTGTTATAAGGGCGCTCTTCTTGCCTTTTGAAGTGGACATCATCCTAAAAATTCCTCTAAGTCAGAATTTGCCAGAGGATAGTCTCATTTGGATTGGGAACAAAAGAGGTGTGTTCACTGTCAAAAGTGCTTATCACATAGCTGCTAATCTCTTGGATGATTCTACTTTTGGGGAATGCTCTTCTGGAGACCCAAATGCTTATCTTTGGAGAAGTTTGTGGAAACTAAAACTCCTTGGAAAAATCAAAATTTTTCTTGGAGAGCTCTGTGGATGGGCTCCCGGTGTATGAAAGGATGGTGGAAAGGGGTATTAAGGCTGACTTTGATTGTCCTGTTTGTGGGGAAAAGCCAGAATGCCTTTTACATGCTTTAGTTTCTTGTGATTTTGCTCTTTCAGTGTGGTCGTTTTGGCAAGACTGCCCTTTAGATTTGCGGTTGAATGCAAAGGATTTCACAGGTCTAGTGCACCAAGTATATTCAATCTCTGGCGGGGTTCTACTGGAATATTTTTTTGCAATCTCTTGGTCTATATGGCATAACCGAAATCAGCTAGTTCATAACGAGCATGGTTTTTCCCCTCTGTAAGTCTGGGAAATGGCGAAGAATGTAGTTGAGGACTTCCAGGAAGCTAACTTGGCGCACTTGTCCTCGAAACAGCCATCAAACAGTGGATTGGAGGCGCCTCCCCGGGGTTTTTTCAAAATTAATGTGGATGGTGCATCGTCTTTGGATGGTCATGGGGTTTCGGGAGTGGGAGTTATCATCCGTGATGCTAATGGAGGTCTGGTTGCTACCCTTAGTAAAGCTATGCCTCTGCACTATCCTGCTGACTGGACTGAGCTCTTTGCTATGGAACAGGGAGTTCTCTTGGCTCATGAATTAGCTATCCAGTTGGCTATCTTTGAGTCCGATGCTTCCTCGGTCATTCAAGCTATTTCTCTGGACCTCTGTGGTGGGGAAGCTGGCCATCTGATCCAAGAGATTCAGCTGGCAAAGTCGAACTTCTTGTGTTGCTCATTTAGACATGTGAAAAGGAACTCCAACAGGGCTGCCCTTGAGCTTGCCCAGTATGCAAAATGTAATAATATCAGTTGTGTTTGGAAGGGTGTTACTCCACCTTTCTTTGATTTTCTGATTAACTCAGGTCTGGGTTGAATGATGTAGGCCATGGCCCTGTTGTAATCCTTTTCCTGTTAATGATATTACTCATTCTCTCAAAAAAGATCTGCACAAATTTTTAATAAAAGTACACGTTCCTTTTTCATATTTTTTTCTTTTCTTCGTTTTAAGAAACTCTTCCTAGTTTTTTTTTTCCTTTTTAAATTTTTTTTTTTTAAACTTTCTCTTTGTGAATATTTTTTTATGAGAATCTTTTGCTGAATTAATAGTTTGTTTTAAACTAACTGAATGATACATGTACATACACTAAGCTGGAAACTCTACTCCGTGTGTTGCGTGTGTGTATCAAATGTGGAATAGTCCTTAATCTAGAGTGAAGCTTCAATGATCAATTCAATCAAGTCATACACAACTAGTACTAAGTCAAGTGGTCTATCTCAATTATAGAAATGAACGTATATGACCTCTCACAAGAAAATGATTACATATCTTTGAAGCTTTTCATTTAGCTTCTTTATAATTTATAACATTTGATCATTTTTTATTTTTACATCTCCTTTTTGAGATCGATGCCTGAAATTTTTGATATTTCAATTTGATGAGTAAGCCTTTGGCTTTTTGAGCATCATACATTTTCATAAAAGTCGCTTTCCCTTTTTCTTAGTCAAATACTAGTATGTGCGATAGCTTTTGCAGCTCAATATCTCTTTTCATTTGAGATTTACATTTGTTGAGCTCTTTAAGCAATAAAAATAAAAGAGTGGGAAGATATATAGGCACAAGTCTACGCATGTATCAAAACCAACATGACTATTGACTAATCATTCATGACAAGCTTGAAGATCGATTTACAACAATCACACAAAGATGTCAAGATTTTTCCCACAATGATATAAGTGCATAAAGAACAAGCTATGCTTGTAAATGCACAAAGCCATTAGTACAAAGGTACAAGGCAAAACTCACATGTGATATGTGCTCAAACATATACAATCAAACTTTTTGAAAATTTCAATTTTTATGTGGTTTTGGAATTTTTACTCACACAAAACTAAAACATAAAAGTAAGATAAAAACAAAAACAAAGCATATGAATAAATGCAAGATGCACAAAATGTATGAAGATATGACATTCAACGCATGAACGGTCCTACAAAGATCGAAAGAATTAGATCAAGGACCAAACGAGCAAAAGCTTAACTATAGGAACCCTTCCTCATCCAAACGGAATAATTGTTTGGGATGAGTATCTCATGAGAAGTGAAACGAGGGTTAGAAGAATGAGACCCGGAGATGCATATAGTTAAGGAGCTAAGAGCATTAAACACTTTCTTTAATAACATGCTATTTTCACTCAAAACTAGTTTACCCTTTTTAGCACAACTTCCAAGAGGCTCAAGTTTCTCTTTTCTTTTAGTTCTTTTAAGAGCATGAAACTTAGAGCAATGAGGTCTTATATGACCAAAAACACCACAATGGTGACAAACAATGTGTTTAGGTCCATTAGGCTTTTTGGGAAGGGATCTAGCCATATGATTTTGTTCTCTCTTTAACTTATGACATTGAGGTCTTATATGACCACTCACACCACAATGGTGGCAAGTTGGAACAAACTTAGATCCATCCAAAGCCTTAGGTTGAAACCTAAACGGAGGCTTTGACTTAATAGCCTTTCTCTCCACTTTTTGATTTCTTTTGTGTGGAGGAATGTACACCGATTTTTCCTTTGAAGTAGAACATACAATAGACACAAAATCGGGTACTACAACATGATTGTAACAAATATTTTCATCCTTTTTAACAGTAGGTTCAGCAATCAAACACTTGGCATGCATCTTAAGAGATTCATTTTCACATTTTAGCTCATCAACAAGTTTGTAAGACAAAACAAGTGTAGCATGCATCCAAGTCCATATTCAAACATTCAAACTCTTTTAGCTTTTCAAGAGAATTTTCAGCAAGTTTCTTATATTTCTCAACCAATTTATTGGATTCATTGAGCTTAGCAATCAAATCATCATTTTTCACAAAATAAATTGCTCAAATCCTTTTGAAACTTCTTAGCATTTTTCTTCAAGAGTTTGATATTAGGAATATCAACAACACCTAAAGATTTATGTAACATAGCATCACAATCATGAGGATTATTACTCATAGAGGCATTTTCACAAACACGTGGCATGTCACATTCATCAACATCCAAAACATGCATAGAGGCATACAAAACACTATCCATGACATATAAAGACAAGGGGTCAAGGATCACACTTAAGTATTTAAACCACAACAAGTGTACCTGCTTTGATACCAATTGAATGTTTAAATAGCGTGTATAACACTATGAATGTTTAGACCTCCAAATACAAAATACCAATTTAAGCTTATTATCAAACAATAAATGTACGGAACATGAACATAAGGTAATAACAGAATTAATAAACAATCTAAAGAAATTAAAATCGCATCTACAGCAAAAATTAAATGGCAAAGATTAAGGGAAGAGAGATGCAAACACAAGGACAACATAACGGTGTGTTATCGAAGAGGAAACTGAAGCCCTCGGCGTAAAACCTCTCCTCCGCCCTCCAAGCGGTCAATAATCCACTAAAGAATGAAGTTGGGATATATAAACAACAGAAGACCCTCCAAGCCTAATTTACCCAGTGTACCTAAGCCCTCCAAACTTCTTGCTCCAACGAGTTTGTGCCGAACCTTTGTCTTCTTTAGTTTACTAGATTCCACTATAGCCCGTAACATCAACCAATAACCATTGGTCCCTTCCTAACTACTTCCCAAGCACCAAATAGCCTTCTCACAAATATGGGTGTGGTGAGAAAAGGATTTGGGTAATGAACCTCTCAAGGATGTAACAATGGAGAGGGTGAGAGTAGAGGAATTTGAACAGTCTCGATGTGAAGATTATGGATGAATCAATCTTTTCTTTCTCTAGGGTTTCTCTCTCAAAATTCTCTCTGGAAGCTCTTCACATTTTGTGGGTATAAGAGGTATTTATACTAGGGTGAGAAAGGAATACGAAGAGTCAGTTTTTCCAAAATAGAGCTAGCTGGCGACTTGGCCTCGCGACTTGACTAAGTCATGAGTTCAAGCCCACGAGCTAAATGAATGGCCAGTCTGGACTTTTTGTCCTATAGTGCAACAGCTGGCATGATGGTTCAACTTCTCTGCATGCTTCACTCGTGTGCATCATCTGGCGGCTTGCTAGTTACGAGCCACCCACGAGATCCAGTTGCAAGTCCCTACTTCACTGCACATTGTTGAACATTTCTTTACACTCTCTCACACACTACCTTTACAAGATTCCCACCTAAATACAGGGTTTCTAAATGCTGAATTACAAACAAATTTGGCACGGAATAAAGCCAATAAGATGGTTGATTAAATTCAACTTTACACGTGACAAAACCACAACAAACAAATGAACATATGAGAGAAGTCATAAATCACTCAACTCGTACTCACTTATTGAATACAATAAAATCTATCCTAACAAAAACTCTTGAAAAACTTTGCAAGAAAAGAGTTTATGGCAAGTAGACTTTGACAACCTATATTTCTGAAACACTTTAAACAAAACTCATCAATGCATCTTAGTGTGAAACAAAAATAATAGATTGTATACAATATATAAGAAGCATGTGCATAAATAGAGAAAAGAAACAACACATGTAAAGATAGGTGAAAGAACTGTAATAACAACCTCAAATGTATATATATCAACAAGTACAAGGTTTGCTATCACAACATGATCACACGATCTAAGGTACATGAACAATGTATCAAAAATAGAGAGAAAAGAAAAAGAAAAAGAAAGTCCTCACTACATCCCTCAAAATATGAACACTCCCCCTATCTCCTATACTAACCCTCCCCTTATGAGTATGACTACTCTCATCTCAAAACTACTCCCCTTTTTTGTCACGAGTGACAAAGGGCATGTAAATCAAGTAGACATCTCATCATCACTAAGAAACCCGTCATCATCATCCTTATCAGCATCATCACTGTCGGAGCCATTGTCACTCTTATCCTCAGATGCTAGCAGAGAAGGATAAGAAGTAGCAGTGAAACCACCCATGATAGCCTGTCGTCGTGCGATACAACCGACATGGGTGTTCACCTGACACAACTCATCACTGAAAGTGTCAAGGCTAGCATCCATGTGCACAAGCTATGCCATGATGGCCTCAAGTGTCACTCCACCCGCTGAAGATGAATGAGCGGAGGTGGATGGAGCGGTAGAAATTAGAGGAGCTATTTTCTCTGTCTAGGGCTGCCTTGAACGAAGCTGTGCAAGACTCCGCTTAACGGTAGCGGCGTCAATGGCACACATAAACGTGAAGTGGGGAGACATGGGATAGAAGACAGAAAAATGGCGAAGGAGTCACGTGATAGCAGAAGGAAAAATGAGCTTATCATGGGTTGCCATATTCTTATAGACATCAATAAGGGAGAGTATGAAGTGAGAAGGGAAGTCAATGGAAAGATCCTCAATGAGGGACAACAAAAACGGAGCACGAGGCTCTATAATAGTGTTATAGTGAGATAATGGATGGAGAACGAATGTCATCACCATGTTTAGGATTTTCGGACCTTTAGCAAAGGCCAAGCATGAGGTGTTTTGACGATCACCCTAAGAAGATGGTGTCTCATAGAATAGAGATGAGAGTTCGTCTTTGGACACTGTCCTCAAATGCTCACATCCAAGGTAGGCAGGATGCGCTACCCTAGGCAAGTGTAGTACCTCGGATACAATACTCGGAGTAACTACCATGTGTATACCTCAAACGCGAGTGACAAATTGGGGTATAGAATAATCAAATTTGTGCATATTGGAGTAGAACTCCTGTATGATCATGGAAGGGCACGTGACCAGGGCGCCACATAATGACTCCCAACCCCTATTGTAGATGACAGTGGGTAGGTCAGTGTCAGAAAAATCTGACAGAACGACTTGGCGTTCCGAATGAATGCCTTGTCATGAAAAGTTCTTCGAGAAGTCTGATTTGGCCTTTTTATCACAGAACCGTATGTGAGATGGAGTGGGGTCAGATGGAGAAGAAGAAGAAGATGCCTTAGAACGAAGAGGGTTCGGGGACAGAGTGGATTTACGTTTAGGTGCCATGATGCAACTAACGTAAGAAGCAGAGAGAGAGGGAGAGAGAGAGACAATCAGAAAAGTACCAAACAGATTTTATATAACAAATATAGAAACTTGAAGGTACGTATGCATGAAAATGCATGAATATGTGACATGCAAAATTTAAGTGCATCATGGGCTTAGCCCAATCCAAGCCTAACAGCACACATCAATTCAACATATATATCACACATCTATAATGCATGAAAATATAGTTATAATGCAAATATGATGCAATGCATGAACATTTAGGATCATTTGCACAAAACCCATTCCAAAAATTTAACCAAAACTTCATCAATTTTGAAAAACCCCAAAGTTTATCAAAAATCCCAAAAGTTAGGTCAGAAGATATGAAATGCATGAGAAAGAGAGAGAAATCAACATACTAGATGAAAAAAATTGATCTTGAGACCAAAGATTGAGTGAGGAGGAAGTTTGGAGTGCTTGAGAAGTGTTTTGGGAGGTGAAGAGGTTGAAAGGATCGAGAGAGATCGAGAGAAATGAATCTGAAATCATGCGGATCCTATATATAGAACCTCTTAAATCTCGATAAATCGAGAGGTGTCAAGAGGTGTCGAGGTTTAAACTTCGATAGATGCATCTATCGAGCAGCTATCTAGAGGTGTTCACAGCAAAACAAGGCTTGATGGATTGAGGAGCTATCAAGGAGATAGAAACTTTCTCAATGGATCGAAGAGCTATTGAGAAGCTATTGATATTGCGGTAAAAAGAAGTTGAAGCGCTCGATAGATAGCCTAGCTATCGATAGTTGTCGGGGAGTTGTCGAGATTGCTTAAAAACAGTTTTTCAAGAAGAGAAAAACACAAACATGAATGCAATCAAACATGCAACTCAACCAAGGATCCAAACAACATTTTAATCTCTCAAAAACATCTCTCAATCAAGAAAAATGTAAGCACATAAATCCAAAGAAAAACACACACATATATACACACCAAACAAGTCTAACTAATTTTATATTTCAAAAACAAGTTAAGACAGTTTAGTGAGTATACATTAACACATGTAAACCTTGTAATGGCTAAATCACATTGTACTTGCACATATATCAAGAGTAGCAAAGAATATTGCATATTATGTGTGAAAAACATCGCAAGATTACATAAGTGTTTACGTGTTATGCCGATTTGAGATATGAGAAAATCACTTTAACTCACACATAATCATAATTGTTTGATGGGAACTATCACCTTCAAAGTACATCCTATAACTCCCACATCTCCTAGAAGACACGCTTGCAATCATATATAAAGCATTTTGTTCTTTTTGCTTCTTTTTTTTTTTTTTTTTTTTTTTTTGCGTATTTTTCTTTTTAAGCAAACAATGCATGGGTGTTCATTTTTAGACCCCTTAAAACACAACCAGATTAACTTAGTTAATTAACCAAGTGATTACTTAGTCAAATTATCAGATCTAGATTAACACAAATATATCATATCAATGTAAAGTGCGGAAAATAAAGAACACAAAGATATGATGACCTAGGAAAACTAAACCAGTAAAAAACTTGGGGAGGATTTAACCTAGCTATCCTCAAGATAAAACGAATCCACTATGAAAGAATTAAAGTTTACACAATAGCCACTTAGACTACTAACATCCTATTGCTACCTCGAGTAGGAAACTTACTACCACGACCACGTGACAACTCCGAGCCCATGAACTACTTCTTTCTTGGATTCTCAGCAAGCATAGGCACTCTTGCTTGTATATCTTTAAGCTCTTGAATCTGCAACTGAAACGATCACCAAACTCTCGACATCAATCTTGAGATTGGAAACCCTAAGTGTATGTGAAGGCAAACACCTCTAGATTTAACAAGAGATTCACACACACAGCATAAAGAGCAACCATAAATTGTGGCTAGGGGTTTACCCTTTTATACTTAAGGCAAAACATAAACCCTACATGTCCAACGGGATTGGGCTGAGTTGGAAAATTCTGCAGAAAAACAATTTGCACAACTTTCGATTGATCGAGCCTAATTTTCAATCGATCAAGCCAGGTAGATTTACACAGTAAATCCTACAGAATACTTGATTCCAACTTTACACATAAACATACTTTGAGCAAGTTCAAACAAGACTAAAATGGTTTTATCATGGTTTGCCAACATTACAAAAGGAAGTTCTAATACATTAGTTCCTAATTCCTTAGAACCTAACAAACTCCCCTTTGGCAATTCTTGACAAAACAAAAACTTAACAAAATGCTCAAAGTTTACATAAAAACAGCCCATTACAAAAACATAGCCCAACATGACAAATTCAACCTAACTACTATCTATCAGTTGCAAGTGTAAACAGCAGCACGACTGAATCAACCTGTATATTTCCTAAAACATTCAACAAATGCATAAACGCATGTGTGAAAAATATAAGTAAAACAAAATAACTTCTTGATTTCACATAACACAAAATAAAGACATATATATCATGAATAACCTTATAAATATAAATCAATAAGCGATGTGAAACAAGAAACATATACAAACAATGTATCTCCCCTTATTATGGACAACCCGAACAAAATATATCATGAGCCAAAAAGATAAATACATAATGAAGCACCTAGATACAATCTAAAGCTCCACAACTCCAAAACAGCAAAAAATCTCCCCCTAACAACAAAAACCCTCTACAAATGTACTCCCCCTTTTTGTGATGAATTGCCAAAGGGTAATCAAAACTCATCAGCAAAAGGAGGTGGTGGAGGCGCTGTCTAATATGCTCCAAATCCGCTCGTAAAGCATGAAACTCATCAAGCATGTCCACCAAAATCTGTTCATGAGCCGCCTGAACGGTCATGATAGTCTCCAACATAAGACGAATGTTTGAATCATCCAAAGTAGAAGGCAGAGGAACAATAGTAGCAGCAGCAGTTGAATTTACAGATGCCTCAACTGAAGTGTCACGTGTAGAAGAGGGAGGAGGAGGTGCGACACTGGAAGGTTCAACCCTAGGACATTTAGAGCTAGCTCTCATCTGAGCCGCCTTCTGCCTAAGAAAGGTGGCACCTATATGAGCTATGATATGAATAGGCTTAGACACAGGAAACTGCTCTAATCCTAAATGCAAAAGAATCCGATGAATAAAAAACGAAAAGAAAAGAGCATGAGCAGTAGAACTACTTTGATGAACCTCGATTAAAGAACGAATGAAAAGATGAGGAAAACTTATAGGAGCGTCTGTGACAAGGGCATACAAAAACACGCAACGCTTGATAGGGATGGTGTGCAAATGAGAGATAGGCCATAAAGAATGACAAGCAATCCGAAAGAAAAGATAATGAATCTTAGTTAACTCAGCAGATGTGATCCGAGGATTAGAACCCCATTGGATAGAAGTACCAGTGATGTATGACATGATATCATCGAGAGGAGGAGACTCATCATAAGGATAGATAGGATGCTGGACCAGTGGCACCCCAAGAGAATTAGCCACTACTGAAGGAGTAATGGTGTACTCATCACCCCGTATCCAACTCTTCACCTGAGTGTTGGAATCATAGGAGTGGATGGAGAGGTTCAAGTAGAACTCTCTGATCAAGGTAGCTGGAGGAGGATGATCAACATCCAACAAAGGTAACCAGCCCCTACGGTCAAAGTTTCTCCTAATCTCACCATCTAACTCATCTAACAAAACTTTCCTCTCAGCCTAGACATTCCTACGAAGGTTCAACTTCTCATAAACTTCCTGGTTTTTCTCACTCAGGAACCTCTCACTATTAAAGGTGGGAGAAGAAGAAGAGGAGGGGGTCCTATGAGCTCTAGTATTCCTAACCATAATGCTAAGGCTCACAAGGACAGGCACAAACGAGATAGAGAGAAAAACAGAAAAACCAAGGGTAGACTGCAAGTTAGCACAAAAAAATATAGAAAAAACAATTCTATATGATGCATGAACAATATCAACACATGATGCATGCTCTAATGCAGTGAGAATAAGTTTAATTTTACTTTAAAAACAAAAAGTTGGCTTGAGCATAGAGATGATATCCAAAAACCCCAAATTTTGAAAACCCATTTTCACAAATCTCAACAAATTGATCAATTGATCATTACACAAGTCAGGTAACAGAATAGAATGATCAAACCAATCAATCAAACAAGCCAATTTCACCAATATGAGCTCAATTTAACAAAAGCCCTATATCGAGTACTTTCAAGCCCTAGAAAATTAAAAATTTCCCAAATCCTCAAATTGATCAAATTCAGACACAAAGATCAATTTTATAGTGTCCCATAACAAAAACCCATTGATCAATTTCTTAAATCATCAAAAATCCCAAATTTTCCTAGGTTCGAAATTTACCCAACAATGCATGAATTAATGCATGAAAACTGAAAATAAATGAAAAAAGAAGGGTATAAAGGTCTTACCGGCCTTACAGGGCAAAAACCTTGCAAAAGAATCGGAGGAAAACGACAAAAATTTGCTCTGACTCCTTGACCGATTGAAGAGAGAGAGAATATAGTTTGAAAAGTTTTGAAAAAGCGATGAACACATGAAAACTCAAAGTTTTTTGAAAACTCTCTATGCGATTTTTGATTGATCGAAATTTAGATTCGATCAATAGAAAATTTCTTCGATTGATCCAACAGAGATCGAGCACCGATCGAAACAGATAGAACCAAACCAAAAATTTAATCGCCTTTTCGATTGGTCGAAAAACAAGTTCGATTGATCGAAAATTTGGAAAAATCAAAATTTTTTTTTTGAAAAACAGAACATTTTAATACAGAAACTCCTCAAAGCGTAGTGTTTTATGAATAGAATGCATGAGTATGAGATGAAATATTTTTCAAAAACACTTGTTTTGAACCCAGATTTCCCAAAAATAAGATTTGCAATCAATTTTCCTTAAATTCTCAAATTTCAAACACATTTTGCATAAATATCAAGGAATTCTTCAACCTTGGTTGGCCAAACCAAAATCACACACAATAACATGTATAAAGTTTAGCAAAGAGTAACTTGTGTAGTGTGTGCAACTAGCAAAAGCTTGAGATACATGTGAGGTGATATGTGAATAGAAATCAAGCACAATTTCTCCAAAATTCATTACATAGAATTTGAAAGAGGCTAACACTTAAAGAGTTACATCATGTAAGTTTCTTGATTTACCTCATAATGTACACACCAATTTTATTTGATCAAAAACTTATTAATAACAGCTGGGATAATGTACACACCAATTTTATTTGATTTAAAGTTATTATAGCCCGATAATGTACACACCAATTTTAGCATTTAAACCGATGCTACACCTTATATTCTTTTTGTGCATGTGCTAAACTTTCTCGAGCACAAAATCTTACGATATGCACTAAGGTGTTTATGATTGGCTAGTAAATAGTGGTTAGATGGTTATTTATGCCTTTCTCAATAAGTTAAAGTCCGACAATCAAAGGCATGTGACTTCAAGATCAAGATCATCTGATCAAAAACTATAAACATCTTCCCACACATGCACTATAAAGCTCCAACTAGTAAAATGCAATAAGTAAGCTCATCCAAGCTAAATAAGGTACATAAACATGTTATGTAAAAATAAATTGGCCAACCTTGAATTCAAATCCAAGAAAAATAGTGCAAAAACACATTTTGCTCCTTTTTTTTTTTTTTAAATAATAACAAAAACAACCTAGAATGAAATGCATGAATGTTATGCAATACAGATCCTAGAAAACCAAAGAAAACAAAAACAATAAAGAACAAAGGTCACAAAGAGTAGAGCGATGAAGCACAAGGACCAAGAAAACCAAAGATGACTAGCGACACAGAATCACACCAATAACTTGACGAAATGTCTCAAACTTACTTCTATCAAGAGGCTTGGTGAAGATGTCAAAATTCTGATGTTCCGTAGGGATATACTCAAGAGCCACTATCTTTCTTTCAACCAGATCCCTAATAAAGTAATATCTAATCTCGATGTGCTTAGTCTTAGAATGTTGAACAGGGTTCTTAGAGATATCGATAGCACTAGAATTATCACAATAGACAACCATGATGTCTTGTGATATCCCATAATCACTCAAAAGCTTTTTCATCCAAAGGAGCTGTGAGCAACAACTTCTAGCAGCAATATATTCTGCTTTTGCAATAGACAGAGAGACAGAATTTTGCTTTTTACTCATCCAAGCAACAAGATTGGCTCCTACATAAAAACACCCACCAGTGGTGCTTTTTCTACCATCGGCATTGCTGGCCCAATCAGAATCAGAAAAACTAGCAAGAGACAGATTTGACTCTTTGCTATAAAACAATCCATAATCACAAGTTCCCCTAACATATTTTATGATTCTTTTAACAGTATTCAAATGTGAAATCTTAGGATTAGATTGAAACCTAGAACATACACCAACACTGAAAGTAATATCAGGACAGCTAGCAGTTAAATATAGAAGACAACCAATCATGCTTCTATATAATGTAACATCAACAGACTGGCTTGATGGATCATTGGTTAACTTTGCATTAGCAGCCATTGGTGTTCTAGCATGTGCAGCCTTGTCAAGTCCAAATCTCTTGACTAGATTTCTAGCATACTTTGCTTGGTTGATGTAAATCCCAGAATCCGTTTGCTTCACTTGCAATCCCAAGAAATAAGTTAGTTCACCAACCATACTTATCTCGAACATTGCCTTCATTTCATCTGCAAAAGATTGAGCAAGAGAATCATTAGTAGCATCAAAAACAATATCATCAACATAAATTTGAGCTACTACAAAATAATTCTTATCCTTTCGAATGAAGAGAGTAGTATCTGCAAATCCTCTTTTGAATCCATGTTCAGTGAGATATGCAATTAACCTATCATACCAAGCCCTGGGAGCTTGTTTCAAACCATAGAGAGCTCTCTTTAACTTGTAAACATCATCCGGTCTGTGAGGATCAATAAAACCCTTTGGTTGTTTAACATATACCTCTTCTTGCAACATACTATTCAAGAAAGCACTCTTAACATCCATTTGATATAGCTTGAAGTTCGGATGAATTGCTATGGCCAAAAGTATCCTAATGGATTCCAATCTTGCTATCGGTGCAAAGGTCTCATTAAAACCAATCCCTTTCACTTGTGTGTAACCTTGAGCAACAAGTCTTGATTTATTTCTGATAACAATACCATGTTTATCGGACTTGTTCTTAAATATCCATTTAGTTCCAATCACATTGACTCCCTTTGGTCTAGGAACTAATTCCCACACATCATTCCGAACAAATTTATGAAATTCTTCATGCATAGAATTAACCCAATTTGCATCTTGAAGTGCTTTATCCACCTTTTTCGGTTCGAATTGGGATAGATAGCATGAGTGAGTAATTACATTCAAGGCTTTGGATCTCAATCTCATGTTATCATTCAGACTACCCAAAATATTTGTGGCATGGTGATTCAACTTAACTCTAGAAGATGGACCTTTAACCAAAGAGGTGGAGATACCTTTCTGTTCTGATGGAGGACTAAGCTCACTTTGTTCTTGTTGAGTTTCATGAACCGGTGTGGATGGTTCTTAACCTGATGGTACAAAAACTGCATCATTTAACAACAACAACTCTTCCTTAGTATGCTCCCCCACATAATCATTAGGTAGTGAATCATCAACTTCCATGATCTTTTCTTGAATCAGAGAAGTGTTTTCTGAATGACTTTCTGAACTTAATTCATCATTGATCACAACATTGGAAGACTCCATGACTGTTTTGGTTCTCAGATTGTACACTCTATATGCTCTACTAGTGGAAGAGTATCCTAGAAAGTATCCCTTGTCACTCTTTGTATCAAACTTTTCTTGGTTCTCTCTATCACACAAAATGTAATAGTCACTACCAAATATCCTGAAATATTTGACAACAGGCTTCTTTCCTATCCAAAGTTCATAAGGAGTATGCTTGGAATTAGGTCTAAAATACACCCGGTTAAATGTATGGCAAGCAGTGTTAACTGCTTCTCCCTAGAAGGATTTGGGCATTTTCTTATTATGTAGCATGACACGTGCCATCTCTTGAACAACCCGATTCTTCCGTTCCAGTATTCCATTCTGTTGTGGTGTCTTGGGTGAAGAGAACTCTTGATGTGTGCCTTGATCATTGCAGAAGGTAGCCAGCTTTGTGTTATCAAATTCTCTTTCATGATCACTTATGATTCTAGCTATCACTGTACCTTTCTCAACTTGCAATTTCTTGCACAAATGAATCATCTTTTTAGAAGCCTTAGCTTTATCTTTCAAAAGCACAACCCATGTATATCTAGTAAAATCATCCACAACCAGTAGAATATACCTCTTTCCACCTAAACTCAGAACTTTGGCAGGACCCATGAGATCAATGTGTAACAACTCTAGAGGTCTTGAAGTTTGAACATCAGTTACAGATGGATGTTTGGACTTCACTTGTTTACCCATTTGACATGGTCCACAGATGCATTTTTCTATCTTCTCAAACTTGGGCAAACCAATAACTGCGTCACACTTGGAAATCTTCTCTAATTGCTTGTAACTTGCATGTCCTAACTGTTGATGCCATAAGTCAACTTGATTGATCTTTGCACTAAAACACTTGTTGCTTATACTCAGTTTTATACCATAACAGTTGTCAGCTGTCCTCACACCAATACACATATAGTCACCTCCTCCATCACGTATCTCACACTCATACTTGGTAAAGAGAACATTCAGACTATTATCATAAATCTGATTGATGCTGAGTAAGTTAGCCTTCAACCCATCAACATACCAGACATCTTCAAAAACTGGCAACCCTGGGATGTCCACAGTTCCTATGCCTCTGATCACAGATTTGCTTCCATCTCCAAACGTGACTGTCCCAATCTTTCCTTCAAAGAGTGTCTAGAATAAAGCTTTATTTCTTGTCATATGCTTGGAACAACCACTATCCAAATACCAAAGACAAGAATCACGCGCCTTTAAGGAAGTTAAAGTAGTATAACATAGATAATTATCATCACGTGTAATTATACAAAGATGTTTAAGGAAAGATTTAACAAAAGCAACAAGAGACAAGAACAACAAGTAGACAAGTTGGTATATTAGCAATAAGATCTTCCAAGAATCCATGACAATAAGGGTCAAGGATCAGCTCTTAGATCAAAGGATTTACAACAAAAGAGCTACCTGCTCTGATACCACTTGTTTGTTTTTAGACCCCTTAAAGCACAACCAGATTAACCTAGTTAATTAGCCAAGTGATTACTTAGTCAAATTATCAAAAATAGGTTAACACAAATATATCATATCAATGTAAAGTGCAGAAAATAAAGAATACAAAGATATGATGATCTAGGAAAACCAAACCGGTAAAAAACCTGGGGAAGATTTAACCTAGCTATCCTCAAGGTAAAACGAATCCACTATGAAAGAATTGAATTTTACACAATAGCGACTTAGACCACTAACATCCTATTGCTACCTCGAGTAGGAAACTTACTACCATGACTATGTGACAGCTTCGAGTCCACGGATTACTTCTTTCTTGGATTCTCACCAAGCACAAGCACTCCTGCTTATATATCATTAAGCTCTTGAATCTGCAATTGAAATGATCACCAAACTCTCGACATCAATCTTGAGATCAGAAACCCTAAGTGTATGTGAAGGCAAACACCTCTAGATCTCATAAGAGATTCACACACACAGCATAAAGAGCAACCATAAAACGTGGCTAGGGTTTACCCTTTTATACTTAAGGAAAAACATAAAACCCTACACGTCAAACGGGCTTGGGCTGAGTTGGAAAATTTTGCAGAAAAATAATCTGCACGACTTTCGATTAATCGAGCCTAATTTTCGATTGATTGAGCCAGGTAGATTTACACAGTTTATCCTGTAGAACACTTGATTCCAACTTTACAGTGAAACATACTTTGAGCAAGTCTAAACAAGACTAAAACGTTTTGATCATGGTTTGCCAACATTACAAAATGAAGTTCTAATACATTAGTTCCTAATTCCTTAGAGCCTAAAAACGAGCATATATGAGAGAGAAAAGAAATACCCAATAATGTTAAGCATTTGACATTTCACTTTTGCTATGCCGAAGCATACAAATGTCATTTCATGATTGGCGGGCAATAGTGGTGAGATGGTTATTTATGCATTTCTCTTAGGATTTTCTAGTCCTTCCCATAAAAAATAGTGATATGAGTGTTAAGTACAAGAGGTTACTTAACCTTACTCATCACAAACACAAGCCACAAAGCTCACTTGCTTAGTTGTGCATAAAGATGCTCATCTAAGCTACAAAATGTTAGGTTCTAAAGATTTAGAAATTTATGTATTTAGAACTCTAATGTGTAATATTGGCAAACCATGATCAAAACAATATGTTTAGTCTTGTTTAGGCTTGCTCAAAGTTATATATTTTATGTAAAGTTGGAATCGAGAGGATGCAGATGCATTGGTGCATTTCGGCCTAGCTTGATTGATCGAAAGTTAGACTCGATCGATCGAAAGTTGGCCAGAATGCTTTTCTGCAGATTTTTCCAACTCAGCCCTAACTCATTAAATGTTTTGGGTTTTTTTGTTTTTGCCCTAGGTATAAAAGGCAAAACCCTAGCCACGTTTTTAGAGTTGCTCTTGTTGTATTGTTACTCATACATTCCTGTTTGTGTGAATCTCTTGTGAGATCTTTGAGGAGCTTTTCTTCACATAAACTTAGGGTTTTCAAGATAGATAATATTTCAATATCTTGATGATCAACTCGGTTACTGCCATTGGTGCTTAAAGAATAACAAGCGTGGGTGCTTGTAGCTGATTGGAGAATCCAAGAAAGAAGGAGTCCGTGGATTCGGAACTTGCACATGGTCGTGTCAGTAAGTTCTACTGGTGGGTAGCATTAGAAAGTCAAGCGGGGAGCTTGTAAGTCCTTTTGTATGAACTTCGATTCTTTTGCATAGTGGATTCAGGTTTACCTTGAGGATAGCTAGGTCAAATCCTCCCCAGGTTTTTACCGTGTGGTTTCCTAGGTGATCATATCATTGTGTTATTTATTATTCCGCTGCTTTATATTTTTATATGATTGTATGTTTGTGATAACCTAGAACTGCATAATTTGACTACGTTAATCACTTGGCTAATTTACTAGGTTAATCAGGTTGGTTTAAGGGGTCTAAAATCGTTCACAAAAGATACAAAGTTTAGAAACTTTTGTTTCAATGGCCATCCAAGATACGCAAGTACCAATGTACACAAACAAATATTGTTTTTGTATTTTTCAATTTTTCCATATATTTTTTTAAATTTTTATATGAAAAAAAAAATAAAGCAAAATTGAAAAAAAAAAAAAAACATGTTGAACAAAAACAAAGCAATGCATAAAACTAGATGCTAATGCATGAGGAAGGAGGAGAAGGAGAGATCCATCCATGGAGATGACACCAATGTTTTGGCGAAAGAATTCAAACCGTTTGCTGTCAAGAGGTTTGGTAAACAAATCAGCCTTCTGATCGTCATTGTGAATAAAATCAAGAGTAAGAGTACCATCTTCGACAAGCTCCCTAATGAAGTGATGCCAAATCTCTATGTGTTTAGTTCGAGAATGTTGAACCGGATTCTTAGAGATGTTGATGGCACTGGTATTGTCACAATAGATGGTAAGATTCTCTTGACAAATACCGTAATCATGGAGAAGTTTTTGCATCCATAGAAGTTGGGTGCAACAGCTACCGGCAACGATGTACTTAACTTCTGTAGTGGATAATGAGATGGAATTCTACTTTTTGCTCATTCAGGAAACAAGATTATTACCCACATATAATACCCAGCTTTCATTAGCATTCCCAACCCAATTAGCGTCAGAATACCCAACTAAGACATCATTTGTGTCCTTGCTGTACCACACACCAAAGTCAGCAATGGTTTTGACATACTTTATAATTCTTTTCAAAGCAATCATATGAGACTCTTTGGGATTAGCCTGATATCTAGCATATACTCCCACACTGTAACTAACATCAGGTCTACTAGCAGTAAGGTAAAAAAGACTACCTATCATGATTCTATAAAGAGATGAATCTACACTTCTACCTAACAAGTCAACAGTGAGTTTAACATTTGGGCTCATAGGGGTTCTAACAGAACTAGCAGATTTCAAACCAAACTTCTTCATAAGATTTTTAGCATATTTAGATTGAGATAGGAATATACTTGAATCTTGTTGACGAATCTGCAATCCAAGGAAATGAGTTTGCTCTCCAATCATGCTCATCTTGAACTCGGCCTGCATGAGTTTTGAGAAGCTATGAGCAAGCTCATCCTTAGTTGACCCAAAGATGATATCATCAACATAGACTAGAGCAACTATCAACTCCCCATTTTCCCTCTTTATGAAGAGAGTTTGATTAGCTTTTCTTCTGGTGAACCCATGTGACACCAAGTATTGTGTAAGCCAATCATACCAAGCTCTAGGAGCTTGCGTTAACCCATAAAGTGCCTTCTTGAGGTACAACACATGATCCAGAAAGTGTGGATCAATGAATCCTTTTGGTTGAGCCACATAGACATTTTCTTTAAGTAGCCCATTCAAGAATGCAATCTTCACGTCCATTTGATAAAGCTTGAACCTCAAGTGATATGCCAGGGCAAAGAGAATTCTGATGGACTCCATACGGGCTACTGGAGCAAATGTCTCATCATAGTCTACTCCTTCCATTTTTGAGTATCCTTGAGCTACAAAACGAGCCTTGTTGTGGATCACATTACCCTCCTCATCAGTTTTATTGCCGAATATCCACTTTGTACCGATGATGTGCTTACCCTTTGGTCTAAGTTCCAGAGTCCAGACATCATTCCTCTAAAATTGAAGCATTTCATCATGCATAGCGTCAACCCATCTTTCATCTTGAAGAGCTTCCTCAACTTTAGTGGGTTCAACGTGCGACAAGTAACAAGAATAAGACACAAAGTTAGCAACACATTTATCAACTGTAAGCTTCCTTAGTGTAAGCTCATTCATTTTTCCCACAATAACTTTAGGAGGATGATTCAATTTAATCATGGAGGAAGGTCCTTTCTCTTCATGGGTTTCAGAATCACATGAAGTAGATAAGTCTGCTGAATCTTTTACAACACTTGGAGAAGAGTACTAGGAGATGCGGGCTCTTGTTCAACAATTTCTTGAACTTCCCTGGGCTCGGGAGGAAGAATCTCTTTGGGGATTTCCTCACTAAATTTCTTAGAACCAGAATATGAAGATTCATCAATAACAACATTTACTGTTTCCATTACCTTCAAGATTCTTTTGTTGTATACTTGATAAGCGTTACTTGTAGAGAAGTATCCTAGAAATATTCCTTCATCACTTCGGGAGTCAAATTTTCCCACATTCTCTCTATCCTTGAGAATGAAACAAGTACTTCCAAAGGTTCTAAAATACTTAACATTTGGCTTCCTTCCCTTCCATAACTCATATGGAGTCTTCTTGGTACTTGGTCTAAAATACACCCTATTAATCGTATGACAAGCAATGTTGATGGCTTCTCCCTACAAGTTTCTAGCCACATCCTTGTTGTGCAACATGGCTCCAGCCATCTCTTGAATAACCCTGTTCTTCCTTTCTACTACACCATTCTGCTGAGGAGTAATAGGAGCAGAGAATTCTTGAGATATACTTGATCTTGTACAAAAGGACTCCATATATGAGTTCTTGAATTCTTTACCATGATCACTTCAAATTCGATCAATCTTCAGGCTCTTTTTATTCTGCAATCTTGTGCACAAACCTTCAATGTGCTCAGGATCATCAGACTTGGATCGTAGGAGAATGACCTAAGTGTACCTATTGAAGTTGTCTACCACAACTATGATGTATCTCTTTCCACCAAGAAACTCGGTTTTGGTTGGACCCATAAGATCCAGATGTAGTAGCTCCAATGGTCTGGATGTAGCAAATGTCTGAGTGCTTGAATGTTTAGCTTTTGTCTGTTTCACAAGCTGACATGGTCCATACACCACATTGCTCACTCTACTGAGTTTTGGCATTCCCAAAACTTAATCATGCTTAGAGACAATTGAAAGATGTTTATAACTAGCATGTCCCATCCTTTGGTGCCATAGATCTTCATTTGGTAAAAAAATGCTATTGCACACAATATCAACATCAGGAACCAAGCCATAACAGTTGTCTAGAGTGCGAACACTAGTTATGAGCTTCTTTCCAGACTCATCCATGACAAGGCATTTTCCCTTTGAGAATAGTACCGTGAAGTCTTGATCATATATCTGACTTATGCTCAACAGGTTCACTCTTAGACCTTCTACATATAGAACATTTGCAATGTCTAGCAGTCCAGGTAGAGATATGATTCCCTTTCCTTTAATTTGTGACTTGCTCTCATCACCAAAAGTGACATTACCACCTTTCTTAGACTCGAAAACCTTGAAGAGAGTTTGGTCTCCAGTCATGTGTCTTGAGCAACCATTGTTAAGGTACCACAAACACGTGTCCATAACCTTAAATGCAGACTTCATCATGAAGCACACTTCATGCTTAGATGACAGATCAGTGGGAATGGTGTTTTCTCTCATCTGCCTTTTATGAACTAAACCTTTAACTTTCACTCTTCTCAGATGAACTCCTTTGCACATTTTCATTCTGAGACAGTCTAGTTTTTTCTTTGTTAAGCTGAGATCTTTTCCAATAGTCATCATAATAGAATTCAAATAACTTTTAGACTTGCCTTTTCTGATACACTCAAACAAGTAGAGATTAGAAACACAAGATGTATTTGAAAACAAAGATCTCTTCAAGTCCAATTGCAACCATAACAACAGGGGTCAATGGATCACACAACAAAAATTAACATTAATCAGAGTGTGTCTGCTTTGATACCATTTGATAGACCAAGAATGTATTGACCCCTTGTGATATATTAATTGAGTAATTAGCCAAGTTTATTAATTAATCAAATTAACATGCACAACGCGTGGTAGCATAAACAAATCACCAATGATCTAAAGTATGCAGCGAAAAATAAATTGACACGGTGATTTGTTTATGAATAGGGAAAACTTACACGACAAAAACCCCACCGGGTAATTTAAGGTCACCACTCTCGAGAACCCACTATTATCAAAACAAGCGGTTACAAGTAAAGAAATCCCAGTACCTTATACCAACCTACAGTTAAAACCTTACCCCAATACCTAATTGAACTTGTTCTGTAGCGACAATCTCTCATTTTCAATGCACGGCTCCCAGTACGTGACTAACCAATAGATGCGCGGATCTCATTATGCGACTTAATCACCAACTTGAGAAGGATGTTGGCTGTAAAGTTCTTCAATTCATCCAGACGATGAAAATCAAGAAGCTCCTTGGTCACACAACCCTACGGTGTACAAACACAACAGCTTCTCTAAAGGAAAGATAAACTAGGGCAAATTCTGTCTCTGGTCACAATTTGCATGAACAAGACTTTGCTCTACACTTGTGCAATTGTGCTTAACCTTTTACAACCCTTAGAATAATCCTTATATATGTTTAGGGTTGTGAGAAAAGAAAGCCCAAACATACATTCATGGATTGGATGAAAATCAGCTTTAAAAAACTAAACTTCATAAATCCTGATAGATACCCTATCTGTCGAGCAGTTGTAAAGCCTCGGGCTGAAATAGCTCTCCCAAACCTCGATAGATACTAGCTATCGAGCTTTAATGAATAGCACTTTCTCACTTGATTCTTGGACATATTTGCATGGCTTTAACTCTTGAACTTGAAATCTTGTTTCTTGAAGCATTTAACACATTCTAGATCTACCCGATTACAAGTAAAGTACATTTTGTTAAAGGATTAGCCAATTACATAAAATAGTGACATATGTTCCTAACATTGAATCACATATGTCCTAACACAAGACATAATCTTTTTCCCAAAACCCAATTGCAGACTACTATGTGATAGGTTTTTAGACCCCTTAAAACACAACAATTGGATTAACCTAGTTTATTAGCCAAGTGATTAACTTAGTCAAATTATGCAAATCTAGGTTAACACAATCAAATCATCATATCAAGATATAAAGCAGCGAAAATATAAAGAACACAAAAGATATGATCACTCAAGAAAACCAAACCAGTAAAAACCTGGGGAGGATTTAACCTAGCTATCCTCAAGGTAAACTTGAATTCACTATATGAAACCACGCTCGGCTTCCTAATGCTACCCACCAGTAGAACTTACTGACACGACCACGTGCAAGCTCCAAATCCACGGACTCCTTCTTTCTTGGATTCTCCACAAGATACAAGCACCCCCACTTGTTTTTCTCTAAGCTTCAATGGTAGCAACTGAGTTGATCATCAAGATGTTGATATAATCTCTACCTTGAAAACCCTAAGTTTATGTGAAGGAAAGCTCCTCAAGGATCTCACAAGAGATTTACATAAACAGCAAAATATGAGTAACAATACAACCAGAGCAACTCTCAAAACATGGCTAGGGTTTTGCCTTATATACCTAGGGAAAAAACATAAAACCTAAAATGTTTAATTTGATAGAGCTGAGTTGGAAATTCTGCAGAAAAACATTCTGGCCGACTTTCGATCGATTGAGTCTAACTTTCGATCGATCAAGCCAGGTTGAAATGCATTAATGCATCTACAGCCTCTCGATTCCAACTTTACATGAATTACACAACTTTGAGCAAGCCTAAACAAGACTAAACAACCTGTTTTGATCATAGTTTGCCAATATTACACATTAGAGTTCTAAATACATGAATTCCTAAATCTTTAGAACCTAACACTATGACTAAAAAAACCTCCCAGATAGACATGAAAGGAGAGGGCAAAGCACTAGCAGCGCAATCCAAACAATTCCGAAAGCGTTCAGTAAGGATTTTGGATAAGCATGAAGGCGTCTCAATAGAGACAATATCCCTTCAGGATACATTGCTAGCAGAGGCAATGTATTTATGTGGTGAAAAAAGTGAAATACAAGAAGTGCTTCACATTGACCTCATTTTCTGAGGCGGAGAATTTACAGACCTTCATTTTCATATTAAATTACTTCTTGATAATTTACAAGTAACTTTCACCCTCAGACAGAAACCTTTATTCCAAAAGGCCCTTAAGGCTTTTTGGAATTACATCTTGTTAGCACTAGTGCATTCATTAAAGTATCTGGTTGTCAACTCCTTGGCATGGAGGATGGAGATTCAAGCTCCACAAAGATAGAATCGCAGTCTCTAAAAAGCTATCTTATGGGAGAAAGCTTTTCAAAGCTCCACCCTAAGATTCAGCAAAAAACGAGACTTGCCATTAGAACCTTACCCCCTAAAATCCAATAGAATATACTAACCCATAAAGCCATAACAAGTTTTTATGACAGATGGATGTATCTTTTTAAAGTTTTAGCCTCTACAGCATTTATCAAAGTGGACGACATGACAGATGACATATGGCTATCTCATAAAGCTACACGATATGAGAGCTTTGGAGAAGCAGGCAGAGTTTATGAAGGAACTTTTGACAGATACAATCCCTATCTGGGATTACTTATTGTTGGGGGTAGTTTTTGTGCGTAGCCACATGTCTTTCACTGGAGGCGTGACTTTGCTAGGCCCGGATTTGTTTTGGGGAGTTCAACCCAGAACTCGACATAGGGCTGCATAAACCAATGGCTTCCGGTGTATTTTTAAGCTTATAAAATAGATGAAACCCAAAGTCTTAGAATCGTGATATTGGTTGAAATAAATAAATAATATGCTTAGAATGATAGTTTGATTAGATGGTGAGTTGATATGTTATTATTATGTATATTAAGTGATTTCCACTATTAGAAAATAATTAATTAGGCGTCAAATGTTCAACAATGGGATGAGTCCAATAGTCCATGTCTAGTTGCGGTTCATAGTTCATGTTCAACATAATAAGGTATGTCTAGCAATGGTCCATGTCCAAGTAATACACATCCAACAATGATTTATGTCCAAGTAATACACATCTAACAATGATTTATGTCCAAGTAATATATATCCAACAATGGTTTATGTCGAAGTAATATATGTCCATTGGTGGTATATGTCCGAATAACATGTCCAACTATGGTAGATCACTTTATTAATATATATATATATATGTTCATTAATGAAGCATTAATGTGATCATGTTTCATTAAATAACGAGATAATATTAAAGTAACTTGCATCCAGCGGTACAATAATAATGAATTAACATATACTTAATAATGTAATCTTGAAAATAGAGAAATATTGACTTATCTTATGTGTTTCTGACTCCAGCCATATAGCATCACTTTGTTCTTTGTGTGATTTATGGCTCTAGCCATATAACAATAATGAGTTGATGACATTCCAATAGTATAATAACATTAGTTGAGTGGTATAATGGTAATGAATAAAATATACTTAATAATACAAGTTTGAAGGTAAAATGTAATGACTTATCTTCATAGTTTGGGGCTCCAGTTGTAGAACAGTAGTGGACTTAGACATTTTAGCAACCTTCATATTTGAAAGGGAAAAATGGGTGCAACTGGAGGGAGAGAGAGCATGTCCAACCGTGTGCATCGGTTGGTTAAGTTTGTCCCCTTAATCATGCACTTAAATGATTTTCCCCATGTAATGCTCTTTTAGTTTTTAGTCAAATTTGAGTGATGTTGCCTTCCATAAGAATGACTTTTAGTATTTTGCCTTTCATAAGAAGGACTTTTGGTATTGTAAATATATATCTTCCATGAGAAAGGGCTTTTAGTAATAAGTTCTTGGAAGAGTGTTTGATATGTTTTAAGATGTGTGGAGGTGGTAAGAAATACACACACACACACACACACACACACACACACACACACAGATATATATATTGTGTGAGATATGGTGTTTGTAATATGTATAGGAATTATATGTAGATACTTTGTTCGACATGGATCTTGTATATGTATACTTTGTGAGACATGAAGTTTAAAGATATACGAGGAGTATGTATAGGTATTTTGTGAGGAATGTGTTAAATGTAGTAAATACATGAGATTAGAGTTGCTGTTGGAGTGGCTTTTTTGTGTTATGTCACGAGTTATGTTGCTTTCTAAGAATGGAGATTTTGTATGAGAAATGAAGAATGAGATGGAGATGTGTTTTTGGGCAGCAAGATGATGAAGTTTCAGAATAATGAAGAATAATGGAGTGTGGGAAAAATGAGTAATGGATAATGTTGTGTTGTAATATGTGTGTTGTGTTGTTATCTATGAAGAGGGATTTTGTAAGAGAGATGGGGAAGTATGGAAATGTGTATGTGGTAGCAAAGTGAAGTTTTAGAATAATGGGGTGAGAGAGGGATGGATTGGTCTGTCCTTTAGTGTGTAGCTTGGTACTCTTTATATAGAGCCAAGCTATGTAACTAGATCAGAACTTAGTTGAAGGGAAAATTAGCAAATAAGGAAAAGTCCTTGACAAGGTAAGTGGTTTCATTAGAGGGATTTTATTTTTTAGCCAAAAGAAGAAAGCTAGAGACTTCAAGACTGATGTTATAGTTGTAACAGCTGTCAATCACAACTGTCATAGCTGAATGATATCATCCAAATGACATCTTGCTTGGGGGAAAAAAATATTTGGCATTAAATTCATGATTTGGCTAAAAGTGGCAAGATAATCTTTATGGGATCCTCTTGTTTCTCTGGGTATGATAGCAAGCTACTGGGATTGGGCATTAATGGGAAAATGACATCATTTTAGGACATGTGTCAATCTGCTGGAGCTTCTATAGCTTCTGCAGAAGCTGCAATGTAAAAGTTGTTGCAGCTTCCACTAGAGCTGTTACAGCTTATGCAGAAGCTGTTGTAGCTTCTGCTGGAGCTGTTTTTGGTATTTTCGGCTAAGTTTCATCTTTTGGAAAAATTATATGTTTAGTACATATATAATTTTGGTAAGTAATAGACTAGTTGGTTGATATTTGATGAAGTTTTAGAGATGTAATTATGGTCTTTTTATATTTTAACCAAATCTTGGAGAGTAAAGAGAGCATTTAATGCTAGATATGAGATAATAATATATATTTAGCCATGTTCTTGGAATTGATTTATATGAAAATAATAATATGATATAATTATATTATAAAACTTATATTATATGATGGACATTAATTTTTATGTAAAGAACATGGAGAGTTTTATCATTTTAAGTGTTATGTGATATGAGAGCCTTACCAAATGTTACCTATTGCACACTGGCCCATTAGAGTTCAGGGAATTGGGGAAGACATGCCAAGCAACATGCTTTCCTTTATCAACTTTGAACCACTGGAGCTTTACTAAACATACTTCTTGGCCCCCCAAACCACGACTCCCAAAATTCCACCGATGAGATTTATGAGCTTGGATCATGAGCCAAAAATGAGATGATGTGCTATGAGCTTGAACCATGGGCTTTGACACCTTTTTTTGTGTAAATATGGGCTCTTTTGGGCTTTAGAAGAAAATTTTCCAAAATCCATGATAGTGTTGATGTGGTGCGGGTTGCTAATGAAATGAAGCCATGTGGTGTGAAAAATTTTGTCCTCAACACTTATCAACATGGAGACAAAAGATCTAGTAATTTGTGATCCTTTATGGTTATCTGAAATGCTAGAAGCAGGATTTATTAGCAAATTAATCATAACTTCTGGAATTCAGATTAGTTTATTTCCCAAAGTCATCCAAGAAGTAGCCGCATAGATTGGAGGACTTAATTATATGAAGATCACTATCTGGAGCACTCTTCCAGCTCTGGAAACTAGCTATTATATGGAAGCTCGACCAGTACACATTTTGGTTCTTATCCATGATTGGGGTTATATCCCTGAATAAAACTAGTATACAAGAGATACTTATTTATCACTTGATGATCCGGATGCTCTGGCTCAAGAATGGTCTAATTTCATGAGTAATAAGATTTATGAAATAACAAAAGAATTAGATAGAGGCTTCCACTTATATAGCTACACTAACAGGATAGCTGTATATTGTTTAAGACCTTTAGCAAGGAGGCTATTTGGAAAAAGAAAGATTGTTAAGGATCCTTGATTAATGACAACAAAGGATCATGTTCCTATTTATCTTCCTATTTCATACTGTGTTCTATGTAGTAATTATGGAGTAGTCCATGAACATGAGCAGTATGAGGATAACTCTGATCCGCTAGATTATGATAACTATGCGGATACAGATTGATAGACAGACAAATATGCTAAGCAAGACAGAATACTTGGACAAGATAACTAGACAGACAATGGCGACAAATCACTATTCTCTAGCATAGATCACTATTCACCAGCATGCGTGAATAGCTTCAAGATAGATCCAGGTATTCCAAACAGATACAGATAGATGATTATAAGTCACTATACTACTGTTTACTAGCATGCGTCTACTAGCATGTGAAAAAAGAGATCTGATAGACCCTCAGATAGACTGCTGCTCATCAATAGTAATATTCTACAAGTTTCCATCGACAGTTTAACTTGAGTTTAACTTGAGTTAACTATATCTACTCAGGTTAATTTACCATGGTTCACTGCATCTATAAAAGAGATGGACTCCGAAGACAGAAGATAAGCTTTTAAAGTTCCAAGTTTTTTATTAATCCTATCTAAGAAACTATTATTGTGTCCATCAGTCTATCTGTTGATTATATCTCTTGTTGATGTATTCCAATTATTTATATTATTATAGTAATAGTTATAATTATAATTATCCATATCACTGTCAGAATCAGAATCAGAATCTGTTTCATAATCCATATTACTATTTAACCAATCATTGTCTATATCTCTCATGCTATAACCTTCATCATAATCTATATCATCATAGTCCATGTTTCTTATTAGTGTGTGCCTAACCTAAGTGTGAACAAGCAAACAGATGATGAGCTGATAAATGTATTTATTTTATTTCCAAGCAATTAATAATTACTTACGGAACTATTACTAACCATTGGTATCCTTGCTATCGGGACCACCTCCTCGGGAAACTCCATTGTAGGACCACCCTAACACATGCCTGTCTGTCGGCTAACAAAAAACCGGCTAACCAACACGAAACTATGGTTTGCCAACAAGTGTTGAGGCCGACCAATGCTAACAAGGAGCAAGTAGTGGCAATACAGTAATAAAAGTTCCTAGTAACTTCTTAATTGCAAAGAAATAAAACTCATACATCTACCATCCATGGCTCTGATACCATAACGTACCCAGGAGAGAGCACAACAATAATATGGAAGCATAAAAAATGATAAAATAGATGATAAAGAAGAAAATAGCAAAATAGATATATTCAAAATAAGTTAAAACAGAGTATGGAATATGAAAACAGAAACTTGTAAAATCTTACTTGAATAAAAACTTCTGTCTTTGATACATTTGAAAATAAAACACTGTCTAAAGAGTTACAAGATTACAAAATAAAACCGTTAGAAGAGAAAGGTTACAAGATTACAAGAGGGGAAGTCTTTCTGAGGGAGAGTGAAGGCTATTACAAGATTTCTTTCTAAAGGCTTCTAAAAACTTGGAACTTTAAAAGCTTTTCTTTTGTCTTCGGAGTCCATCTCTTTTATAGATGTAGTGAACCATGGTAAATTAACCTGAGTAGATATAGTTAACTCAAGTTAAACTATCGGTGGAAACTTGTAGAGTATTACTATTGATGAGCAATAGTCTGTATGAGTATCTATTAGATCTCTTTTTTCACATGCTAGTAGACGCATGCTAGTAAACAGTAGTATAGTGACTTTTCATATGCATATTCACAATTAATGTGAGAATTCTAACATTTTAAAAACTTCCACATTCCAACACTTGTGAAACACTTCTGAAAGTGAATATGAAATAACCAATGTGAAAAGAGTGATGTGACCCTCCTTAGATATTGTGGCCCCAACATAGGAGCAATGCATGTGACAACAGTAGCCGGACTTGGGATGGGACTATAATCATTGTAACAAATATCATAATTTTATTTTACAAAGAGAATCAAGGAATCAGTAGGGCCATCAAGAAACTGTTAATGAACAATTGATTCATTTCATATTTCACTTTATAATTACGTGAGTCTTGACTCTTTTTGATTATTACAAAAATTGAGAGTATAAGGAGAATTATGGCTCCCAAATTGATTTTTTGTGTACTAATTAAGGACATAGATCTTTTGAAAATGTGTTCATTGTGTTGTATTAGGACCATAAAATTGAATAGTATACGATGCAAATAAATTGCCTGAAGTTAGATACTTGGCAGAACGGTTCCATGCACATGCAACAGTGCTCCCAACACTATTTCTACAGGCTTCTTGTCCCAAATACCAAGCGAAGCAATTATATGGTCCAATACTTATATTTGTTTATGTAAAAGCTTGCTGGACAGGCCTAAAAATAAACTCAAGTTGCCTGCAGAATTTATGTGAAATCAAATTTAATCTCTACGATCATGACCCCACAAGAATCCAAAAGGCAAGTGCATGAACCTATGTAATTCAGCCATTACTGGTACTTAGAAAAAGCACATGAACCTCTATTATGCAAGTCCATCAGCACATCATGGGACAACAAACTTGTAAAATGCAAGAAACTACCTTCAACTTTTTCCCTCGGCTTCCTCACTCTTAAAAAGATGCAAATGCTTATGACAAGTGTCATAACAATAACTACTAGAACAACAATGATGACGACAATATGGAATGAATTACTCGCCTTTTCTGCAAAAACCAGAATTATGTTTGTTTAAAAACAAATGCTTTATAGTGCTGAACTTGTTGTGTAACAAGGGAATAGAGACCGGTGTTGTAAAAAGCATATGCTACGGGTAAGCATCAAACACCACTATCTTTCTGGTGCAAATAGCACTATATAAAATGCAATGAGCTGTAGTGTTCAAAACTGATGCAAGTACCATAAATCTGGTAGTGATATCAATAAAGTTTGGAATTCTAGAAAAGAAGATCATGGGTTAATTATTTGAATTTTTCCTATGCTATCTTTTCTCATATGTCTTAGTTGTTAGTGATGGAAACTCAGTAATCAGTGAGTTGAGTTTCAGTAATGATCACGAGAAGAACAAAGTTTATCCAAACAAACAGAGAGTAAGAAAGTTTGAGAAAGAGAGAAAATGCAAGAAAGTAGGTAAGAGAGAGAGAAAGAGAGAAAACTGATTGTATTCAATTGTCGAAAATTCTGGATAGATTACACAAACACTCATTAAGCTGTTTATATACTACAATTCTAAGCTAACCACTCTTAACTTAACTGCCCCAAATTAGACGGATCACATCCTGGAAATTAGGGATTTAGTTGAGCTGAAACCAACAAGTCTTCGCGCCAGCACTCAGCACTGATCAGATATTTTGAGCAAGGTGTGATGCGCACCGTTTTATTAAGTAACAGAGGAAATGAATAAGTAAAACAGTGTGTATTGTTTCTCAATACTATTAATGAAATGGTGCGTCTATTCTTCTTCACCAATGCGTGCCTTCTTCTTCACAGGCCTGGTACTCTGTTCAACAGTTAGTGTATCAAATGCACATTGGTATCATGGTTAGTGTTAGGTTTTAAAGATTTAGGAATTTATATATTTAGAACTCTAATGTGTAATATTGGCAAACCATGATCAAAATAATATGGTTAGTCTTGTTTAGGCTTGCTCAAAGTTGATTAATTATTGTAAAGTTGGGATCGAGAGGCTGCAGATGCATTGGTGCATTTCGGCCTAGCTCGATCGATCGAAGGATAGACTCGATCGATCAAAAGTCGTCCAGATTGCGTTTTCTGCAGAATTTCCAACTCAGCCCTAACTCATTAAACGTTTAGGTTTTATGTTTTTGCTCTAGGTATATAAGGTAAAACCCTAGCCACGTTTTTAGTGTTGCTCTTGTTGTATTGTTGTTCATACTTTTCTGTTTTGTGTAAATCTCTTGTGAGATCTAGATGAGCTTTCCTTTACATAAAACTTAGGGTTTTCAAGGTAGAGATTACTTCAACATCTTGATGATCAATTCGGTTGCTGCCATTGGAGCTTAAAGAATAACAAGCGTGGGTGCTTGTAGCTGATTGGAGAATCCAAGAAAGAAGGAGTCCGTGGATTCGGAGCTTACACGTGGTCGTGTCAGTAAGTTCCACTAGTGGATAGTATTAGGAAGTCAAGCGGGGAGCTTGTAAGTCTTTTTGTATGAACTTCGATTCTTTCATAGTGGATTCAGGTTTGCCTTGAGGATAGGTGGGTCAAATCCTCCCCAGGTTTTTACCGTGTGGTTTCCTGAGTGATCATATCATTGTGTTCTTTATTATTCCTCTGCTTTATATTATTGATATGATTGTATGATTGTGATAACCTAGAATTGCATAATTTGACTAAGTTAATCACTTTGCTAATTAACTAGGTTAATCTGGTTGTTTTAAGGGGTCTAAAACCTATCAATTGGTTCTTAACTGTTACTAAAATAAAGGAACCTTAGTTGTCCTAAATTTTAGTCGGGATCCTCAAAGGTCAAAAGTAGTATCTAGGTATATGAGACTATGAATTCTTGTTCAACACCATTTATTTATTTATTTTTACCATTAGCCAGGTGAATCACATCACGTGAGAATGGTTGTCTCCAAGAAATTGATTGTGGATCTTTGGCAAGTTAAATTCAAAATGAACCCTTGGCACCCATCAGCACCACTTCTCCACAAAGCAAAACACAAAGTGTTACATATTTTTTGAATTAGGGTTAAATAATTAAATTCACTATTTCTAATAGTTTAAGCTTTTGTAAGAATTAATAATTAATCATAAATGGAAATGATTCACCTAAAATCATATTGTAAGTAGGGGTGGCAAATGGGCAAGTTGGGTCATAAATGGGTTGGGTGTGTAATTATCCATTTATCCATTTATGACTCGTTTATATATAAATTAATTATCCATTACCCGCCCAACCTATTTAATTAGTAACACACCCATTTAACCCAAATAAATAAATAACTTGTTAAAAACTTTAAAACAAAAATTAAAAAGTTCAAAAATCACTTTTCCTGTTCTTTCCTTTCATTTTCCCTTCACAAAATTCATTTCTCAGCAACCAAACAAAGCCACAAAGAGAGGAAAAAAAAAAAAGCCTTTTTTCTTCTCCGTTTTTTTTTTTCCTCAGCAACAAAACAGAGTCTCAACCACACCGAAGGTCATAAAATTCCTTTCATTTTCTCTTTCCCTTCTATTCCCTCTGTTTTACTTGGCAACCAAACAGACCATCAGAGAAAGAAAGAGAAAAAGTTAAAGTTGTCAACTTAAAAAAAAAAAAAAAAAAGTTCAAAAATCACTTTTTCCTTCTCTTTCCTTTCATTTTCTCTACAACAAAAGAGCCATCAGATTAAAAAGATCATTTTTTTTTTCCTTTCATTTCTCAGCAACCAAACAAAGTGTTAGAGAGAGAGGGAGCGACAGACAGGGAAAATGAAAGTCTCAGAGAACGTTATGCTTCTCCGACGCAATGCTGGGATTGAGAGCCAAATTGCCTTCTCGCCGATCGTGGATTGGGTCGGGTATGAGAATCGAGTCAGGGAGTTGCTGATCGAAAGGGACAAGTATTTGGCAAACATGGGCTTGACCCGTCTGTGTTTGGGGAATCGAGAAAACGACGCCATTTTCATAAACGACAACGCCGCAGTTCAAAACGGTGTCGTTGTGTACGCTTTCTTCTCCGATTGCCCGACCCGTTAAAGGGTCTGATTAAAACCAGCTTTGCCGGAGACAAAGCTGATACACTACTCTGTGCGCTTTCTTCTCCACCTTCTTCGCTTCGTACCTCTGCTGCTTCAGTAGCTTCTTCTAAGCATTCTTCGAGAGAGTTTGTGGTTGTGGTTTTGATTGTGAAAGGGAATTTTTGTTTGGTTACTGAGAAAATCTAAGGGAAAGTGTTTGGGCTTGTGTTTGGTTATTGAGAAAATTTGAGAGAGAGCGAGACTAAGAGTGAGACTGAGGTCATTTTTTTTAAGTTTTAGATTTTAGAAGGGATTAGTGGGTACTAGTGGGTTTATTTAATTTTAACTTTTAGATGAGTTTAGTGGGTATTAGTGGATTTATCCATTTAGACCCATCTAATTAAATATCCAAATGGGTTTTTATCCATTTAACCCGAATACTCAAATGGGTTGGGTTAAAACTTATCCAAATAAGGTGGGTAATGGACGGGTTCATGAATATGGATTAAAATTGCCACCTCTAATTCTAAGTAAAAAAAATTGAACACGTTAGTAGTGTCTGATTAATCATCTCTTTGTAAACACAAGCTTAGCCTGCTATCTATCTTATCTTGCAAGGCACCAAGTACAGATACCATACCTCTTGCTGGCAGAGGAGGAGATAAAACTGGTGGCATTGACGGTGGTGGTGGTGCTGGAACCACTAGTGTATCAGCTGTAGGGTTATAAAAACTGTATGTCTCATACCTCAAAGTACAGCTGGGTGTTAGAACTCGCCCTCCCCACTTTCCACTACAACACGAAGCAAAAGCCCCCGCTGCCTGGCTTAGGCACTTGGTGCAATCCAGCTCGTCCAAATCAGGTGTACACTGCACAAGTGCGAACATAGTTTCATTGTCTGGAGCGCTCATATTACCTGCCGCAAAATTTCTTAGAGAATCACCTGATGCAGCTTGGCTTATTAGGCTAGCCATCAAGGTTCTTTGAACCTAATCAAATCCACTGACGTTCCACACGGAAGGAGAATTGAAAAGAATTTTCATTGGGTCGATCATCATGGTGCCAAATATGGAGCTATTTGAATATCGAAGGCTACAATTGTCGTGCCATCCGATTGCCTCCTTTTGATTGGGAGAAATTTGTAAGAACTTGTTTGTAGAGTAATTGACACAACTATGGCAGTAGTTTAGTTCTACATATCCTCTACAAAGTGCAATAGCATTGACTTGATCATGTTATACTCCATTGGAGAAATTGTAAAACGCATAATTTATTTAGGTGTTAGAAGAGATGGACGTGAGGAGTGTTGGGAAATTGCCTCAAATTCCAATTGTGACTTGGAAAGTCAATTAGGTTTCCAAGTTGAAAAAGGAAAAATTAATTTGGGTTTCCTTTATGTAGAAGGAAAGACTATTTCTTTGTGTGAAGGAAGTCTATTCCTTGTTAAAGAAATAATGTATTCTTAATCCAAGAGAGAATAGATTCCTTGTCAAAGAAGTAATGTATTCCTAGTACAAGAAGGAATAGCAAAAGAGTCTTTTAAATAGATAATGCTACAAAGAATTTGACGGCTTTGGCCCAAGGGTTCTCTCTATGGGGAGAGGGAAAATAAAGCGTGAAACCAAAAGAGAGAAAATAGATTTTCACTTAGGAGGAATGCAAGAGGAAGGAGAGTGCAAGGTATTACCGCCTTCAAGAAGATAGACAAGGAGGAGACAGCAAAGGGTTGCCGCTTTCAAGAAGATAGCCAAGGAGAAGAGAGCAAAGTGTTGCTGCCTTTGAAAGAGATAATTAGTGTGTGTGTGTGTGTGTGTGTGTGTGTGTGTGTGTGTGTGTGTGTGTGTGTGTGTGAAAGAAATGAAAAGTAAGAGAGATTTTTCTTTAGCCGTGAGACATACAGAACAATTATTGTAATTGATTTGATAATAACGAAATTATTCGGAGTTTTTCCCGTGATTTTTTTTTCTTCAAAGAGAAAGGGTTTTCCACATAAATATTTGTGTTTTTGTGTGTGATTACTATTTTGGATTGCTAATATTGTTGATAATATTATTTGGGACAACAAGTGGTATTAGAGTTAAGGTTAGAGTAGAAGCAATGGATAGAGAAGAAGGCAAGGCTTTAGGATTTGAGAAGTTTGATGAAATAGACTTTGAGTATTGGAGGATGCAGATTAAAGATTATCTCTATGGGAAGAAATTGCATTTGCCTCGTTTGGGGACAAAACTTGAAACTACAAAGGTTGAAGAGATGGATGTGAGGAGTGTTGGGAAATTGCCTCAAATTCCAATTGTGACTTGGAAAGTCAATTAAGTTTCCTAATTGAAGAAAGAAAAATTAATTTGGATTTCCTTGTTGTGGAAGGAGAGACTATTCCTTGGTATGAAGGAAATCTATTCCTTGTTAAAAAGGTAATGTATTCCTAATCCAAGACGGAATAGATTCCTTGTTAAAGAGGTAATGTATTCCTAGTTCAAGAGGGAATAGCAAAAGAGTCTTATAAATAGATAATGCTACAAAAAATTTGATGGGTTTGGCCCAAGGGTTCTCCCTATGGGGAGAGGGAAAATAGAGAGTGAAACCAAGAGAGAGAAAAGAGATTTTCACTTGGGAGGAACGCGAGAGGAAGGAGAGTGTAAGGTATTGCCTCCTTCAAGAAGATAGCTAAGAAGGAAAGAGCAAAGGGTTGCCACCTTCGAGAAGATAGCCTTGGAGAAGAGAGTAAAGTGTTACTGCCTTTGAAAGAGATAACTAAGGTGTGTGTCTGTGTGTGTGTGTGTGTGAAAGCAAAGAAAAATATGAGAAATTTTTCTTTAGCCGTGAGACATATACAAGAATTATTGTAATTGATTTGATAATAGTGAAATTATTTGTAGTTTGTCCCTTGGTTTTTTTTCCATCAAAGAGAGAGGGTTTTCCATGTAAATATTTGTGTTTTTGTGTGTGAGTGCTATTTTGGATTGCTAATATTGTTGAGAATATTATTTGGGACCCAACAATTGGTATTGGAGCTAAGGTTAGAGTAGAAGCGATGGCTAGAGAAGAAGGCAGGGCTTCAAGATTTGAGAAGTTTGATGGAATAGACTTTGAGTATTGGAGGATGCAGATTGAAGGTTATCTCTATAGGAAGAAATAACATTTGCCTCTTTTGGGGACGAAACTTTAAACTACGAAGGATGAAGAGTGGAATCTTCTTGATACACAGGTATTGGGAGTTATTTTATTAACTCTAGCAAGATCAATTGCACACAATGTTATGAAAGAAAATACCAACAGTAGTATTAGAGCTTGATTAATTTTATGGATGACTATTTGTGTAAATTAAGATGGAAGATAAGAGATTGCTTTGATTAAGGTGGAGCTATTCCAAGAGGATATGAGGACTAATTGATTAAGGTAGGAGTTATTCCAAGAGGAAAGAAGATAGTTGAGGACAACTGATGGAATTTTAGTCAACATGGAGATTGTTGAGAAATTGCCTCAAATTCCAATTGTGACTCGGAAAGTCAATTAAGTTTTTTGATTGAAGAAGGAAAAATTAATTTGAGTTTTCTTGTTGTGGAAGGAGAGACTATTCCTTAGTGTGAAGGAAATCTATTCCTTGTTAAAGAGGTAATGTATTCCTAATCCAAGATGGAATATATTCTTTGTTAAAGAAGTCCAAGAGGGAATAGCAAAAGAGTCTTCTAAATAGATAATGCTAAAAAGAATTTGATGGGTTTGGCCCAAGGGTTCTCCCTATGGGGAGAGGGAAAATAGAGCGTGAAACCAAGAGAGAGAAAAGAGATTTTCGTTTGGGAGGAACGCAAGAGGAAGGAGAGTGTAAGGTATTGCCGCCTTCAAGAAGATAGCTAAGGAGGAAAGTGCAAAGGGTTGCCGCATTTGAGAAGATAGTCGAGAAGAAAAGAGCAAAGTGTTGCTGCCTTTGAAAGAGATAATTAGTGTGTGTGTGTGTGAAAGCAAAGAAAAATATGAGAAATTTTTCTTTAACCGCGAGACATACACAAAAATTATTGTAATTGATTTGATAATAGTGAAATTATTTGTAGTTTGTCCTGTGGTTTTTTTCCCATCAAAGAGAGAGGGTTTTCCATGTGAATATTTGTATTCTTGTGTGTAAGTACTATTTTGGATTGCTAATATTGTTGAGAATATTATTTGGGTCCCAACAAGTGGTATCAGAGCTAAGGTTAGAGTAGAAGTGATGGTTAGAGAAGAAGGCAAGGTTTCAGGATTTGAGAAGTTTGATGGAACAGACTTTGAGTATTGGAGGATGCAGATTGAAGGTTATCTCTATGGGAAGAAATTGCATTTGCCTCGTTTGGGGACGAAACTTTAAACTACAAAGGATGAAGAATGGAATCTTCTTGATAGACAGGTATTGGGAGTTATTTTATTAACTCTAGCAAGATCAGTTGCACACAATGTTGTGAAAGAAAATACCAACAGTGGGATTAAAGCTTGGTTGATTTTGTGGATGACTATTTGTGTGAATTAAGATGGAAGATAAGAGATTGCTTTGATTAAGGTGGAGCTATTCCAAGAGGAAAAGAGGACTACTTGATTAAGGTAGGAGCTATTCTGAGAGGAAAGAAGATAGTTAAGGACAACTGATGGAATTTGAGTCAAGGTGGAGATTGTTGGGAAATTGTCTCAAATTCTTATTGTGACTTGGAAAGTCAATTAGGTTTCCAAATTGAAGAAGGAAAAATTAATTTGGATTTCTTTGTTGTAGAAGGAAAGACTATTCCTTGGTGTGAAGTAAATCTATTTCTTGTTAAGGATGTAATGTATTCCTAATCCAAGAGAGAATAGATTCCTAGTGAAAGAGTTAGTGTTTTTCTAGTTCAAGTGGGAATAGCAATAGAGTCTTATAAATAGATAATGCTACAAAGAATTTGATGGGTTTGGCCCAAGGGTTCTCCCTATGGAGAGATGGAAAATAGAGCGTGAAACCAAGAGAGAGAAAAGAGATTTTTGCTTGGAAGGAACACAAGAGGAATGAGAGTGCAAGGTATTGCTGCCTTCAAGAAGATAGCTAAGGAGGAAAGAGCAAAGGGTTGCCGCCTTTGAGAAGATAGCCGAGGAGGAGAGAGCAAAGTGTTGTTGCCTTTGAAAAAGATAATTAATGTGTGTGTGTGAAAGCAAAGAAAAATAAGAGAAATTTTTCTTCAGCCGTGAGACATACATAAAAATTATTGTAATTGATTTATAATAGTGAAATTATTCGGAGTTTATTCAGTGGTTTTTTTTCCTTCAAAGAGAAAGAGTTTTCAACGTAAATATTTGTGTTATTGTGTGTGATTGCTATTTTGGATTGCTAATATTGTTGATAATATTATTTGGGACCCAACAAGGAGGCTATTGAGGTTTTCCCTATAGGTATTGTTGCTAGTATAGTTACCAGTATTTGAACATTGCAGCACAGAATGTGATTGACCAAATGTTGGGATAAAAAGGGGTATAGAGATCAGATAAAGGAAGATAAGGAAAGTTGAAGCAACCATATCCATTTAGCGAGAATATGCGAAAATTACTATCAAGGAGCCTATAGGGATGCTGGTTTTTATGGAGAAAATATGTGTGGAACTAGTTTACCAGGGATTGTCTAGAATTTGCAGACTTGTGGTGCTTCTATTTTCTAAATACAGCTACTCCTTGATGTCCATATCCTATGTAGAAAAGTTCAACCTACTTTTTATTGAATGAGGAAAACAAGACGCATGAAATGAAGTCACTGACTTGCAGGAATGGCTTAGTAGGATTTCCTTCAATATCATTAACAGTTAATTTTATTTTAATAAAAAATTTGATATATCTACATCATGTGTTTTACTATATTAATTGGTTTTGATACAATTCATACTAAGGTGGGCGATATTTGATACCGCCCGTGAAAGACGATAGAATTTTGTACGGGTTGTTGTTTGGTATAAATGCTTTCTATTTCAATCTACTTTTACACAATCAGTAAACACATCAATTCTTATTTATCAGATAATCAGCAATCAATCCAAAAAGACCTGGTTCATTATTTGTATCGAGAATGGTAAAACATTTTGCGGTGAACCTGTTTAACCCATAGAATTAATGTAATTTTAAAATTACATGTGTGTACTATGCGCGTAGTACACACATGCATTTTTTTTTACATTGAAATTATGACTTAAAGTAACGATTTTCAAGTTGTAACTAGTGCACACACAATTGCGCACACTTTTTTGCACTGAACTTGTGACTTAAAGTCGCGGTTTTCAACTTGGGTCCATTTGGCGCACGTTGTTCCATTTTGGTCTACTTGGTCTAATTTGGTCCACTTCAATTCATTTCAGTCTACATTGGTCCATTTTGATAAATTTGGTCCATTTACGTCCAGTTTCGTCCATTCGGTCCCACTTCGATCCATTTGGTCCATTTCCTCCCATTGGGTTGAATTTCGGTCCACTTTAGTCCATTTGGTCCAGTTTGATCTATTCAGTCATGTTTAGTCTATTTAGGTTGAGAAAGAGATAAAGAAATGGTGGGTAATATTTATCATAAAGAAATTATGATTTTTGTAATGGAAAATAAAGGAATTATGATAAAGCAAAATGCCTAATAACATGTTATAGTTAACCCTTAAATAATTCTACTCACCCAATAAAATAAGGCAATACTTGTATTTTGTATTTTTATTATATCTTTTTTATGGTTGAATTTTAATAATGTTAACGAAACATTTTCTTAAAAAGGGTATATTTCATACGTTAAATCACAGCAGGGTATTTTTTCTCAAAAAAAAAAAAAAAAAAAAAAATCACAGCTGGGCGTTGAAAATTTCCTTTCCTGCTTTCCATTACAACATTGTGGAATATAATTTTGAATTTGCTGCAGGCAACTGCTGCAATCCAGCTCGCTCAAATGAGTCAAATCAGGTGTGCACTCAACGAAGGTCTAATTAGCACGTTGTTGAAAGCTCCAACGTCTGAGACAACTATATTGCGAAACAAACGCAAAATTTTATAGTCTGTCGTTTGGATAAATCAAGACGGAAATTTCAAAGTTAGGGATGAAAATTATTGCTGGGATTTGAGGATCACAATTCCCGGCTACAAACGTACAGTTTAAAGAGACAAAATTTTACAATTCCCATGGAAGAAATTTATCTTCCCAAACAAAGAAATCTTTCCAAAACAAAGAAAAAAGAATCACGAAACCACACAATTATATTGCGAACCATACGCTACCGAGGATCAAATTCGGTAATTGAAACATTATTTGCTGAGGCATGGACAGAGCTACTTTTGGATTGTGTTGACCCTGTCACACTTGAATTATGCTCCACTCGGAGAATGTATGATCTAGTGTCGCTCTCTATCATAAACGCAGGTCGTAAAGGTACTGCTAGAGTCATAGGGTCGCTACAAAGCATGAGAACAACTGAAGCCATGGTTGGTCTCTTCACCACATTTTCTTGAACACAAAGTAATCCAATATGGATGCATTTCAAAATTTCAGTTGTTGAGTCAGTACGTAATGTGGGATCTACAAGGTTAGAAGTTGTCCCATCCCTCCATTTATTCCAAGCCTGCAAAGGTACGTTAAACAAGTAAACACAATAACAAAAAAAAAAAAAAAAAATTATTTTACCTTATTGTATCAAGCTATGAGTTAAAATGTAGGTAAAGATACATGTACTCACATAATTTAGGCGGCCCTCTCCATTTTCTTCACCACGAAAAGTATTATTTTTCTGTCCAGTCAGCGTCTCCAAAACTAATACACCAAAACTAAAAACATCAGATTTCACTGAAAAGTGTCCATGTAGTACATGCTCTGGAGGCATGTATCCACTACATGTGGACATGAGAAAGATTAGATAGACTCATAATAGAGCTTTATATTGTATTTTTAAAATTCATTTGACTTCATCGTTTTTGTAGGAGCTGGTTAAACATATTTTTTAGGACTTCCCAATTGTTTGCACAATTAACGGTTTTTATTCCTTATGAATGGTAAGCTATGTTGTGGTTATCCGTCCTTGAGCAATGCCCCCTATAATTTTGTAGCGCTTTTCCCAATTCAATTGTACTCGCTTGATAGGATCTACATTCATGCAAGAGTATAATTCCAATAAACAAATATATGTGGAACTGTTTGAGACTGAAAAATTTTCCATTTAAGAAGAAATTTACTACAAATAGGATATAACATTCAAGTATAAGTTCAACCATACCAAATATGAAGCGGTCAAGACTTGCATTAGGCACAAATTCATAGACTAGAAGCCTCTCATCCCCTTCCAAGCAAAATCCTAAGAGTCTTACAAGATTACGGTGTTGTAACCTAGCAATTAACACAACCTCATTCTTAAATTCTACTTCTCCTTGTGAAGAATTCTTGGACAACCTTTTCACAGCTATTTCTTCTCCAGTTGTCAACCTACCCTAAAAAATAAAAATTGAACAAAATATGTATGGTTATTTAATCCTAAATAGTTCAAAATTTGGGATTTAACAAGTTTTGAGAAAGAAAATCCATATACTCTTCCACTTGATGATGTTACATTACCTTGTAAACAGTGCCAAATCTACCCTCTCCAAGTTTATTAGCATCAGAAAAGTTCTGCGTAGCAACTCTGATTTTGCCAAAGTCAAATTGCAAAGATTCAACAGCAATAATTTCATCGTCTGCTTTTCCTAAAGAACAAGTCAATACATCTTAATCAGATTAGTACCAACGACCTAAGTCAAAATTGCAATTATGTACATACAATAACAGAAAGGGGCTATGCAAAAATGATTACTGAAATCCTATCTTCTCGAACTCTAAAGGTAACACAAAATGTTTCTATGTATTATTCATGATTTTATTTTTTATAGTATAACTAATGCGGGATGCGGAAGTGTCAAAAAGTAAAACACGCCCACTTCTAAAAAACAAAGAACAAAACATGTTTACTTATAAAAATAACCTCGAATCCATGAGGCTTTCTTGAATCCACAAGAGTCCTTGAATTCATAACGAGAAAAATGTCTAAAATCCACTAGAGAAACAATAGACAAAACTCTGAATTTTTATTAATATCAATAATACTAAAAAACGTTTACAGACTTAGGAGCCTATTTAAGGGTTTCGTAAAATTTGATAGATAAGAAAATATATTCTGAAATAACTCTTAATTAATACCAAACCATAATAGCAACCAAATTTGAACTAAAAATTATTAAAAGTACCTAAAAACAAGGAAATAACTGCCCTAAACCTAAAATAAAGAAAATTACATAAAAATACCAAATATAACAAATATAACAAATTACAGAAATTAATTTGAAGATTTTGTCCTATATCATACCCCTTCACTTGAAACAAACTCGTCCTCGAGTTGATGGTTGAAATCTGAAATCTTCCATGCCAAGAGAACAAATACTTTGAATATTTCATCTTCTTTGTATTATTACCAAACTGGAAAGTCATCAATTGGGCATCTTGAACTTCTTGTCCCTTGATCTTCATGCAAATGAAAATATTCACCAATTATGAGTCAATGATCAAATCAAATCTTTCTGCCCCAATAAAATCAATAAATTTTGTTTTGGTGTCTCCCACCAAAATAATAGGAACCTGAGCATTGCAATAATTACTTGACTTCATCGAGATTGTTGACCACTTCCTTTATAATTTCTTATTTAATGCTCTCTACCATCTTAACTTCAAGATACTTCTCTATAATAGGGTCTTCATTAATTTTGTAAGGTTGAAATTTATCAACCATCTTGTTGGCTTTATTCCGTGCCAATTTACTTGTAATTTAGCATTTAGTAACCCTATATTTAGGTGGGATTATTGTAAGGGTAGTGTGTGAGAAGATGTGAAGAAAAGCTCAAGTATGTGCAAAGAAGCAGAGCTTCGCGGCTAGGACTCGCGGGTGGCTCGCGGCTGCAAGCCACCAAATGCAGGCACGTGAGATGCACACAGGGAAGCTGAAGGGTCGCGCCAGCTGTCGCACTACAGGACAAAAGTCCCAAGCTGGCTCGGCCGTTACGTCGCGACTTGGATAAGCCGCGAGACCAAGCCGCCAATTTCCTTTCTCACCCCACTAAATATAGACCCATATACCCATGATATTGAGAGAGCTTCCGGAGAGAATTTTTGTGAGAGAAACCCTAGAGAAATACAAGATTGCCTCATCCCCAATCTTTACCTTAGAGTCTCTACAAATTCCTCTACTCTCTTTCTCTCCATTGTCATACCCTTGAGAGGTTATTTACCAAATCCTTTTCTCACCACACCCACGTCTGTGAGAAGGTTTATTTGGTGCTAAGGAAGCAGTTTGGGAAGGAACCAATGGTGATTGGTTGATGCTATGGGCTATAGCAAAATCCGGTAAGCTAGAAAAGAAAAAGGTTCGACGCAACCTCGTTGGAGCAGGAAGCTTGGAGGGCTTAGGTACCTGGGTAGATTAGGCTTGGAGGGTCTATTGCTGTTCATGTATCCCAACTACATTTTCTAGTGGATTATTGACCACTTGGAGGGCGGCGGAGAGGTTTTACGCTGAGGGCTTCGGTTTCCTCTTCGATAACACATCGCGTGTTGTCTTTGTGTTTGCATCTCTCTTCCCTTTATCTTTACCATTTAATTATTTCTGTAATTGTGATTATTTATGGTTTAGATTGTTTATCAATTCTGTTATAAGCTTGTTATCATTTTCCGCACATACGTTGTTTGATATATAGCTTGAATTGGAAATTTTGTAATTGAAGGTCTAAATGTTCAAGGGTATTTCATACCAATATTGAACTTTCAATTGGTATCAGAGCAGGTGCACTCTTTGTGGTTTGATTACTTGAGTGAGATCCTAGACCCCTTAGCTATGGATGCAGCTGTAAAAAGGGTCATGTTAAATTGTGGTTTAAGTGTTTGTGATAATGACTCTATGAGTATGTTTGAAGGATATTCTAAAAATGAACTCTTAGAGTTAATTAAATCCAGGAAACATGCTAGGATGTTCATTCACATGCTAAAATACTTTGAAAATAAGAACTACATTCTACACAATAGTCTATGTGAGTCTAACTCTTTGATTGAGAAATACAAAAGAAGAAATAGAACATTGTGTGAAAAGGTTGATAATCTGAAAAAGAAAATTCAATCTGGAAAAAGCATGGAAAATAACAATGAATTTCTGTTTGACGGGTCAAGAATGTTTGTCTCATGCTCGTATGTTTGTGCACACCTCATTGAAGGTATTTAACTTGTGCTTATGGTACCTTGATAGTGGATGTTCTCATCATATGACAGGAGATAAATCACTGTTTAAGACTCTCAAAGAGAAATCATGTGATTATGTGACTTTTGGTGATGGGAGTCATGCTCAAGTTCTCGAGAAAGGAACGGTTGAAATACCGGGATTACCTCTACTGAAAGAAGTGCTATACATCAAAGGATTGAAGGCAAATCTCTTAAGTATTACTCAAATATGTGATGAAGATTTTCTTGTCCAATTCTCAAAGAAGGGGTGCATAATCATTGATGAAAAAGGGATTCAAGTCTTGGAGGGAAATAGGACTATTGATAATTGCTATGGAGTAGTTCCTACAACACCTATTTCGTGTAGAAGTGCTCGTGTTGATATGCTGAAACTTTGGGATCACAGGTTTGGACATTCAAACTTCAAACAAGTATGTAAAGTCTCTAAACTTGAGGCAGTTGAGGGACTTCCAAAGTTTGGAAAGGTGGAGAAGACTATATGTGGAGCATGTCAAATGGGGAAACAAACAAAAGCAAACCATCACAAGGTGAATGTAATTGCTACCTCACGGTGTTTGGAACTTCTTCACATTGATCTAATGGGGCCTATAAGAACTGAAAGCCTAGGAGGAAAGAGATACATTATGGTGGTAGTTGATGATTTCTCAAGGTACTCTTGGGTGGAATTCTTTAGAGAGAAGTCCGAAGCATGTGATAAAATGCAAAGATTATGCAAGAGACTGCAGAATGAAAAAGGAGTTCCTATAGTCAAAATCAAAAGTGATCATGGGAAGGAATTCGAGAATGCTAAATTTGAATCGTTTTGTGAAGAGCATGGTATCAAGAAGGAATTTTCAGCTCCAAAGACTCCACAACAAAATGGGGTGGTTGAAAGAAAGAACCGGGTGATCCAAGAGATGGCTAGAGTCATGCTACTCAACAAAAACATACCTCAAAGGTTCTGGGCTGAAGCTGTGAACACATCTTGTCACGTAACAGAATCTATTTCCGAGCAGGGACAAAGAAGACGTCATATGAAATATGGAGAGAAAAGAAACCCAAGGTGAAGTATTTCAGAGTATTTGGGAGCACATGCTACATTCTAAATGACAGGAAAAATCCAGGAAAATTTGATGCTAAGAGTGATGAAGGAATACTCCTAGGATACTCCATAAATAGCCGACCTTATATAGTGTATAACAAGCATACTAAGACGGTGATGGAGTCAATCAATGTGGTCATAGATGACACCATATCTGAAAAGGAAATTGAGGATGATGGAAAGGGGCTCAAACTCAAGGAGAATGAGGATGATGATGATATGCCTCTAAGTGATGATGCTGAGAAAGTAACACTCGGAAAGGAGTCCACACCTTCTATATCAAGAAGAGAGACTAGATCAACACAAGAAGTCTCAAGTCCACTCACTCCTCTAGAAGTTCAAACCCCAATTTCTCGTGATGAGGAACTCTCAACTTCCAAGAAACCTTCATCAAGAGTGACTCTCAATCACCCATCAAGTAATATTATTGGGGATGTGAACGAGGGACTTCGTTTGAGAAAAGGGCCAAAGTATACTGCTAACCATGTAACATACAACTGTTATCTTGCTCAATTTGAACCTAAAAAGGTAGAAGAAGAACTGAAAGATGAGAATTGGGTAGAGTCTATGCACCAGGAGCTACACCAATTTGTTAGAAATGATGTGTGGGAATTGGTCCTAAGGCCTGAAGATACACATGTGATTGGCACCAAGTGGATTTTTAAGAACAAAACAGATGAAGATGGTGAAGTTATCCGAAATAAGTCTAGATTGGTGGCTCAAGGGTATACTCAGGTGGAAGGCATAGATTTTGATGAATCATTTGCTCCGGTAGCAAGACTAGAGTCCATTCGAATTCTCTTATCCATAGCATGCATCATGGATTTCAAGTTGTACCAAATGGATGTAAAGAGTGCCTTCTTAAACGGCTTTCTCAATGAAGAAGTCTTCATTGAACAACCAAAGGGGTTTGAAGATCCTCACTTCCCGGGTCATGTACTAAGATTGAAGAAAGCTTTGTATGGGTTGAAGTAGGCGCTAAGAGCATGGTATGATCGTCTCATTACTTACCTATTCGATCGTGGGTTTAAAAGAGGTCAAGCAGATCGTACATTGTTTGTTAAAAGAGATGAAAAATCCCTTCTTGTCGCTCAAGTGTACGTGGATGATATTGTATTTGGATCCACAATTGATCAACGAGCTCACGAGTTCTCGAAAGAAATGAAAAGGGAATTTGAAATGAGCATGGTGGGAGAGTTGAACTATTTCCTTGGGCTTCAAGTGAAACAACGGAGAGATGGAATATTTATTTCTCAAGAGAAGTATGCCAAAAATCTTGTCAAAAGATTTGTTCTGGACTCCAAGAAACATACTTCTACTCCCATGAGTTCCTCAGCAAAGTTAAGCATACATGCAGTCGATGTTGACGTTGATCCAAACCTTTATCGGAGTATGATTGGCAGTCTTCTCTATCTCACAGCAAGTAGGCCAGATATTGCATTCAGTGTCGGAGTATGTGCAAGGTTTCAAGCTGCTCCTAAAGAATCCCACTTAACAGCAGTTAAGCGAATCATTCGCTATGTAAATGGCACATCTGACTATGGGATTTGGTATACAAAAGATTCGAATGAGTGTTTGGCGGGATATTTAGATGCTGATTAGGCAAGGTCCATTGATGATAGGAAAAGTACTTCTGGTGGGTGCTTCTATCTTGGAAATAACTTGGTTTCATGGATGAGCAAAAAGCAAAATTCAGTATCTCTGTCAACGGCTGAAGCTGAATACATTGCAGCAGGAAGTTGTTGTGCACAATTGTTATGGATGAGAAAGCTATTGCATGAATATGGAATTTCTCAAGACACTATGTGTGTGTTCTGTGATAACACTAGTGCCATAAACTTGTCAAAGAATCCAGTTCAGCACTCCAAATCAAAGCATATCAAGATCCGCTATCACTTCATTCGGGACTTGGTAGAAGACAAGACAGTATGTCTAGAATTCATCAATACTGACAATCAAAAGGCAGACATATTCACCAAACCTCTTGATGGCCCAAGGTTTGAATCCTTGCGTAAGACAATTGGTGTCGGTATCATTCCTTAAACTCAATCGTCCATGATATCTTATTGTGTTCTTGGTTGCTTTGTGTGTCTTATGTTTGTCTTCATTTTTTGTGGATATTTTTTGTCAAATTTTTTCCTTTGTGTCAAAAATCCAAAAACACACAAAAAGTAGAAAATCCTAAAAAGTTTCGGCTTTGTTGAGTTTTGTCTCAAAGCATGTTTTGCCTTGTACCTTTGTACTTATGGCTTTGTACATTTAACGAGCTTAGCTTGTCTCTTATGCACTCATATCATTGTGGAAGAAATTTTGAAATCTATGTGACTATTGTAAATAGATCTTCAACCTTGTCATGAATGATTAGTGAATGGTTTTGTTAATCTTGAGACATGCATAGACTCATGCCTATATATCTTCCCATTTTTTATTTTTTGCTTAAAAGAGCTCTCTAAATGTAAATCTCCAAATGAAAAGAGATATAGAGCTGCAAAAGCCTGTCGCACATACTAGTATTCGATTAGGAAAAAGGGAAGCGACCAAAATAAAATGTATGAATGATGCCCAAAAAGCCAAAGGCTAACTCATCAATTGAAATATCAAAAATTTCAGGCATCTATCTCACAATGAGATTTTCTTTGCTCAAAAATGGCAAATGATATGTTGAATATGGAGCCAAATGAAAAGCTTCAAAGAATTGTTATCAAGTACATGTGGGGGGTCATATATGCATGTTTCTATAATTGAGATAGGTCACATTATCTAGTGTTAGTTATGTATGCCTTGATTGAATTGATCATTGAAACTTCACATTGGACTAAGGACTATCTCATTTTTGACATCCACACATAACACACAAGTCTATATTTAATGAATGTCATATTCATTTGTGTGATTGTACTTGATTAAATATGTTTTCGCATGCTCAATCTTTGTTGGTCAAACATAAAAAGATTTTTGAGTGTTTTGATTTGTTTTTGGAAAGTGTTTTTGTTTCTACAAAATGTCAAAATTTTCAAAAACAGTGTTGCCCTGTTTTGGCAACTAAGTCACGGGTTGGCCCAGTCGCATGTTCCAGTCACGAGCTCACTCAGAGATTTTTCGCAGCTCTCTGGCGGGTCAGTATCCCAGTCACGAAAAAGACTTAGAAAATTTTTCAAAATTTGTGTTTTTGCATATTTCGCGACTCAGTGTGGCGACTTGTTTGTGGGTGGAAGGTCCAGTCACGAGTGGTACTCAGGGATTTTCGCGGCTCATCTCGCGACTATCTCGAGGGTAGACCTTCCAGTCGCGAAAAACACTTAGAAGATTTTTGAAAATCTTCGTTTTGCAGTGTTTCATGGCTTCACTTGGCAACTTACTGGCGACTTAATCCAGTTGCGAAAAACGCGTGTTTTTGCTTTCCAAGGTCAGTTTTAAAACTTTTTAGTTTTTCCCTCGTACTTTTGTGACTGTTCATTGTCTTCCTCATTTTACTCTCACAAACACTCCGAGCTTTTCTTTGAAAATCCTCCATTTTTGCATCATCTTCTCTCAAATCTTCAACAAAAAGGTATGGGTTTTCTTCCTTTCCCTTCATACTTACTGATTTGGGCATTTTTTTCTGATTTGTGAAGGTGTTGTTGTGGGTTGTGATTTATCATGTTCGAACATGGGTTTCTGATTTTCGGGTTATATTGTATGTTTGTGCTGGTCCATACACTGATCCTCTCAATCTTGTGTACCTATTGTGGTGTTGGTTGTTTACACACACTCATTGTCATGTTTTGAACCTAAATTTCAAGTGTTTAGGGTTTCCTTCATTATCCATGGTATGGCACTAACACATTGCTAATAATGTTTGATGTCTTGTTTGGTGTTTCTTGTGTGTGTTAAATCATGGTGCAGAGTCAAAATGTCTCCATTCAAGAGATCAGCTGTGAAAGGAGGTAGCAGCAAAGGGAAGGAACCTGTCATTGAAATTGACGATTTCTCTCCTAGACCAAAACGGGCTCGTTCCCCATCTGGTGTGTTCGATCCCAACAAATTTAAATCGTATGCTGCCTTTCAAACTCATGAAAATGATTTCAAAAAGGCTACACCTCTGATTGAAAGAGTCTTTGACTAACATTCTCTATTTGACACCAACATTCCTCAATGGTTTGCACGCAAGGATTGGAATTATCTCCTCTCTGACCTTGATGATGCATATGAAAATCTGGTAAAAGAGTTTTATGCCAATGCAATTGTTGAAGGAGACGAACTTAAGTGCTGGGTTAGAGGAAAAAGTTTCTCGGTCTCTCTCGCATACCTAGCAGAGATTCTGCACATCAACAGGCCAATACTTGGGGTTTCACCAGTCTATGATGATCTACATCCAGATGAGGAATTACTTAAAGTAGTTCTTGGAGACGATCTGGAATTTTCATCAAATGGGAACTCAATCAGTGTTTCATCTCTTCCTCCAAAATTGAGGGTGCTTATGATCGTCATGTTTCACAACCTGTATCCTCTATCCAGCACAGGGTATATGAACCTCGGGCGTGGACTGTTTCTTCATGATCTGATTTCTGATGTCGAGATTGACATCTGTGCTTATATCTTTCATATCCTTCGCAAAACTGTTCTACGAACAGAATCAAGGATGTGCATTCCTTTTTGCTGTCTCATCTCACAGATTCTGAAGTGTAAAGGGCTCCATCCTTCTGAGAATGAATTTCCCTGCACAAAACCATGTCCAATCAACATGCGCACATTCAACGCTAGCATTGGTCATAGCAAGAAGGGAATCAAAACAGAAGCTTCCGCGTCTCACAGTGGTTCGCACTCCAGTTCAGTCCCTGCCGACAAGGAGCTAGACTCTATTGTAGCATCTGTTTATGAACTGAGTTCAAAGATGTCCGGCCTTACTTCCATCTTGCACCATCTCAACATTCGATGGGATATGAAGTTCACTTCGATTCAAACTCAATTGGATGAAATTCAAAGAAAGCTAGAAGATAATGAAGACTAGCTATTCCATGACAAAAAGGGGGAGATGCTGTTGGCAGGGGGAGATTTCAGCTAACAGACTTTTTTTTACTGCTTTTGTCTATCTTTAGCTTTTATCATATTTTTGTATCCATCTTATATTATTCAGTACTTTATATTTTCTGTTTTGTACCCATGTTGCTTTTGTAAGCTTTAAGGGTTTGTTTCTATGCACCATTTGTAGGCATTTGTGGTTTGTACCATGCTTTATTCAGCCTTTGTACTTTGTTAAATCAGTACTTCCAACTAAATGTCTTGCATTTTCTTCTAAGTACTGTCACTCTTGTGCCCTTGTAGGATTTTTCCTAGATGCACATACATTTTGTACTGTGCATTGGTTAAGTGTTGGTCATTCAAGTGATTTGCCTTGTGTTTGTCATCTTGAATGTTCGGATGTTCATTCCAAGTGTGAATGAGCATTGTGATCACTTGGTTATAGTGATTACCTGTTTTGGTCTTGCCATGGTTTATTGCTTTACTTCATTGTGCATGATCGCATTGTGCTTGCTCCATATGCATTACAAGTTTCTATATACAATGAACTTATTGTGTTGTTGTGTTTCAGGAGATACCTGTTCTTATGGTTCAAAAGCTTCACAGATTCTAGAGTTAGGTGTGAATGAGTTTTCCAACTGTTCCCAACTCACGCGTTAAGTCTAGATTTTGTTTTAGGGTTTTGCCACGGAATAGCCAAAGGGGGAGATTGTAAGGTTGAAATTTATCAACCATCTTGTTGGCTTTATTTCGTGCCAATTTGCTTGTAATTTAGCATTTAGTAACCATGTATTTAGGTGGAATTATTGTAAGGATAGTGTGTGAGAAGATGTGAAGAAAAGCTCAAGTATGTGCAAAGAAGCAGAGCTACACGACTAGGCCTCGCGGGTGGCTCGCGGCTGCAAGCCGCCAAATGCAGGCACGTGAGATGCACACAGGGAAGCCGAAGGGTCGCGCCAGCTGTCGCACTACAGGACAAAAGTTCCAGGTTGGCTAGGCCGTTACGTCACGACTTGAACTTACGACTTGGACAAGTCGCGAGACCAAGCCGCCAATTTACCCTGTTTGGCAAAAACTGTCTCTTCGTATTCCTTTATCACCCCACTAAAGATAGACCCTTATACCCACTCTATTGAGATAGCTTCCAAAGAGAATTTTTGTGAGAGAAACCCTATAGAAATACAAGATTGCCTCATCCCCAATCTTTACCTTAGAGTATCTACAAATTCCTCTACTCTCTTTCTCTCCATTGTCATACCCTTGAGAGGTTATTTACCAAATCTTTTTCTCACCACACCCACGTCTGTGAGAATGTTTATTTGGTGCTAAGGGAAGCAGTTTGGGAAGGAACCAATGGTGATTGGTTGATGCTATGGGCTATAGCGGAATCTAGTAAGCTAGAAAAGAAAAAGGTTCGGCACAACCTCGTTGGAGCAGGAAGCTTGAAGGGCTTAGGTACCTGGGTAGATTAGGCTTGGAGGGTCTATTGCTGTTCATGTATCCCAACTACATTTTCTAGTGGATTATTGACCGCTTGGAGGGCGGCGGAGAGGTTTTACGTCGAGGGCTTCGGTTTCCTCTTCGATAACACATCACGTGTTGTCTTTGTGTTTGCATCTCTCTTCCCTTTATCTTTACTATTTAATTACTGCTGTGATTGTGATTATTTATGGTTTAGATTGTTTATCAATTCTATTATAAGCTTGTTATCATTTTCCGCACATACGTTGTTTGATATATAGCTTGAATTGGTAATTTTGTAATTGGGGGTCTAAACGTTCAAGGGTATTTCATACCCATATTGAATTTTCAAATTTCTTTCACAATCTTGATTTTAGGTTCTTCTTCTATAATAAGGCCTTCATTAATTTCTTTAAAAATCTTTATATTTTCTTCTTTGACATCTACATAATCTCCAAGATAAGTATTTTCTTTATATGGCTCTTCAAAATAATTCAAGTGTGAACTTTTTGGCCAATAATAATCTTGTTTTGTATACGACAAAAGTTCATCACAATCCAAAGGATAAAAATTTGATAGCAAGTATCTTTTTCATCCTTAGCCATAAACAAATTTTGTCTTTACCTTGTCAAATTCTATCAGTCTGTATTCATTCCTACCAATGCAAGTCATACTCTCTAAGTTTATACAAAGCACGTTTAATTTTTCTTTTATAAAAAATATTATCTAAGTCAAATAAATCCCCTAGATCAAGAAAATCATCTTTATAAAAAAACCCGTTGTATATAACACCACTTAGGCATGGGAGAATGCATAAGTTGTTGAATCTGGACTTTATATGTGGAGCAGCTGTGGGAAAAGGAAGAGGAGATGTTGGCTAAGAGATCTTATCTTGGTCTGTGCTAAAGGCGTGACTGCCTTGGGAAGGAAGTGAGATTTACACCTGACACGGTACTCAAGCACTCACCAAAAAGGGACATAGCGACTTTCCAAGGTCAGAGGCTATGAGGACACCCCTTATTGGTTGAATATACAATGAGTCATCTTAGAGACACATGTACCAATCACAGTACTTCTGATTAGGAATGGCAACGGGTCGGGTTTGGGCCGGGTTTTTTCATACCCGGACCCGACCCGCGGGGCAAGATCCGTGGCCCGGACCCGGCCCGTTTAGGATACCGGGTTTTTTTTCCGGGGCCCGGAACCGCCCCAACGGGGCCTCGTTTAGGAATTGGGCCCAATTCATGGCCCAACCAAAAAAGAAAATTTAAGCCTAGTTTTTTTTTTTTTTTTTTTTTTTTTTTTTTTTTTTTTTGAAGAGAAATTTGTATGTCAATAACACAGGAAAAGGAGTAGAAACAGAGGCCAAAAGCTAATTAAAACAACTTAGGCCAGATTGACATAAGTGAACTAAACAGGCGGTACAACACCCTTCCAGATTTTTTTTTGCCTACATTAAGCCTGCACATTCTAATTCAAGCCTAGATAACGTGGCCGAAATGCCAAATCAATCCAAATCATAGGCTACTAATCATAAATCAATAAATCACCTGTTAATTATAAATCTATAAATCAATAAACCATAACTAATATCATAATCATAATTCGATAAATCATAACTAAGATTTTAAATCAATAAATTACCTAACTAAGATAACCATTTAATCATTAATCAACAAAATCATAACTAAAATCACCAGCTAAACATAAAAATAAAATAAGTCCAACAAGTCCAAGAAATAAGTATCAAAAGTCCAACGAGTCCAAGAAATTAAAAAGCTACAAAATAAATCCCACAAGTTTAGAATAATTACAAACCAACAAATTAATCTAACAAGTCTAAGAAATGAGGAATGAGTTAGGTTAGATTATAGATATATATATATATATATATAGGGTATTTTGGTAATTTTAGGAAACCGGGTTTTTAATCGGGCCGGGTCTCGGGTCGGGTCCGGGTTTTTTTAATAAAACCCGAACCCGACTCGGATCCGCTTCGGGTTTTTTTTTTTAAAACCCATACCCGACCCTATTCCTAATCGGACCGGGTAAAACTCGGCCCATTAGGGTCTGGCCGGGCCGGGTACATGCAGGTCGAGCAAAAATTGCTATCCCTACTTTTGATGTCCCTCTAAATGACCAAGACTTGTCTCCCAAGCAGTGGCAAAGCTACCTACCTACAAGTCCCAGTGCCACGTTGGTGCAATTCTTATCCCCTAGTCAATAGATAATATTATAGCTGTGAAAAGATCTAAAAGAGAAAATGATGACTTGACACCTGTCCTTTGTACTTAACCATATTCCTTAAAGTAGAAGAGGAACATGCAGCTGCGCTATTAGGGCAAGAACCCAAGTAGATATTTTAAGATGAAAGTGGAGAGTTGGTAGGAAATAAAGATAACCTGATTGTAAACTAATCTCTTTTCATACATAATACAAGCTGAGCAAAGCGAGAATGTTAAGTTCTTGTTCAAATCATGGTTTTTTTTATCCCTTCTCTTGGGTTTTCCAAATGCATCCTGTGTTGTTTTGGTAACCAGTTTCTTTTTCTTGTTCAAATGTGCGTCTTTTTCATGTCCTATCATCATTTTCTTTATTTCTTGGTTGAGTGCCATGTCAAAACTTGCATCTTTTTGAGCTTTCTCATGTAGATGTATTGTTAGATAACTTATTTCACTTCCATATATAAGCTCAAATCTAACTTGCATATGCACCCATTAAAACTAGCAATTCTCTTATAAGGCCTTTATGAAATTTTCTTACCAATAAGTTGCCAGTAAGTTATGTCTCCGCGACAATTATCCTTATTGTTTCCACTCTCCAATGACGGCATCCTTGCAAAGATATTTATGAATGCTAGCTGTACGTCACGTAATATTTGCTAAGTTTCTTGTCATTGGAATTGCTACCACCTCATATGTTAGCCACCAAACCAGGATAAGTCAAGACTCTGATACGAACTGATGCGGGATGTGGAAGCGTCAAGAAGTAGAACACATCTACTTCTAGAAAACAAGAAACAAAACATGTTTGTTTTTGAAAATAACATTGAATCCACGAAGGTTCCTTGAATCCATAAGGGTTTTTTGAATCCACAAGGAGAAAATGATTTGGAATCTACCAGAGAAACAATAGACAAAAGTCTGAATTTTTATTAATATCAATAATACTAAAAAAAATTTACAGACATAAGGGCCTATTTAAGGGCTCCATAAAATTTGATTGATAAGAAAATATATTCTAAAATAACTCCTAATTGATACCTAACCATGGTAGAAACCAAATTTAACCTAAAAAGTATTAAAAGCACTTAAAAATAAGGAAATAACTGCCCTAAATCTTAAAAAAATGAAAATTATATAAAAATACCAAATATAACAAATTATAGAAATTAATTTGAAGATTCTGTCTTACATCAATAACTCTTGTAAAACAGTCATCTTTCAATTAGCTATCATAGTAGTTTTCACTAAAATCGATTTTTTGGCCAATTAATGGTAGCTAAATTATGTTTTTGTTCTATTTGAAATGATAAGGAGAAAATAACACCTGAAAAAAAGGGGAATCTTATTTTCACTAACATTTCTTAATGCTTCAAGCAATGCATACACCACCACATACGAATTGTAGGGATATGGTAATATTTCTTGCTTTTATGGTAATGATACTCACTTATGACTTATACTTTTGCAACAAGGAAAGGTAAACAAATTTCTAACTTACTTTCTGCTTTCTTCATTGTGTTCCTCGCTCTTAAATAGATGCAGATGCTGATAGAGATAATTAGTACAGCAAAAGCAGTAGTTGTCACTACTACAATGATTACAGTTCGAGATGAATTACTTTCCTTTCCTGCAAAATCCGGAACTCTGCTATGATTAAAACAAGTGTTCAATTTTGGAACAAACATTGCCGCTACAGAGGGGGTAAACTTACATAAATATAGATTTAACATTAGACTCTCTAAAAACAACCCACTTATTCCAGTTGATCTGCAAGTCACGACTTTCACCACATAATTGTATTGTTATGTTGTGTAAAGTGGTTATTTACAATTATGTATTTTGTTGACTTTTATTCCGTGCCAAATTTGATTGTAATTATTATCAATCGTTTATACCCTGTATATATTGTGGGATTTGTTGTAAGGGTTGTGTGATAGAGAGAGAGTGTGAAGACTCAAGCATTTGGAGGTTGAAGAATTCTCGCGGGTATGTCGCGACCTAGCTTGCCGCGAAGTGAAACATGTGCCCTGCACATGCTGGAATGCGAAGAGTCAGGCCAGGTGGAGACAGCTGTGTCTTGCGAGTATCTTGCGGGTAAGGCCTTCCCGCGAGACACCCGCGAGGCTATCTATTCTGCCAGCCTGTACTAAATGACTCACACTTTCTGTGCCTATCCTATATATATACCCTCATTACCCACAAATATTGAGGAATGCTTCAGAGAGAAAAACCCTAGCCAAACACATTGAGAATTAGAGATTGTCATCCCCACCTTTCTCTATACATTTGCTTGTGGTATCTCCTCAACCATTCCCTCTCCATTTCCACACTATTGAGAGGTTGATAGCCCAAACACTTACCACACCCTTTGAGAGTGCTGTATGAAGTTTTGGTGCTGCTGGGAAGCATTGGAAGAAGCCTGGAATGGCAGATGCAACATGGAGCTTGTTGCGGGATCGGGGTGCTAGACAAGACACGGTTCCGAGAAGCCTTGTTGGAGTAGGAGCTTGGAGGGCTTAGGTACATCGGGTAGATTAGGCTTGGAGGGTCTCCTGCTAACCCATGTATCCCAACTGATTATCTAGTGGATCGATTTCCACTTGGAGGGCGGCGGAGAGGTTTTTCGCCAAGTTCTTCGGTTTCCTCTTCGAAAACACTTCTTGGTGTTTTCTGTGTTTGCATCTCTCTTCTCTACTCTTTTATATTCCATTATACTACTGTGTTGCTTAGTTTATGGATTAGAGTAGCTTACTTGTTCATCTGCTCGCATTTACACTATTCCGCACTTAGTTTTAAGTTTGTGTAAAATCTATTGAGCTGTAATTTTAATTGGGGGTCTAAATTGCTCTTGTGTTTTCAACACATTTTCGAGCTTTCAATTGGTATCAGAGCGGATACACTTGCTGTGGTTTAAATACCTAAGTGTGATCCTTGACCCTATTTTGAGACGGATCAGTCTCAATTGCTCAATGTTCCACCATTTTTTGATGGGAACAATTATGCGTTCTGGAAAGTCAAAATGAGAGCATTTTTATGCTCTATAGAGGATACCGTTTGGGATGCAGTCGAGATAGGTTGGACTAAGCCGGAGGCTCTTAAGTCCACTTGGGATAAGGCAGCTGTCGTAGCAGCCAATGCTAATAGTACAGCTTTAAATGCTATTTTTTGTCGTGTGTCTCCTGATGAATTCCACAGGATCTATCATATGACAGTAGCAAAAGAAGCTTGGGAGATTTTGGAAACTACCTATGAGGGTACGAAGAAAGTTAAGGACACAAAGTTTCAGATGCTTACCACCAAATTTGAAGAGCTCAAGATAGGTGATGATGAACCATTTGATTCATTCTATGGGAAGCTCAATGAAATTGTAATTGCTAAACTCAATCTTGGGGAGAAGATTGAAGATACTAAGGTGGTGAGAAAAATATTGAGGTCCTTTCCTGAAAGTTTTAGAGCAAAAGTTATAGCCATAGAAGAGAGTAAAGACTTGGATGAGATCAAAATCCAAGAGCTAATTGGGTCTCTCCAAACATATGAGCTGTGACTGCCTTCCCATAAGATGAGTAAATCGCTTGCTCTTAAAACCATCATCGAAAGAGCGAATGATTCCTCCGAAGAAGATGGAGTGGAGAAGGAAGAAGCATTTCTTGCAAAGAACTTCCAAAAATTTCTGAAGATGAAGAACAGTGGTAAACCTTTCAACAGAGGGAAGTTTTCATCTTCAAGAGGTGATAGGAAAGAGTTTAAGAGAAAAGAAGGAAAGGATTTTCAACCTCCTTTAGACATTGTGTGCTATAAGTGCAATGGCCATGGACATCTAGAGAAGGAGTGTCCAAATTTTCTGAGGGGAAAAGGTAAGGCCTATGCCACAACGCTCAGTGATTCAGATTCTTCCGATTCCGACTTGGAAGAGAGCTGTGACGGAGAGGGAAACTACTCTTCCTTCATGATCATTGCTTATGTGGATTCCTCGGATGATTTGGGTGCATTTGTGAAGGAGCTTGGTGAGCATTCTGATTCAGAGTCTTTTGGAATTGTGGAAGAATCGGATGCTGAAGAGGAAGAGAATACAGCTAATCTTCAAGAAAATTACTCCTTACTACTTGAGAAGTCGGGAGAGTATGCAAGGGTAGCCAAGGCGGTTGTGAAGAAAATGAAGAGAGCTGAGGAAGATTACAAAAGCCTGCTGGTCAGATACAAAGAGGCTAAGTGTGAGATTGAGACACTAAATGGCGAGCTGTCTGAAGCCTATACGAAGGTGAGGTTTCTTGAGCAAGAGATAGTGCAAGCTCATGTCAAGATAGGGAGAGTCTCCTCCCAGAAGTTAGATGATGTTATCTCATCTCAAAAACCTTCCTCAGACAAGTTCGGGTTGGGATATACCGAAGGGAGCAGCTCATCAGCCAAAGTCACCAAAGAAGTGAAGTTTGTGAAGACCAAAGATACGGCTATAGAAGAGTCAACTCCTGAGAAAGTTAAGGCTGAAAAGAAGAAGAATGTGGCTGATCAACAGGGGTTAATTAAGTCCTATAATCAATCAGAATCCAGCTATGGAGCTAGAGGAAGATCACTTCCAAGATCCCAACAGGGTCCTAGAACGGATTATGTGTGTCATTATTGCGGATTGCAAGGACATACTAGACCCAACTGTCAAAAGCTGAGATCAGACAACAATGCAAATGCACCTCGATCAAGAGGAAGGAGAAATGACGTGAGGTTTTGGGGTGGTGAGCAACCAAGAAGTCAAAACCGTGATCCAGGAATGATGGACGTAATGAAGATGATCGATGCCTTCACCAACTGCTTGGAGAGTTTCACTAGAAGGTTTGAAAGTCCAAACTCTCGTACCTAATCCATCAAGGATATCACCCCAAACGCACGTGACGTGTGGGTGAAGAGGGGTACTCATGCATAAGCATTATAACATGTCCATGCATAAATTCTTCCAATGCTTAGGGACATTTGCTGTTGCATCATTTCATGTATTGCTTTCATTTTACTGTTGTTCTCTTATTTGTTTTGGTTTGTACTAGCTATTTTCTGTTGATCTTACTTTTCTTGTTCTGTTTTTGGGTGTGTTCAAAAATTCAAAAACCCATAAAAATTGAAAAATCTCAAAAGTTTGATCACTTGTTTTGTGTATGTCACATGTGAGTTCGGCCTAGTACCTTCGTACTAATGGCGTAGTGCATTTACGATCTTGGCTTGTTATGTATGCACTCATTTCTATGTGGAAGAAATCTTGAACACTATGTGTGACTGTTGTAAATAGATCTTCAAGCTTGTCATGAATGATTGGTCAATAGTCTTGTTGGTCTTGATACTTGTGTCTATATCTCTTCCCACTTTATTTTTATGTTTTTCCAACAAGACCTCACCAAATGTAAATCTCCAAATGAAAAGAGATATTGAGCTGCAAAAGCCTGTCGCACACACTAGTATTCGACTAGGAAAAAGGGAAAGCGACTCTTTTTAATGTGTTTTGTATGGTGCTAAAAAAAAGCCAAAGGCTAATCATCAATGTTGAAATATCATAAATTTCAAGCACCAATCTCATAATGAGATGTTTTTGTCCAAAAAAAATAAAATGGACCAATTGTTATGCCTTATGTAGAAGCCAAATGAAAAGCTTCTAAGTTATGTATTCAATGTGTGGGAGGTCATATATACTCATTTCTATAATGGAGATAGTCCACTTGATTTCGTATCAGTTGTGTATGACTCGATTGAATTGATCATTGAAGTTTTGCTCTAGTCTAAGGACTATTTTACATTTGATACTCACACACAACACACAAGATTGTGATTCAATCAATGCCTATCTCATTTGTGTGATTGTATATGTTCAAATGAGATGTGTATGCTCTAGAACTTGTTGATCAAACCCAAAAAGATTTTTGAGTGTTTTATTTGTTTTTGAAAGTGATTTTATTCTTTCGTGTCTTTTGTTTTTGTTCAAAATGCATTTTTGTGTTTTTCTTCAAAAACTGGTTCGGGGGTTGTTTCGCGAGAAGCTCGCAACTTAAAGCTTCCCGCGAAAAGGGCTTGAGGGAAATAATTTTTTTTTCATCATGTCACATAGAAACTATCGTGACTTTATCGCTACTGTCTCGCGACCAACAGCTTCTCGCGAAATGCTGTTTGGCAAAAACTGAATTTTTGCAAATTTAGACAGAAGTTATCGCGACTGTCTCGCAACTGTTCCGCGACCTAGAAGCTTCTCGCGACTGTGTCACTACTCTCTAACCCATGAAAAATGCGTGTTTTCAGTTTTATATTGCTAATGTGACAGTTTTTCAAATCACAAACACTTCCCTCGCATAACTCCCTTCGAACCCTCTTCAACCCAAATCACTATTCCATTCAAACCCTTTCAATCCAAGCATCTTTTCTGCATTTTTCTTTTCAAGGTATGTTTTATAAACAATTCTTTTTAAGTTTTTGCTTAGATTATGCAGAATTTTTGTTAGGGTTTTGATAATTAGGGATTTTCGAAAAATTGGGTTGGTTTTCTAAATTGGGTGAAATTTTGTCAAATATTTTGTTTGGGCTGTGTCCCATTTGATATTTGTGCATCTATGTTGGCCCCTTATGGCATTTTAAAGTGTATTTATGCATGTTTTCACCATGTTCATGCATTATTCATGTTATATTTGCATTTGTGCATGTTAGGTGTTTGACAAAGTGTCCGAGTAACATTTGGGTGCTATATTGGACTTAAGTGACTTCAATCTATGGGTTTCCAGTTGTTTGACCTTGCTTATCTTGTTTTGGTCATTGGTCACGTGTTTCACACATTTTTTCCTTTTTGTTCCTCAATGCCATGCCATGAACACACTAGGCACACACCTAGGCACCCCTCATACATCTGGTGCTGCACTTTTATGCATCAACACATGCACACACATGCATCAACACATGCACACAAACACACACACATGCACAGTCTCTTATTTTCGTGCATTGTGTTTATGCTTTATAGGTTTGTTTGTTTAAGCATGCTGTTTAGAGGTGATTATGCTCTGTTTTTAAGTTACTTTAACTTTGTTTTGGAACTAACTTGAATCTTATCAAGTTTTGTGTTCTAGTTTGTGTTTGTGCACTTGTTTTTCCTTTTCTGCTTTGTGAAATTGTGCAGATGTCTCCCACCAAGCATGCAGCTAAGAAAAAATCGTCTTCAAAGCGAGCACGTACTGATTCTGATCACTTCAAGTCTGCAGAAGCTGATATGAAGTATAATGACTGCTACAAGGACAAGACGATCATCATGGAACGGGTAGTTCAGTTAGAGGCACTTGAGCACACCTTCATTCCGGATGCGTTCAAAGAGAGAACTTGGAGCAAGTTGCTGAATCCAGTTGGGACTGTGTACTTAGAAATTATTCGAGAATTTTTCTCAAATGCTGATGTGGAAGATGACAAGATCATTTGCTGGGTGAGGCACAAGGAATTTGTAATCACAAGGAACAGTATTCAAGACTTGTTGGAGATACGTCCTCCCTCTCAACCAATGTTAGTTCAATATGATGAAAGATTGGGCTCTATCAAGGAAATGATAACGACTCTTGGAGGGGTTCCAATGAAATCATCAATGGGTACACTCAAGTTTTCTCCAGAAATGAGAACTTTGAGTTATGTGATGATTCATAACCTGTATCCGGTCACCAACCTCACCACACTATTAGCTCCAAGGACGAGGTTTCTCTATGATCTTTTCACTCACAAGGAGATTGATATTTGCAGCCACATCTTCCACATTCTGAAAAAGAGCATTAGGAAGCAGAATTCAAGAACCATCATGCCTTTTCCTTCACTGATCATAGGATTCATCGCTAAGACGAAGCTAAAATTCCCAAGTGGTCTTACTATAGTTCAGAGAGACTATCACATTGGTGCTAATACACTGACTAGGAGCACAGCCCACATCAAAGGCTCCAAGACTGGTGTGCATACCATACCACCACCACGGGTTCAGCAGGATGAAGGTGAAGATACAGAGGAGGAGATTGACAGATTCACCTCGGCTCCAGAGCCCTCTGCCCAGCCATCATCTTTGGCTCCACCACAAGGCTTGAGCAAACTTGATCAGTTGCTAACTAAAATGGATCAGATTTCTACAGTGCTTGACTCCCATGTGCAGCACACAGCGGACCAGTTCGCATACCTCCAAGGACAGATCACCGAGTTATCATCACAGATTCAGAACCTGTCCTCCGATCATGGATCAGACTCAGACTCTGACCAGTTCTATCCTTTTGACCGGAATGGTCAAAAAGGGAGAGAAAATTTTGAGGGGGAGCTGAAGAAGAGCTTGCACAGCGTTAGGGGGAACATAGCTTAGAAACATAATAACATTTGTTATTGGTTTTACAGACAGTTTAATTTAGTTTTTTTTTTTAGTTTTTATAACTGTTTTATTGCTTTTGGTTTAAAGCTTTGATACTCTATTTTTATTTCAATAGTTCTTTTGTGATATTCTCTATGCTTTGTAGTGTTCTTGTTTGTACCCATGTCGCTTTTGTAAGATTTAAGGGTTTGTTTCATTGCATGATTTGTAGGCTTTTATGGTTTGTGCCATGCATATGCAGTACCTTGTTTATGCAGCCTTTATGCTTGTGTACTTGATGTTTAATGTCATACATTTTACTTCAGTACAACATTCTTGTGCCCTTGTAGGATTGTTCCTAGATGCATATACGTTTTATGCATTGGTTGAGTGATGAACACTCTTGTGCCCTAGTAGGATTTTTCCTAGATGCAAATACTTCGTGTATTTTGCATTGGTTGAGTGTTGGATTTGCAAATGATACTCTTCAAATGAGCTTATCATCTTGCATGTTTGGATGTTCATTCCTTGTGTGAATGAGCATAGTGATTACTTTTGTATAAGTGATTGCTTGTTTGATCTTGCCATGGTCTATTGTTTTTATTCCATTTTTCTTGATCACATTATATTTGCTCCATATGCATTTCAAGTTTTCTGCATATAATGATTTAGTATGTTATTGTGTTTCAGGAGATACTTGTTCATATGTTTCAAGAGTTTATCATAATCTAGAATTAGGTGTGAGTGAGTTTTGCCTTTGTTCCAAAACTCACGTTTAAGTCTAGAGTTTGTTTTAGGGTTTTGTCACGGAATAGCCAAAAGGGGAGATTGTAAAGTTGTTATTGTTGGCTTTTATTTCGTGCCAAATTTGATTGTAATTATTATCAATCGTTTATACCCTGTATATATTGTGGGATTTGTTGTAAGGGTTGTGTGATAGAGAGAGAGTGTGAAGACTCAATCATTTGGAGGCTGAAGAATTCTCTCGGGTATGTCGCGACCTAGCTTCCCGCGAAGTGAAACATGTGCCCTGCACATGCTAGAATCCGAAGAGTCAGGCCAGGTGGAGACAACTGTGTTTCGCGAATATCTCGCGGGTAAGGCCTTCCCGCGAGACACCCGCGAGGCTATCTGTTCTGCCAGCCTGTACTGAATGACTCACACTTTCTGTGCCTATCCTATATATATACCATCATCACCCACAAATGTTGAGGAATGCTTCAGAGAGAAAAACTCTAGCCAAACACATTGAGAATTAGATATTGTCATTCCCTCCTTTCTCTATACACTTGCTTGTGGTATCTCCTCAACCCTTCCCTCTCCATTTCCACACCATTGAGAGGTTGGTAACCCAAACACTTATCACACCCTTTGAGAGTGCTGTGTGACGTTTTGGTGCTACTGGGAAGTATTGGAAGAAGCCTGGAATGGCAGATGCAACATGGAGCTTGTTGCGGGATCCTGGGTGCTAGACAAGACACGGTTCCGAGAAGCCTTGTTGGAGTAGGAGCTTGGAGGGCTTAGGTACATCGGGTAGATTAGGCTTGGAGGGTCTCTTGCTGACCCATGTATCCCAACTGATTGTTTAGTGGATCGATTTCTGCTTGGAGGGCAGTAGAGAGGTTTTTTGCCAAGTTCTTCGGTTTCCTCTTCGAAAACACGTCTTGGTGTTTTCTGTGTTTTCATCTCTCTTCCCCACTTTTTTATATTCCATTAACTGTTGTGTTGCTTAGTTTATGGATTAGAGTAGCTTACTTGTTTATCTGCTCGCATTTACACTATTCCACACTTAGTATTAAGTTTGTGTAAAATCTATTGAGCCGTAATTTTAATTAGGGGTCTAAATTGCTCTTGTGTTTTCAACACATTTTCGAGCTTTCATGTTATAACTTGTAAGTATAATAGCTTGGCCACTCTTCTACTTGTGACTATAGAACATGATTTTGGTTGATAGAGAGAAGGAACACAATCAATTAACATTTTTCAGCCTCAACAGCTTTTACACTTATAACTCATTGAAGGATATATAATTGACTAAATTTAAGCTAACTTTACAGCTTGTTTGAGAGAAAGGGAAGGAATGGAACAGGGCTACAGAAATTAAAGTATAGTTAAGATTGCTTTAATAATTCAGACTAGATAGAATTACTATAATAGACTTGAACCTTGACTAAATTAATAAATTGGCTTAGGTTTTAATTATCTCTAAGATGCGGTATTTGTTGATGGTCAAGGAGGTGATGTACTGGCGGTGGTTGTAAGAAAATTAAATTGTGATTGATTGATATGATATTATTATATTTAAGATTTACTTAAATTTTCGGATTAAGGTTCTGTCCTAACATGTTCCATAATACTATCACAAATAATTCCACCACCCAATATATGATGTGATGAGAAGCATAAAAAATGCAATTATTACCATCCCATTACCTCCCTTATGATTTAGGCAGCGATTTGTTAGAGACATCTATAGTTATTGGGGCAACAAAATAAAAGAAACAATTGACTACAGATTTAACCTTATTGTATTGGTCAACAAATCACGCAAGTTCACAACTGGATAATACAAATTGTGTCACTAATTGGAATTCCTTCATCATCTTTTGTTTTTATACTATTTGCTTATGCCATGTAGGTCCATGTAGCATATTTTTGTATTTTGTATTTTTAATCATATCAATTTTATTGTACAATTTTAATGATGTTATAAGGAAATATTTTCATATTTAAGACAACTTAATAATCAATTCGAGATCAAAAGTAGTGCGAAGGTAATGACACCCAAAAATATAGTTTCTTCTGTCTACGTTGACCAAAGCGTCCACAATTTTATTGTTCTTGTTGTAGTTTTTTTATTATTTATTTTTATTAATTTTGATTAGAAATTCATAAATCTACCCCCTCCCTTACTCACTCTAGGCACTTAGGCCTTGTTCAGTTGGTGGTATAGAAAAGTGAAGAAATAGAAAGTAAGGAGGGGATGAAAAAACTTGAGGGTTAGAAGAGATTTTAAGTTCCCCTTGTGTGTTTGGTTGGGGTAGAAAACTTGAGGGATGAAAAACTCTTTCATTTAGTTTGGGAAAAAAGAAGAAGAAGTTAGAACTATATAAATTTACTTTTATACATTTGTTACATAAAATTTATAATTATTTTTTATATGTATCTCCCAGACATATTACTCACTTTTTTTTTTTTTTAATTATACAAATTATTATTATTATTGAAAATAAGTTGATATACCTTGTACTGACCGTTGAATACAAAGAAGAATATATATATATATATATATTGTTTTTGAGAAGAAAAAAATATTAATATTAAAGAAAGATGTGTTGGTTAATAGAAAAATAATGGGTAATATTGACATTTTGAAGCTAAAAGAACTAGCACTATAGTTTTCTTTTGTATTTTCTCTCCAATTTGGAAAATTTTAGTTTAGGTACCATTAAACCAGTTAAGTCTTCCGCGGAGTTCACGGTTCATACTATATGCTTTTGAACACTTTAATGCGCAAATGTACGTAATTTTTAATGTACTTAAAATAATAAAAAAAGAAAAAAGAAAAAAAAGAAACGGGAATATCTAATTTTTAACATACTTAGGAAGGTTGATTGAGGTGTGAGTGCCCCAGGACAGACCGCAAAACTAAAGAATGTCTTTGCTGGACGGATTCTAGAGGTTCATATTTTCTAACGCCTTACAGAGTTTCTACAGGCAGAAGTTATAAAGTGGTGACTCCTTTTTCCAAAAAAAAAACACACACACACACCCAGTGGGCTATTTTCCTTCCAGACCAGATGGACTTCCACCGAGCAAATATTAAAGAAGTGATCTTCGTTCAACTTAATCTATGGTGAATGAGTTTTTGAAAAATTATTGTTTCATACTCCGTAATATATACTATATCCGTATTTTCACATTAGGTCTCAACATTTTTAAAAAATGTTTACATTTAACATATGATAACACATATATAGAAATAGTGTATAAAGACAATGTGAGAAAACCAATACCCTTTACATTTGAAAAAAGAAATACGATCAAGTGAGGTCATGAGTATGGTCATATTCAAAATAACCGGACAAACTCGTGCAGAATGCTTAATAGGACAAGTAGGAACCAATATGGAATTATCCAAACCAAAAAACTACGACTAATCGTTTGTTGTATCCAAACTTCTAAAAATTTCATCGAATTAAACCTCGTAATTATTTCAGTAAAAAATTGTGATTAATAATTTACCAACAAAAACTGTGTTAAGAAACAAACAATTACTAGTAGTTTTTCGGTTTTGTAGTACAATTATTCTACTGGATACAGGTTTGTAAGACAATTATACAAACCCAAAAATAGATAATTAAACCAAGAAAATAAGTTCACTTCTAAGTTTTAAGTCATGAAACATCAGTGCTTATATACCTGGTGTAGTTGTAGGCAATTCTGGTGGTGGGGATGCAGCAGATGGGACTAGTGGCGGTGGTGGTGGCGGTGATGGTGGCGGCGATGGTGGCGGCTCAGCTGCAGGGTCATAAAAAGAGTATATCTCATACCTTATATCACAACTGGGTGTTACAAATCTCCCTCCTTGCTTTCCATTACAACATCGTGGTATATAAACTTGAACCTGAGACAAGCAGTTGTTGCAATCCAGTCTGCTCAAATCAGGAGTGCACTCCAGAAGTGCATAAATGGTTTCGAAGTTTGGGACAGGCACACTCTGCAGAGCAAACTTGTGAGTAGAATTTCCTGATGCAGTATGGTTTCTTAGGCTATCTAACAAGGGTCTTAGCACCTTGTTGAAAGCTTCTACGTCTGGAACATCACCTACGCTGTAATAGCCTAATAAAGGATCAGTATCCAACATATTAAATATGGATCTGTGCGAGTATCGAAGTACACATTTCTCAGCCCAAATTATTGCTTCCTTTTGGTTTGGACAAGACTACAATAGGGTGCTACTTGACTCATTGATACAAGTACGGCATACATCGGTCGAAACGTCTCCTCTGCAGAGTACAATCCCGTTTACTTTGTTGGGAGATTCACCAGCAGAGAAATTGTAAAAACCATAATCGATTTCGGCGTTGGAGTACACGGAGGACAGGAGGGTATTGAGGTTTGCCCTGTAGGTACTGTTACTGGCGTAGTTACCAGTGTCATAACAGTGTTGGGCAGCCATGGGAATAACAAGATGAATTACAGCAAAATTGTTTTGATTTATTACTTATTTTTGATTAGTTAGATATCATGTGGCTGTGGCTGTGACTGTGGTTGTGAGTGTTGTTAAATTGTTTGGTTTATGTTGTGTACCAATACTTGTGTGTTTAATTTTTGTTTTTGTTTGAGGGGTTATTATTAATTAAAATCGTATTAAAAATGGATTGTATGTTTAAATTATAGGGGAAATTTTGTTTTTTCTTGAGTATGAATAACATCCATATAACTAAGTAAAAATTTCTAATTAAAATTTTATTTTTTAAACTTCTTTTCAGGTTAATTTTTGAGTCATATTCTTAAATCTAAAAGAATTATGAGCAAACGAAAAATAATTGATGCATTCTTTAAGAAAAAAGATGTTAGCAATTCAGAAATTAGGGCACGTGTGGCTGTAGAAACAAATGTTGATACTTCAATGCCTGATGAACACCCTAACTAGGACTGATATCGGGTCGGGTCGGGTCGGTTTTACTGCCACCCGCAACCCGACCCGATAACAATCGGGTTTATCAGGGAGAAACCCGACCCAACCCGAAAATTACGGGTCTCGGGTCGGGTCGGGTGGTCGGGTACTGGGTCGGGTCTTTTTTTTTTTTTTTTTTTTTTTTTTCAAATTGTGTGAATGTGAAACTGTGAAAGGCCTGAAGAAACATTGAAATAGCCACCACTTTAATGAGTTATTAATGTGAAAAAAATTACTTACCCTATTACTCAAACTTGCCATTTAAAAGTTGTCATAGTTTTATTTTTATTTTTAAACTTCCATGTTTGAAGGATCTCCACTTTTTATGACAATAAATTTTAATTCCCCATTAATAGCTCTTATTTTTCTTTCGTTACATTGATAGGACTCTCAAAATCAATTCAAAACATGTACCTTTTTAACAGAGAGAAATTCAACTAGCAAATTTAGTAGTTGTTTAGGCAATATTTTATTGAAATTATTTTACTAATTTAGTGATTTACATTAATGTGAAAAATTAAATTCAATAATTTATTTATTTTCATATAGGCTTAATGGTCGTGATTTCTTGATTAGGCAACAAACTTTTACAATTTTTTTCCTTGTGTATATCTTGACCCGCTCCTCATTGAATGAGAAAATAAAATTTACCATTTTTGTTTACATCAGCATTAGGCTTAGTTTGGAAATATACTTTCCAATAAGAAACAAGATCCTTGATATAATTAGGACTAAAATAAAATATTTTTTAAACAACAATTTGACTTTCACTATGGAAAATATTATTGTTAGAGTTATTCCTTTTTTTGCAAATTCCAATTATTTTATTATCATTTTAACCCTTCATTTGGATGGAAAGTATTGTCATTAGAATATTATGCTACAATAAACTAAATTATGCCAAAAATTATATTTGGAAATGTTGCAAGAAAAGACCATTACTATTTAAATAAAAGCAATATATAAAAACAACATTTGAAAGTTTCGGGAAAATGTCAAATAGGTTAGTTTGTATTTAAATATAACTTTTACAATTTCTTGATTAGGCAAAATTGAAAGGCGTTTGTCCCACCAAGTGTGCTATTGCTATATGGATGGTGCCAAGACAGTGAGTTTTAAAACCCATATCAACATGTGTTCTCTCACCAACATAATTGGAGATTTAAATAAATTTAATTTATTTAGGTCATTATTACCAAAATAAATTCTGAAAATTTTTTTGAAAGCAAATATAAGGTTGTTCTAGCAACATTAATTCATGTATTTATTATAATTGATAGCAACAATTTTTTTTTTTTTTTAAATGGCTGCATCCAATCAGTCTATAAAACGTAGGTTTCTTACATGAATCATATTCCATTAATTTAGGCTGTGATAACTATTGTGAATTGGCAACGTGTGATAACTATAAATCATATATTAACTCTGTAATTATGTTAAAAAATTATAAGATAGAGCTTTGTAATTATGTTAAAAATTATATTTGGAAATATTGCAAGAAAAGAGCATTTCTATTTAAATAAAAACAATATGTAAAATCAACACTTGACATTGAAAATTACGGAAAGATCTATTAAAAATATTAAATAGTAGAGTTAATATATGGAAACTCATTAAAGACTATTGAAAACGCCCTTTAAACAATAAATTAAGAATATTAAATTCCATTATCCAATTAGGTGTTTAGTCTAACTAACGAGTATGGAATAGTGGAATCGGTATTATTTTCTTTCTCATTTTCTTATTTGTTTCTATCATCATAAATACAATCCTATTTTCTCTAGCATAACCAAAAAAAAAAAAAAAACACTACATATCTCTCTCTCTCTCTCCCTCTCTCTCTTTTGAGGGGATTTTCTCTCTTGGGTCTGTATCATATTTTTACTAAAAATAGTACAAGATTTTGAACCATAGTTTCATGCTTGTTTGATACATTAGTTGTGTGTGTGGAGTTTTTTTTTTTTTTTTTTGAAAGATCGGTCGGGTCGGGTTGGACCCAAAACCACCCCGAACCCAAAGCTGACCCGAATATTGGACCCGAACCTGACCCAAGCATCCATTCAACCCACCCAAGACCCTTCGGGTCGGGTCGGGTCGGGTCGGGTCTGTGCTCAGTCCTAACCCTAACCCCTCCAAATGTTCAAGAATTCAATCTGAAGAGATAGATCATGATCCAGGATCACGTAAACAAATACGTGAATTCCCTATCAACAAATAAGATGAAATCCGACAAGCTTATCTCCAAAAAGGTCCATATCAACCTAAAAATATAGACTATACATACAACGATGATACTCATCGTCGTCGATTTCAACCTTCATTGTTTGAATCGAACCCCCATGTAAAAATTCTTGTTCGAACGGTTCGTTTTTATTGTTCCTCTGCAGTTGTAGTTTGGAGATATTTTAGTCTAGCAATGTACATCTATACCTTTCCTGTTCTATACTTTCATCCATTGACCAATTCAAAGCTATGAACCAAATAAATGCACGGTTGACGAAGACGTGAGTGAATAGTAATGCGACAAAATAAAATGAAAAAAAAAAAAAACTAAACTAATTCTAATACTGCAAACTAAGTTACAACATTGGACATAATTATCTTATGTAATAGATTATTACTAGATATTTGTCACTTTCACATGAATGTGCCACTCATAATCAAATATTTAGATAATTTTGGTAAAAGTTGTGACTTAGTTTGTAGAAATATAATTTTTGTAAAAAAATAATCGTGTAGTGTGGGATATAAATTTGACCTCATTTGGAAAATGGTTAAAGATCTTTTATTTAACGTAGTTTTGCGCAAACACGGTAAAGAAACTAAAATTGTGACTTGACACATACCCTAAAAAGAAACTGTGTTAGAAAAAACAATTAAAAAAAAAAAAAAAAAACTGTTTGGCAAACACAGATTTTCTTTTTGAATACTCCAAAGACACACCCAAGTCAGTATCCAATTTCATAACATACCTAAGGGTAAATTTCTGATTGATGCACAATAATTTTATTTTTCACTTAACCATAAATATATATATATATATATATATATATAGTTTCTTCGGTCTACGTTGACTAGTCACTGTTCATAGTTGAAAATATATACTTTTGAACGCTAATTGAGTATATAATAAACATAAAGAATGTATTTGTTAATATGGACCACATAATACCAGATTAAAAAGTAGAGATGACAATTTTTCTCCGCCCCTTCCCGCTTCGCCTAGCACGGGTTTTCCCTTCCTCACAAAGGTGGTAGGGCAGGGATGGGGTAAGATTTTAGTCTCGCATCACGAGGCGAGGCAGAGATAGGTTTAGACTTTTTAGACCCACCCCGCCCCGCCCCGCCCCGCCCCTTCCTATCCTCACCCCGTTCCACATTACTAAGGGTTATAATTATAAATTTTTTATATCCTAAAACCCTACTATTTAAATAAACATATTAATATCAGCTTATTTTATTCTACCAAATGTGATTCTCTGCCTTTATTTTGTCATGTGTTATACTATGAGATTTTTTTTTTTTTTTTTTTTTTAATGATTGTCTTGTTAAACACTTTGATATATTATTCAATTTTTTCTAAAAATTGATTTGATTTGATGCGATAAATTTAGTTGTAATTTCAAGTATATTTTTATTAATAAAATAGGTTTCACTAAAAAAATTGTACTAGTTGCAGGGCAAATTAACAAAAAATAAAATTTTACGGGGTGAGGTGGGGCTTCGCGGAGCCCCAAGGGGTGAAGATGGGGAAAGAAATTTTTCTTTGTCATGCGAGGCGGGGCAGGGATGGGGTAAGACAAAATCTTGCGGGGCAAGGGCGAAGACCCATACTTCAGACTCTTCCTGCCCCATTGCCATCCCTACAGTCCTCAACTGGTTTTAGATGTTTGTCTATAAAAATTTAAAAAAAAAATGCATTGATTAGGAAAAAGAGTCATTATAATTTCAATACTCTAACTCTGTTTTTGTTCAATTCAATTCTCTAAGTTTTAAAAGTATTCAATTAAGACCTTAGTTAGTATTCCATTAAACTGTCTATTAACTCTCATTAAAATTGCATTTGTTTTGGTCTTTCACAATATTTAATTAATAATATTATTATTTTATTATTTCTTTTGAAAAAGAAGATAGAATTTTATATATAAAAGTAAGAAAAGACTAAACAAAGAGTCCTGGACCTAGCAACGAATTGATAGATGATACCACAGGGTCACACTATGAATTCTCAATCCATTCCCCTAGTGCCAATAAGAGTTTGGAGCTATTATTAGAAGATACCAGTCAATAATCCAAGAACTTGAAAGTGATCTTGTTTGAAAATTGAATCGTAAAGAAATATACTTTCGAATTAGACTGAGTAGGCCTACATCCTTGTTATTTCCTTCAACTTGCTAACAACTACCTAAACAATTTGAATCTGAGTCAGTCAGTGCTTTAATTTTCTACATTGAGGTGATTGTTGAAGAACACCGATTCATGCACATTCATATTTTAATTAGATCTTTATTTTTTTGCAATAGATGCTGAAACATTAATTCTATGAAGTAACGATAGTTGCATACTAGAGAACGAATGCACGTGAAAGAGTTAAAAGGAAAACGCAAGACTAGACTTAACATTTGATGCATGAATTTTATGTTAGGACCCTATTTCCACATTGACATGATATGGATTGATCGGAGCTATATCATTTGCATTGCCTTGCTGAAAGCAACCAATGCATTATTGAAGGTATCTACTAAAATATCTAAATTTCCACATTCACATGAATTGGTGTACTTTTTAAAACTTTGATGGAGACATGCCATTTAGCGTACTCAAATTGCATTTTCAAGTCTTAAGTAATAATTCATAAACAAGGATGATTGAATCTCAACAAAAAAGTTTTAAAATTAGAAAACCCCTCTAAAAAGTTTGTTTCAGCCATTGATTTCGGTGTTAAAATTGAACTAACCTAATCTAGCAAGTGTATCAATAAATAAATAAATTTTAACTTGTAACTTTAAGTGAGATTAAAATGTGGGTAGATGTATAGGTGTAAGCAATTTTTTTTTTTTTTTTTTTTTTTTTTTTTAAGGAAATATTGGCAGTTGTGTTTGTGAAAAGTTAAAAGTCTTAAGTTTTAAAATTTTTGATAAGTTAAAACTTAAGACTTTTAAAGTTTAGTTAAGGAGTAATTGAGTAAGAGAGATTTCTGAACAATTTTAAAAGTTTTCTTTTTTCAAAAAATAAAAGAAAATTTAAGGATTAGAACGTGTATGTGGTGGTGGACGTTTGTACTTTGTATTTGTGTAGAAGTTGAGTATTTTAAATTTTAAATAGGTATGCTAAATTTTAGGAAAATGAGGTGAATTCTGTATTTTTAATTTTACAAAGAATTTTTTAAATGACTTTTATACCCTTATTTATTTATTAGTTTAAAATAATGTTAGGTAAAGATTAAGCGTGATTTTGAGAATTCAGAGAAAAAGTAACTAACTTTGTGAATCCACATCTTCCTTATTTAAGGTTAATTTGCCAATCATGCATAAGTCCTACAGAAGATATATATTCTATTACTGGCAATTATCTAGAAGTCTGCAGAAGACCTAAATCAATGATAATGACTATTTTCGACAGAAGTTCAGGCATAGAAGCTGGGAAGTAGCAAATCACATCCATAATTCATTTAGCTGTGCCACAGGGCCCCAACCTTCCTATGCATCATATGTAGTCCCAATGTCCCATCCCACTCTATTAACATTTATAATTAAAAAAAAAAGGGGGGGGGGGGGGGGGGGTGGGGGGCTTGTTTTATTCAGTGATAGGCAATTTTGAAGTGATCGACAATTTTGTCTTAATGAAAGGACTTTCTTCAATAGATGATGCATGAAAGTGACCCTGTTTGCAAATTGAAACTTAGAGAAATATACATCTTTTTTTTCCCCTTCAACTTGCAAAAAACATCGTAAATAATATGGGTCGGTCATTGCATGCCTTATATTTCCACATTCATATTTTGATCCAACATAGTTTGCACATCACAATAGAATACTTACAGACAGGAAAAAGAATGCGCGTGAAAGACTTGAAAGAAAACGCAAAACTTGAATGAGCATTTAGCGCATGAATTTAAAGCTTGGACTCTATTTCAACAATGACATGTTATGGATTTAGTAGGCCTTTATTTATTGTATGCATTTCCTTGCTGAAAGCAACCAATGCATTATCAGAGGTAACTAAGAAAATTTCTAAATTTCCACATTCACATAAATTGGTGTAATTTTAAACTTTGATGGAGACATGCTGTTTGGGAATGGTAATTTTGCCCCACCCCCCTAATTAACCTGGCCCTCCCTACTTCGCCCCACGCTGGTTTTCTCCGCCCTGCAAAGGTGGTGGGACGGGGATAGGACAAGATTTTAGCCCCGCACCACGAGGCGGGGCGGGGATGGGTTTAGACTTTTTAGACCCACCCCACCCCATTCCTTCCAATCCTTGCCCCATCCTGCGTTGCTAAGAGTTATAATTGTAAATTTTTCATACCCTAAAACTCTACTATTTAAACAAATATATCAATATTAGTTTATTTTATTCTATCCAATATGATTCTTTTCCTTTATTTTGTTATGTGTTATACTATGAGTTTTTTTTTTTTTTTTTTTGGTGATTGTCTTGTTAAACACTTGGATATATTATTCAAATTTTTTCTAAAAACTGATTTGATTTTATGGGATAAATTTAGTTGTAATTTTAAATGTATTTTTATTAATAAAATAGGTTTCATTAAAAAGAAATTGTACTAATTATAGGGCAAATTAACAAAAAAGTAAGGTTTTATGGGGTGGGGTGGGGCTTCGCGGGGCCCCAAGGGGTGGGGATGGGGTGAGAAAGTTTTTCCTATCATGCGGGGCGAGGCGGAGATAGGGTAAAACAATACCATGCGGGGTGGGGACGAAGACCCCATCCTTCGAACCCGCTCCGCCCCATTGCCATCCCTGTTGAAAAGTGGTGAGGCAGTGCATACTAGGCCATTTTTCTTCCTTCAATACCAGATGGTCTTCCACCGAATAAACAAATGTGACCGTCGTTGAACTTTCCGAGGAAAGCCAAGTTTGGACATTTTTCTTTTCGTTAATTTCGGAAAGAATTGGAAAAAAAATTATTGTTTGGCCCTCTTTTGAAGTGCATATAACGCCCACACTTTTACGTCAAGTGTCTTTGTTTTTTAAGAAGGGGAAGAAATATATATTATCTTATACTCGTTTATTTATATCAATATCCACAATTTACGATTTATATGTAAAAAAAGAATGCCAAAAAAACTGTGTAAGAATCTCACTGACCATTTAAGAATGTGTAATTTTAACGGCTAATGAAACATGATGTGTACAAAGGATTTAGTGTGAGAAAATTAAAGCATGTGAGATCAAGAATATGATGATATTCAAAATAACAAGACAAATCCATGCTAAATAATTTAGGGGTGTGCATGGGTCTGGTTTGGTTGGGTTGAGGGGATATTTTGACCCAACTAACCATGGTGGGTCAAAAAAAAATTCAACCCAACTCAACTCATCACATAAGTCCAACCCAACCCACATGGATCGAGTTGAGTCTGGTTGAACCCGTGTGTTTAACAAAATTTATTATTATTATTAAATTAAGTAGAAAAAAATATAAATATTAATATATTAAAAAAAACTTAAAAATTAGTGTCAATGTAACTCCTTAAAGGCAACCAACACTAATGACTAAACAACAATAGTAATTTACTAGGGTTTGTGTGAACTAATTGGCTTTTATATAGGATAAGAAGAGTTGGTTATTTTTAAAAAATTTATTAATTATATAATATAATATTATATATATATATTAAATTAGTATTAGTGGGAGGAATTGAGGAAGTGCTGCTCTATAGCTGATTTTTAAAATAAATTATTAAATATATAATATATATTTAAATATAGCTTGTTTTAAACAAAATTGTTAAATATATAATATATTTTAAATATATATTAAATATTGGTGGGTCGGGTCGGGTTTGGCGGGTTTGTAATTTTATGACCCAAACCCAACCCGACCCGCTATAAAAAAATTTTTGTAACTCAACCCAACCCACCAAGACCTAAAAACCGACCCAACCCGGCAGGTCGGGTTTGGCAGGTTGGTGGGTTTTCTGCACACCCCTACTAAATATTTGAAGGGGATGTAATCTCAGAATCATAGGTAGCCAGTGAAAGGTAAGAACTAATTCGGATATATCCAAAACCAAAAAGCTACTCAACTTGTATCCTAAACTTCTAATAATTTCATCCTAAATTCATATTTATTTCAGTAAGCAATTGTTGATGTGCAATTAACCAATATACCTCTCACTATTTTCTTTTTACATCTTTCTCAAAAAAAAAAAAAAACTTTTACGTACCCTCCTAGCTATTACAATCAAGGATCAAAGGGCTTATTCACTATTTAAAAAAATGTGTTCAGAACATATATATATATATATATATATATTTTTTGTAATTAATATGGCGTTTCAATGATTTGTTCCTCTTTAATCTGAAAACAGAAATTACTTTTCAGGCAATATATTATTTTAAGGTTCTATGAAAATAAGTTGTTTTCAACAATAATTTAAAAAAAAAAAAAAAAACACACACGCACACAAACATTTCAATAATACAACTTTGCTCTATTATTTGTTTCTACAAACAAATATATATATATATATATATATATATATAATATTATATTAACAATTCCACCGAAAACACGAACAAATAAATAATTAAACCAACAAGATTAGTCAACTTAAAACTTCTAAGTCACAAAACATATCAGTGTCATACCTGATGTAGATGTAGGCAAATGCTGATGGTACTAGTGGCGGTGGTGGAGGAGACGATGGTGGTGGCGATGTATCATTCCTGCTCTGTACTGTTCTTATGCATGTATTTACTTTTTACGTTGACTAATGCGTTGGAAACTTCTATAATTTTATGAACAATTCAATGCTTTGAACCGAATAATATACGGTCGACGAAGACGTGAGTGAATGGTGGAAGGAAAATTTTGAAAAAAAAAAGGATATTTCCTTCGTGGCCCATGTTGAATTCACGGATTTTGTTTTGAAAAACACTTGAGACACCCAAATCAGTATCCAATTTTATATCTCAAAATATTTGAGTTACAAACAATTTTACAATATTTTTTACAAATTTTTTATGTGGTAAATGGTTGTTGATAAATTAAAAGTCAATGCTAATTAATGATTGACTCAAATGAGAACCAATTAGAATAGGCCACATCAATAAGTTATAAAATATTGTAAAATAATTTATGACTATAATATTAGTCCTTTATAAAATGACTAAATGTCAATTTGTAATTGATGCATAACAATTTCATTTTCATCAATTATATGTGGTGGTCTCATGGGTAAATGATTTAATCCAAACACATGAAACTAGAGAGTTAATAATTAAGACTTGTTCATGGTCCATAAAGAGGTAATGACTCGGACATGATGAGCAGTGGTATGAAACAAATTATTTCTATTTTTTTTCCCCTAATGATGAGCAGTGGTATATATCCAAATAGAAATCCAATATTAGAATTTGGATGTTTAGTTCATCCATTGAGTCCACAAGGAGTGCTCTTATGCTCGAGTGCATGTGGAAGCAGTAGTGTGTCTTGCAACCACTTGCAAGAGTTGAAGTGACCTCCCCTACGTGAGGTCGGTGGGTCGAGGTGTTTGCCTGGCTCTACTTCCCCTTGTGACGAAGTTCAAAGAGGAAGGAAACCTATAGCAGAGGAGCTTGAGGAGCTCTAGAGTAAACTCTCCTTTACAGAAGAGAAGGACAAAAGTATATAGCTTGGAAGCAGTAGTATAAGGGTAGCAAGAGAACTAGGGATGAACTGTATAGTGATGAAGGTTATGAACCATAGAAGTTTAAGCTTAGACGCTCTAAGTAAAAATATGAGAATGTTGTGCAAGCCTAACAAAGGTGTCCAAATCTCTGAGATAGAGGAGGACCTTTTTCTGGTTGAGTTTGGAGATGGAAAGGATAAGAAGAAAATACTGGACATACGCCCCTGAGTTACGAAAAATAGTTAGTGCTCACGCAAGAGTTTGAGGGGGAACTAGCCCCAAAAGAGATAATCTTAAAGTGGTCACCCTTTTGGATCCAAATCTTTAACCTACCCCTGAAGAGTAGAACTAAAGAAATGGGATGGGAAATTGGCTCTAAGTTAGGGGAGGTTTTGGAGGTAGAGGTCCCAGAAACAGGGATTCAATGGGGGAAATGCCTGCGAGTCCGAGTTCAGATAGATGTCACCAAAAGACTTGTCTAGGGGAAGAAAATCACCATAGAAGAGGGAGAGCGTAGATGGGTGAACTTCAAGTATGAAAGACTTCCTAACTTCTGCAACAGCTGTGGTCTACTTCTAACAGACTGTCCAAAAGGTCTAGAAAACAACAACCAAGTTGAGGTTGAATGCATGCAATATGGAGCCTGGTTAAGGGGTGAACTATCAAGAAAAGGCGGAAAAGAACCAAGAAACTCCAGAGTGAGGGATGACTATGATATTAAGCACAGGACAACCGGAACTGGAATGGAGAGGACAGCAGAAAAGAACCATGTGCCCAGCAAGGTGACATTGGTAGATTAGGGACACGTGCTAGCACTGCCAAATTTGGAGGATAGCAACCCAACGTGGGAGATAATAGAGTTAGATGTCTCAAAACACCTAGCGGGAGAAGAAAGCCCCTTAGCGAAACATCCTTGGAACTACCCATCACCTAGGCAGACAAAGTTGAGGTGATGCAATGGGAGAAAGTGACCAATCAGGTTGGCAAGCCCACTTTTGAATTCGGTTTAGCACCAAGCCCAACCCACAACAATAAAAAAAGGGGCCTAGAAGGGCTCGACAATGAGTTGGGCCCAATGGCTATAACCTACAACCTAAAAGAAGGATGGGTAATAGAAAAGTTGGGCTTGAAAAGACTGGCATGGGAGGCGAAACCAAGCGTAATCCATAAAGAAATAGGCCCAAATGGCCAAAAAAGAGAAGGCCTAATCCCATTACAAGAACTAGACCCGAACTTTATTGATTAGAAGCGAATAAGAGGAAAGAAGCAAAAAAAATGCAACCCTAAAAAGTGAGAATCAAAAGGATGGCAGTGAGGTGGTGGTTGCTTTGCAGGATCGCCGAGCCCAATGAGCATTTTAGCCTGGAATTGTCGGGGTGTAAGGGCATCCCTAGTGGTTCGAACCATCATCGACGAGGTGAAGGAAAACGACTCAATTTCAGTCTTTCTTAGGAAGACAAAGGCTGAAGTGAACAAGATAAAAGGTATTCAGAATAAGCCTAACTATACTCAGGGGATCACTGTCCCTAGTGATGGAGAAGCGGTGGCCTAGCTTTATTGTGGAAGGCACTGATGTCAGGTTCAAGAGCTTGAACTCACATATTGATGTGGTAGTACACGGGGTTCTTGCAACCGATCCATGGTGAGCCATGGGCTTCTACAGTCAACTAGACTCGGGTAAAAGACATATCTTATGGCAATTGCTAGAAGCACTGTAAGCCTAGTGTGACATGCTATGGATAATATTCAGGTATTTCAATGAGATTTCACACCTTGATGAGAAGCTTGGCTAGATGGATAGAGAAGTAAAGTAGATGGAAGCATTTAGAGATTTCTTGAGTAAGTTTGTGTAGACACCGCATTTTGTACCCTTTACAACTTGGGCACCCAATGATACTTAAACTCTAAGGCCCAATGCCAGTTTAGATCCCAATCAGATAACAAATTGACTTGAAGAGTGTTAAAATGGAAAATATAACCTTTTAAATGAGTAAAAATCTATTTTTGAAAATAAAATTACCAAAGTAGCCCTTGGCCCACGTAAGTGGGCAATGGCCTGCATACGTGGGCCAAAGCATGCGTACGTAGGCACACTCCTGCATATGCAGCTAGGGTTTTAGAAACGTAAAAAATCCAAGTTTTCTGCAATAATGACTGAGGTTTGGAATGAATCCCACATCGTTTGGGAGCCATTCCAAACCCCATTTTTTCTACTATATAAAGCCTTATATGGTACATTTTCAAAACATACAGAAATCACACAGGAAAAACCTAAGATTTTCTAGAAAATATTGAATCAAAAGGGGTTTTTTCACAAAACACCCTCAAGTCAATTTATTTGATTATACCTTTTCTGGCCCCAATCCTTTTAGTTTAACGTTGCTAATCACTTTCTTATTGGTTCGTGAATAGACTTGACTGAGGAGAATAGTCAAAATCAAGCTTTGAAAGCTTTTTGTGTGAGGTATTCTTTTAAACTTCTCTTTTTCCTTTCTTTTATTTTCTGACCTTAGATCTTCCTGTTTGTTTTGTTTGTTTGTTAGAGTATGTTTTAACATGCTTTTCTAGGTTAGATTTAAGTTTTTTTGTACATTTAAAATGCAAGTTTGTTTGTTAGAATTATGGTTTTAGTTCATACTCTATTTTTTGCCTTGTTTGTTTCTGGGTTAGGGTTTTGAACAAGCCTCACATGGGCATGTCATGAGCATGTGTACGTAGGTTAAATCCTGCCTACGAAGGCTTCTGGTTGCATACCCAGGTGCTTTCCTAAAAACCCTAATCTAGGTTCCTCATGTTGCTTGGTTGATTTGTTTCACATGTTTTGTCTCTTTTTAAAAGCCTTTTCATGCATTTATACATATTTGTGTCTCTTGACTTATATGTTTGCCTGTCTTTAACATGCTTAGATTAGGGTTTTCTTATATTTGTTTCTTGCTTTGATGTCATGCCATTCATTCATATGTCCATGCATCAATGCCATAGGTGTTTTGTTACTAAAAGGTAAATGAAGGTCAGTCATGTATTGGTATGAACATGCATTTGGTGATTTATGTCATTTGAATGTTCGTTTTAGGTCTAATTGTATGCTTTATGTGATCTTTTGATCGCCATGATTAAGTTGCTACCTTGTTTTAGATGTATGATATGGTTTTCACATGCTAGATGAATGTTTAGGGTTTCTTCTGTGTGTTTGGCTCTCTTTTGTGTTATGGATAGATAAGTATGCCTGTTTAGGTATAAAGATGCCATTTTGTGTGTTAGGTGCATGATTAGTGTGTGTATGTGTGTGTGTGGCTTTAGAAATACAAATGTTGAATTAGTTTTTAATAGGGTTAAGACATAAGACATGATGATGGAAGACCAATCTTAAAGTTAGGCAATCTTGGGTGTTTAACACCTTCCCAAGAGTGTACCTAAATTCCGAACCCATACTCTGGTAGTAAGATCAAAGGTCCTTCCTCGAGAGGATGCTATATATATGGTTCTTAGACCATTGCAAAAAATAGGTTGCGACTCCAACCCCTTGTGTCCATAGTGTGGTTTGTATGATTTGAGATTTATTGGGCAATGATTTACATGGTGTAATAGTCGATTGAGGGAGCAGTGTACCCTTCTTAGACTAATAGAATGGTGGCTAATGAGGACTAGATGGAGAAATTCCCCAAGGCCAAAGTCCAACACTCCTCAGTGTCCATCTCTGATCATTGCCTCCTAATGCTTCTCCTCAATAAAAGGCAAACCCAAAGACCACCCAAGAAAAGATTTTTTTTTGAAGCCATGTGGATAAGAGATGAAGGGTGTAGCGAGGTGGTAGAAACAACCTGGGATCCTTACCGGGATGACCTAAACTTTCAAGTCACAGACAGACTAAAAAGGCGCTAAGAGCAACTCCAAAGATGGAATTGGAGACGGTTTGGACACATGAACAAAACTCTAAAATAGAAGCAGAATCAACTCCAACAACTTGAATCCCTTGACAGCCTTCACGAAAAGGCGTTAGAGATATAGAGCTTGAAGAAAGAGATTAACGAGACACTGATTAGGGAGGAAATCATGTGGAACCAACGATCTAGAGCACTATCAATCAAATGGGATGATTGGAATATGAAGTTCTTCCACGCCACAACTTGCTAAGGGCATCGGAAGAATAAAATTGTGGGACTCATGAATCCAAATGGCATTTGGCAAAAAGACCAGGAGTGAGTTGAGGGCATCACCCTTGATTACTTCTCAACCATCTTCAAGTCAGACCACCCAATCAACTTTAAGGCTAGCCTCAGTGCAATAACCACCCGAGTTACCCTAGACATGAATGAAGAGTTGCAAGCAGACTTCAAGGTGGAGGAGCTGTGGAGAGCTCTCAAACAAATGCATCCCACAAAATCCTCTAGTCCGAATGGATTAGGGTTTTTATAAAAAATTTTATATTAATTTTTATGGGTCGATGGGGGTAGGGGGGTGTTGTTTGTGGAGGTATTGGATTTTTTTGACGTGGCAAATAGACGGGATGGATACGATCAATCGAGTTGCAAGTCAAAACAGGTTTGGGTTAAAAAAAAAGGGGGTCATTTGAAGTGGGTTAGGAATGGATTGGGTCAATTGGATTGTGGATCAGGTTAGGTTAGGTTAGGTCGACAATATTTTTCACATGAATTTTTTATTTTAAAGAAAAAATATATATTTGCCGTTTGTAAAGTAATGCAGTAAATTACTTTATGTAAACTGCATTACTTTGAATCCACCATTCATATTGAGAATAAGCTCGGCTAAACAAATTAATACTTCTTCAATAATTTTAAAATTATACAAATCCCAACATTACTAACCAAAACAAAATAGCGCAAAAGATAATTAAAACAAACACACAAATTTCATTTCTATACAAAAACAACATCCCAAAACATAAAACAAAATTACAATTGCCTTATTGAATAACTGATTTAACAATGAATATAGACATATAAGAAATTTACAATCTTGAAAACTAATTTTATAATTTAATATCAATTGTAGTTGGCGTAAGATTTATAACTAGAAGGAAGGGAAAGCTATAGAGTTTAGGAATATTTTCTCTATATTATGAATGAATGAATGATTCTATACATGGATTGAAAATATAATCTTGAATCAGAAAAGAAACTAACTACAAACTAACTGCACAAACTATAAGCCAAGTTAGTTACAGCACATGTGATAAGCCACGTGTGTATTTACATGTGGAAATAAAATACACTACCTAATTTCTACTTGTAGAATAACTAACAACTAATAGAGCTCTTTCTTTTTACACACTCTGCTTGTCGTTTAGCTTGTTTTCTTCGCAGCTCTCTCTTTTTCTTTTCTTTATTTATTTTTTATTTTTGTTTCCTGCTACTCTAATCCTTCTTTCTCTTCTTATCTTTAGAACTATGGTAGTTGGCACTTTATTTCAATTTGAGAATATATATTAAACTTTGATTGTTTATTTATTCATACATGACTTTTATTATAAATATCATGTCATTGTTAAGCAAGACACACTCCAAGAAATATTATAATTTATTTTGAAAAGTCATTTATTTTGGACTTAAGTTGTTAAAAAATAGGACTAAGCATCTCGAAGTAGAAAAGCCCTTTTGATTATAGTTTCAACAGTCCAGATTGAAATAGAAAAGACCTTTGATCGACATTTTAACAACTTAGATTGAGGTCGAAAAGCCCCTTGGTCGCCGCAGCTCCAGTTCCAAGGAAGAAAAACCCTTTGGTTACATTTCATCAAGAACCGAGGTAGAAAAACCCATTTGTTACCATCCACATTCAAGACTGAGATAGAAAAGCCTTTCGGTCACCTCAATTATCAAGAATCATTTCAAAGTTCATCAGCTATTAAGTAGGTCAAGAATTTTTTTTTTTTTTTTTTTCAAAAGGTAAAGCGCTAGTTCCATGTTCCAAAGTTTTAGGTTCAAGGGCTAGGGAATTTTTGAAATTCAACCTCAATTAAATCATGTATGTAGCTGTACTCATAAGAACAGAGAAATGTACTAAAATTGATCATACTTACATAGCTTAGAAGGTCCTCCACATTCTCTCCATTTTGAAAGCAATTGTTCCTCTGTCCACTCACTATTTCCAACACTAACACACCAAAACTAAAGACATCGGATTTCACTGAAAAATGTCCATGCATTGCATATTCTGGAACCATATATCCGCTACCAAGTACACATTAATAATATTAGTTTGATTTTATTTCGATCAAACAAAACAAATATTAGCTCTCCCCTCTTAAGATACTTACTAGGTCCCCTCAATTCTACTTGTATTAGCTTGAGTTTGATCCAATAAAAACAATTTTCCATGCCAAAATCTGAAATCTTAGGATTCATTTCTTCATCTAAAAGTATGTTGCTAGCTTTAAGATCACGATGAATAATTCGAAGCCGTGAATCTTCATGAAGGTAGAGATGCCCTCGAGCAATACCCCCTATGACTTTGTAACGCTTTTCCCAATTCAATTGTTCACGCTTGATAGGATCTATGTAACAAATCAAGCATTTGATTTTAATAGAGGCATTTTTTGACAAGACATGTAACCCAAAAGAAAATTTATGAGCACAAGTTGATAAAAAGAAGTGTAGACATACCAAAAAGAAAGTGATCAAGACTGGTATTTGGCACAAACTCATACATCAAAAGCCTTTCATTCCTTTCCACGAAAATCCCTATGAGTTTGACTAAATTACGGTGCTGAAGTTTGGCAACCAATAGAACTTCATTCTTAAATTCTAAATCTCCTTATCCAGAATTTGTTGAAAGCCTTTTAACCGCGATAACTTGTCCATTATAGAGCATACCCTGACAATATATAAGAACAAAATTCGTGCAATCATACGAGGGAATTTGAAGATTTTTACTGCAAATGATATAGTTTTCCATAATATTATACCATAAAATTACCTTGTAAACAGCCCCGAATCCACCCTGTCCTAGCTTATTTGCTTCAGAAAAGTCCTCTGTTGCAACTCTAATAGTGTCAAAGCCGAATTGCAAAGATTCCACGCTTCCAATTTCATCATCAATATCTTTACACGAAGAGCACGTAAATACATATATTAATAAATCAAATTCAATATTTAAAGAAGAGTAACACTGTTTAAAATACGTACGCATAAAGTACTAATGATAAAATTAAGTCACTTCTTGATAGAAAATTTTGATTCAACATTAATTTTTTACTGCCTATAGCTGATATATACAAAGCCATCTAACTTTTTGAATACAGATTCTTAAACCAAATTTTCACTTACATTCTTCTTTCTTCGTTGGCCGCCTCTTCACTCTTAAATAGATGCAGATGGAGATGATTAGTACCACTAAGGCAACAGATGGTACAACTATAATGATGACAGTCTGTGATGTGCTTAACCCATTCCCGCCTATAAAAACCATAAATCTGTTCTGGTTAGAACATTATGGGTGTAAGATCCTGGTCAATTAGCATTACAAACCTTAAAAGATTGTAACTATATACAACTTCTTAAAACCTTTTCGGTTTTTGTTTTTTAAAATACATTTACTTCAATAAACTTCAGTAAAAACTGTAAACCAAAATCTACTTCCAAATGCAAATGACTTTTTAAAGTTGTTATTTACAACTATGTGTTTTGTTGGCTTTTATTCCGTGACAAATTTGATTGTAATTATTGTTCAATCTTTTGTACCTTGTATTTATTGTGGGATCTAATTGTAAGGGTTATGTGATAGAGAGAGAGTGTGTGAAGACTGAAGCTATTGAAGACTGAATTGTTCTCGCGGATATCTCGTGACTAAGCATCCCGCGAAGTGACTCATGTGCCTTGAACATGCTGGAATGCAAAGAGTCAGGCCACGATGGAGACAGCTGTGTCTCGCGAGTATCTCGCGGGTAAGGCCTTCCTGCGAGACATTCTATTCTGCCAGCCTATCCATTATGATACACACTTTCTGTGCCTACACTATTTATACCCACATTACCCACAAATATTGAGTAGTGCTTCTAAGAGAAAACCCTAGCCAAACACCTTGAGAGTTAGAGATTGTTATACCCACAATCCTCTACACATTTGCCTGTGGAATTTCCTCAACTCCTACCTCTCCATTTCCATACCATTGAGGAGTTGATAGCCCAAACACTTACCATGATAGGCCACAAACTGAATGACCCCTTGTGATTAAACCAATTAATTAATTAGCCAAGTTATTAATTAATCAATTTATCATGCAATTGCGTGGAAGCACAAACAAATCACTAAAAACTAAATATGCAGCGAAAATTAAATAACACGGTGATTTGTTTACGAATGGGGAAAACCCTAACGGCAAAAACCCCCCGGGTGATTTTCAGGTCACCACTCCCGAAACTCCACTATTATCAAATCAAGCGGTTACAAGTAAAGGAATCCCAAGTACCTTACCAACCTACAGTTGAACCCTTACCCCAATACCCAATTGGACTTGATCTGTAGTGACAATTTCCACCTTTGATGCACGGCTCCCAAGTACGTGACTAACCAATGCGCGGATCCCAGTACGCGACTTCAAACACCAACTAAGAAGGAGAGGTTGGCTGCAAAGTTCTTCAGTTCATCATACACAATGAAGATCAGGAAGATGCTTGGTTACAAAACCCTATGGTGCAAATACACAGCAACTTCTTGAGAGAAGATGAACTAGGTTAAGAACTTCGTCTTTTGATCACAATTTGCTTGAACAAAGATTGCTCAATGCTTTTGCAACTTGTGTACAATTTTACGGCTCTTAAAACAATCCTTTTATATGTTTAGGGTTAGAAGAAAAGAAGGCCCAAAAGCATATTCACGGGTCCCAAGAAAATCAGATCAGAAAATCTGAAATTATAAATCTCGACAGATAGCAGATGTCGAGGTAGCTATTGAGTAGGTGTCAAGATTTAATGAAATTGCACTTCAGCTTCCTTTTTCTTGGACAGACTTGATGACATCAACAGTTGATTTTGAAACCTTGTTTCTTGAAGTATTAAAAACACCTAGAACTACCCAATTACAAGTAGAGTGCGTTTTGTCAAAAGGATTAGCCAATTTACATAAACAAGTGATATATGTTCTAAACAAGTGACATATGTTCTTAACAAGTGAACACACATATGTCCTAACAATCTCCCCCTTTGGCAATCCGTGACAAAACCACAACAAACAAATGAACATATGAGAGAAGTCATAAATCACTCAACTCATATTCACTTGTTGAATACAATAAAATCTATCCTAACACAAACTCTTAAAAAACTTTGCAAGAAGAGAGTTTATAGCAAGTAGACTTTGACAACCTGTATTTATGAAACACTTTAAACAAAACTCATCAAGGCATCTTGTGTGAAACAAAAATAAATAGATTGCATACAAGTATAAGAATCATGTGTATAAAGATAGAGAAGAAACAACACATGTAAAGAGAGGTGAAAGAAACATACATCCACATATAGAAAGAAGATAAGTACAATGTATGTAAAACTGGTCAAAAGACCTCATATACAAGATCAATGTATCTATAAAGAATAGAAAAGAAAAGATACATCAAAACCTCACTACATCCCTCAAAAATATCAACGCTCCCCCTATGAAAATATCCTATACTAACTCTCCCCCTAAGATGACTACTCTCATAACCCAAAACTACTCCCCCTTTTTGTCACGAGTGACAAAGGGTGAAATGTCATGTAGACATCTCATCAATAGAGCTAGCATCCCCATCATCATCATCCTCAGAATCTGAAGCTGCTGGAGTAGGTGGTGAAGGAGTAGCCTCTGGAGTAAAACCACCCATGGTCGCCTGCCGTCGTACAATATGACCAACACGAACATTCACCTGATACAGCTTAGTGGAGAGTGTATCAAGGCGAGTGTCCATGCGCTGCAGCTGCACCATAATATCTCCAAGAGATACATCACTCGTAGAGGAAGAAGGAGCAGATGTAGATGGAGCAAATATGGATGAAGCTGATCTGGATGGAACTGAATGGGAGGGAGGAGTGGCATCCGTCTGTCGTGACCTAAACTGAGTCTCACTACGTTACGGTAGCAGCATCTATGGCACATATGTGAGTGAAGTGGTCGGACACAGGAAAAGGGATAGAAAAATGGCGCAAGATCCCCGTGATAGCGGAAGGAAAGATGAGCTTATCACGGGACGCCGAATCTAGATGGACATCTATAATAGAAAGGATGAAATGAGAAGGAAAATCTATAGTAAGATGCTCTAGAAGTGATAGCAAAAATAGAGCACGAGGCTCTGTGATAGAGTTGTAGTGAGAGAGTGGATGGAGTACAAAGGTCATCACCATATTAAGAAATCTAAAACCTTTAGCAAAAGGCCTACATGATGTGTACTGATGCTCACCCCAATCAGCAGGACGCTGACAGAAGGCAGAGATGAGCTCATCTTTGGACACAGTCCTCAGACACTCACAGGAAGGGTAATCAGGAAAATCTATCCTAGGTACCCTAAGCACATCTGTAACTAGCTGCGGTGTAACAAAAATGCGCGTACCTCGAACGCGAGTGAAAAAGAGAGGTACTGAACGATCTATCCCGTGCATGTTGGAGTAAAACTCCTGTATCAGCATGAGAGGGCAAGTGACCGGGACGTCACACAATGACCCCCATCTCCTACTGTGAATGATAGAGGGAAGGTCAGTGTCGGCGAAGTCCGCCAGAATGACTTGGCGTTCTGAATGAACACCTCATCGAGAAAAGTTCTCCGAAAATGCCTTGTGGGCATCTCCATCACGGAACCGAAGGTTAAGAGGAGCATAGTTAGAAGAAGAGGAAGCTCCGGAACGCAGAGGGTTCCGAGCAGGAGTGGATTTACGTTTGGGTGTCATAGACACTACTAACGTAAAAGAATGAGAAAGAGATAGAGAGGGAGACAATCAGAAAAGTCTTAAAACAGTTCAAATAGATCAAATATATTGAACAACAAGTACGTGTGAATGGGAATGCATGAACATTTGACATGCAAAGAAAGAAGAAAGAAAAAAAAACATCATGGGCTCAGCCTAATCCAATCCTAGCAGCACACAAACATAGAGCACACATCTAAATGCATGTAAATATCATTATAATGCACATGAAATGCAATGTATGACATTTTGAAAACATTTAAGTGCAAACCCAAACCAAAATTTGAAGAAAAACTCATCAATTTTGAAAAACCCCAAAAATTTCAAAAACTCCCAAAACCTAGGTTTCAAAACATGAAATGCATGAAAAAGGAAGGGAAAAAGAACATACCAGGTGATGGAAATCAAGGGAAGACCAAAAATGATGAAGATTTGAGGATTTGAGTGAGATAAAAGTGTTTAGGAGATGAAACGCCTAGGACAGATCGAGAGAGATCGAGAGAAATGAGTGAAAATTGCGACAGGAGCTTTTATAGACACCTCAATAATTCTCGACAGCTGAGGTGTCGAGAGGTATCGAGGAAGCTGTTGAGGAAGGTGTCGAGAAATTTGCCTTCGATAGCTGCAGGTATCGAGAGGTATCGAGGTGCAAGACCAATTTCAGATATAAGAAGCTCGATCGATCGACCAGGTGTCGAGAAGCTATCGAGGAGACAGAAACTTTCTCGATCGATCCATCAGGTGTCGAGACAGGTGTCGAGATTGCGATTAGAAAAGGCATGAGAAGCTCGACAGATGAACAGGTATCGAGGAGGTGTCAAGGAGGTGTCGAGCCATCAGTGAAAAGCAGTTTTTCGAGAAGTGAAAAAAACAGACATGAATGCAATCCAACATACACCTCAACCAATGATCCACTCAACATAAAAAGCTCTCAAAATCATCTCTCAACAGAATTTTAAGCACATAGATCTTCAAAAACACACACACATACTAAACAAGTCTAACCAATTTTATATTTCAAAAACAAGTCAAGACAGTTTAGAGAGCATACATTAGCATATGTAAACACTTGTGATGGCCAAATCACATTATACTTGCACATGTATCAAGAGTAGCAAAGAATATTACATGTTGTGTGTGAAAAACATCGCAAGATTGCATATGTGTACACATGTTATGATGATCTGAGATATGAGAAAATAACTTTAACTCACACACAATCATAACTGTTTGATGGGGACTATCACCTTTAAGGTACATCCTATGACTCCTACATCTCCTAGAAAACACGCTTGCAATCATGTTTAAAGCATTTTTTAATCTTTTTGCTTTATATTTTCTTTGCATATTTTCTTTTAAGCATATCATGCATGGGCATAAAAAGAGAGAAAAGAAATACCCAACATGTTAAGCATAGACATTGCACTTTTGCTATGCCAAAGCATACGGATGTCTTTGACACTGCACTTTTGCTATGCCGAAGCATACAGGTGTCTATGACACTGCACTTTTGCTACGCCGAAGCATACAGGTGTCATACTATGATTGGCGGGCAACAGTAGTGAGATGGTCATTTATGCCTTTCTCTTAGGATTTTCTAGTCCTACCCGTCAAAAAGAGTGATATGAGTGTTAAGTTTAAGAGATAACTTAATCTTACTCATCTAAGCTACAAAAGATACAAAATTTAGAAAACTTTGTTTCAATGGCCATCCAAGGTACACAAGTACCAATGTATACAAACACATACTATTTTTGTATTTTTCTGATTTTTCCTTTTTATTTTTATTTTGAAAACAAAACAAAATAAGAACTAAACAACATGAATGCATGAAAGAAAAAATGCATATGCATGAAAACATGATAGAAATATGCAGATGCATAAAAGCATGATTCCAAAAGCAGATAAGAAATCAAGCAAAAAGTCCTACTTTAGATAGAAAGAATTAAAGCAGGGGACAAACATAAAAGACAATTAAGTCTTAGGCTCCTTTCTCACCCATACAACACGAGTCTTTGGCCGTGAAGATGAAAAGGCACATGTCCTAATATGTCTACTAAAGGACATAGAAGAATTAGAATTCTCTTGAAATTGAGTTAAAAAGCTCAAAACTTTTAATAACTCTCCAAACAAAGGTGTAGGTTCTTGAGAGAAAACTTGTGACCGTTTGGACAATTGCTTATGAGGATACAACTTAAAGCAATTAGGACGAATGTGTCCAGAAACACCACAATGGTGACAAACATGAGCAGTTTTTGAACTACTATGCTTCCTAGAAGGAGGTCTAACCTTAGAGGTTGACAGAGACCTCAACTTAGGACAATTTGGCCTAATATGACCAACAATATGACAATGATGACAAATGGGGAAAAATTCAGATTTTTCATTCAACCTAGGAGGAGTTTCAGACATAGGTTTAGAAACTTCAGCGTTAACATCAGAATTTTTACCTTTGTCTATCCTAGCAATATTAGCTTTCAACTCTACATTATTCCTTTTAAATGGGGGAACATAGAAATATTTTTCTTTTGAGTTAGGCTCAACAACAAGTTTGGCACTAGTTAATTTTTCAACTTCAATTTTAAATTCAACTAGTTGCTTTTCCAAACTCTTAATTTTGTCCACCTGAGATGAAATTTGATTTTTAAAATTCTTATTCAAATTATTGGCTTCATCCAATTTTGCAATCAAATCATCTTTTTCAAGCTTTACCTTTTTAAATTTAGCTTTTAATTTTGTAGAACATTCAAGAGATTTCATACAAAATTATAAAGCTTGCAATAGGCATCTTGAATATCATCATTATCATTCAACACAAGATCATGCATATCAAAACAATCAAGAGATTCCATGACAACGGGGGTCAAGGATCACACTCAGGAAATTAATCCAATCAGAGTGAACCCGCTCTGATACTACTTGATAGGCCACAAACTGAATGACCCCTTGTGATTAAACCAATTAATTAATTAGCCAAGTTATTAATTAATCAATTTATCATGCAATTGCGTGGAAGCACAAACAAATCACCAAAAGCTAAATATGCAGCGGAAATTAAATAACACGGTGATTTGTTTACGAATGAGGAAAACCCTAACGGCAAAAACCCCACCGAGTGATTTTCAGGTCACCACTCCTGAAACTCCACTATTATCAAATCAAGCGGTTACAAGTAAAGGAATCCTAAGTATCTTACCAACCTACAGTTGAACCCTTACCCCAATACCCAATTGGACTTGATCTGTAGTGACAATTTCCACCTTTGATGCACGGCTCCCAAGTACGTGACTAACCAATGCGTAGATCCCAGTACGTGACTTCAAACACCAACTAAGAAGGAGAGGTTCGCTACAAAGTTCTTCAGTTCATCATACACAATGAAGATCAGGAAGATGCTTGGTTACAAAACCCTATGGTGCAAATACACAGCAACTTCTTGAGAGAAGATGAACTAGGTTAAGAACTTCGTCTTTTGATCACAATTTGCTTGAACAAAGATTGCTCAATGCTTTTGCAACTTGTGTACAATTTTACGGCTCTTAAAACAATCCTTTTATATGTTTAGGGTTAGAAGAAAAGAAGGCCCAAAAGCATATTCACAGATCCCAAGAAAATCAGATCAGAAAATCTAAAATTATAAATCTCGACAGATAGCAGGTGTCGAGGTAGCTATCGAGCAGGTGTCGAGATTTAATGAAATTGCACTTCAGCTTGCTTTTTCTTGGGCAGACTTGATGACTTCAACACTTGATCTTGAAACCTTGTTTCTTGAAGTATTAAAAACACCTAGAACTACCCAATTACAAGTAGAGTGCGTTTTGTCAAAAGGATTAGCCAATTTACATAAACAAGTGACATATGTTCTTAACAAGTGAACACACATATGTCCTAACATACCACACCCTTTCAGAGTGTCAAGTGAAGTTTTGGTGCTACTAGGAAGTATTGGAAGAATTCAAGGATGGCAGATGCAACATGGAGCTTGTTGCGGGATCCAGAGAGCTAGACAAGACATGGTTCCGAGAAGCCTTGTTGGAGTAAGAGGTTGGAGGGCTTAGGTACATTGGGTAGATTGGGCTTGGGGGGTCTCTTGCTAAACCATGTATCCCAACTGATTGTCTAGTGGATCGATTACCGCTTGAAGGGAGACGGAGAGGTTTTTCGCCGAGTTCTTCAGTTTCCTCTTGAATAACACATCGGCGTGTTATCTTGTGTTTGCATCTTTCTTCCATACTCTTTTACTTTCCATTTTACTGCTGTGTTGCTTTAATTATGGATTAGAGTTGCTTGTTTGTTTATTCGCTCGCTTTTACACTATTCCGCACTTAGTATTAAGTTAGTGTAAAATCAATCGAGCCGTAACTTTTAATTGGGGATCCAAATAGCTCTTGTGTTTTCAACACATTTTCGAGCTTTCAATTGGTATTAGAGTGGATATACTCGCTGTGGTGTAACTACCTGAGTGTGATCCTTGACCCTGTTTGAGATGGACCGGTCTCAATCTTTAAATGTTCCACCATATTTTGATGGTAGTAATTATGCTTTTTGGAAAGTCCGAATAAGGGTAATCTTGTGTTATATTGATGATACTGTTTGGGATGCGGTAGAAATAGGTTGGACTAGGCCGGAGGCTGCTAAATCCACTTGGGATAAAGTAGCTCTTGCGGCAGCTAACGCTAATAGTAAAGCTTTGAATGCAATCTTTTGTGGTGTTTCGCCAGATGAGTTTCACAGGATTTCTCACATGACAGTAGCCAAGGAAGCTTGGGAGATATTGGAGACCACTTATGAAGGAACAAAGAAAGTAAAGGATACAAAGCTTGAAAGTTCAAATAGCGTTGAAAACACTATGAACGTTTAGACCCCCAAACTACAAAATACCAATTCAAGCTTTATATCAAACAATGTATGTGCGGAAAATGATAACAAGCTTATATCAGAATTGATAAACAATCTAAACCAATTAAAATCACATCCACAGCAGAAATTAAATGGTAAAGATTAAGGGAAGAGAGATGCAAACACAAGGACAACACAACGATGTGTTATCGAAGAGGAAACCGAAGCCCTCGTTATAAAACCTCTCCGCCGCCCTCCAAACGGTCAATAATCTACTAGAAAATGAAGTTGGGATACATGAACAACAATAGACCCTCCAAGCCTAATCTACCCAGGTACCTAAGCCCTCCAAGCTTCTTGCTCCAATAAGGTTACGCTGAACCTTTGTCTTTTCTAGCTTGCCGGATTCCACTATAAACCATAGCATCAATAATAACCATTGGTCCCTTCCAAACTGCTTCCCTTAGCACCAAAAGACCTTCTCACAGACATGGGTATGGTGAAAAAAGGATTTCGTCAAGAACCTCTCAAGGATGTATCAATGGAAAGGGTGAGAGTAGAGGAATTTGAAAAGTCTCTATATGAAGATTGTGGATGAATCAATCTTGTATTTCTTTAGGGTTTCTCTCTCAAAATTCTCTCTAGAAACTCTCTACATTTCGTGGGTTTAAGGGGTATTTATACTAGGGTGAGATAGGAATGCGAAGAGTCAGGTTTTTCAAAACAGAGCTGGTTGGCGGCTTGGCCTTGTGACTTGGCTGAGTCGCAAGTTCAAGCCACAAGATAACAGAATGGCCAGGGTGGACTTTTTATCCTGTAGTGCTCCAGCTACTGCGACTGTTCATCTTCTCACACACTTCACTCTTGTGCTGCATTTGGCGGCTTTCCAGTCGCAAGTCACCCGCGAGTCCCAACCGCGAAGCCCTACATCCTTGCACAATCTTGAGCATTTCTTCACACTCTCTCACTCACTACCCTTACATGAATCCCACCTAAATACAAGGTTTCTAAGTGCTAAAATACAAGCAAATTGGCACAGAATAAAACCAACAAGATGGTTGATTAAATTCAACCTTACAATCTCCCCCTTTGGCTATTCCGTGACAAAACCCTATGACAAACTCTAGACTTAATGCTTGAGTTGGGAACAGTTGGAAAACTTACTCACACCTAACACTAGAATCTGTGAAGCTCTTGAACCATAAGACCAAAAACTCTCCTGAAACATAATAATACAATAAGTTCATTGTCTACAGAAAACTTGTAATGCATATGGAGCAAGCATAATGCGAACAAGGAAAAATGGGATAAATCAATAAACCATGGCCTAACCAAAACTGCAATCACTATATACTAGTGATCACAATGCTCATTCACTCAAGGAATGAACATCCGGACATGCAAGCTAATAAGCTTATTTGCAAAGTATCTGTTAGAAATTTAGATCCCTTAAACTAACCAGATTAACCTAGTTAATTAGCCAAGTGATTAACTTAGTCAATCTATGCAAATCTAGGTTATCACAATCACACAATCATATCAAGAATATAAAGCAGCGGAAATAGAAATAACACAATGATATAATCACCCAAGAAACCACACGGTAAAAACCTGGGGAGGATTTGACCTAGCTATCCTCAAGGTAAACCTGAATCCACTATGCGAAAGAATCAAAGTTCATACAAAAGGACTTACAAGCTCCTCGCTTGACTTCCTAATGCTACCCACCAGTAGAACTTACTGACATGACCACGTGCAAGCTCCGAATCCACGGACTTCTTCTTTCTTGGATTCTCTAATCAGCTACAAGCACCTACGCTTGTTATTCTTTAAGCTCCAATGGCAGTAACTTTGTTGATCATCAAGATGTAGATAATATCTCTACCTTGAAAACCCTAAGTTTATGTGAAGGAAAGCTCCTCAAAGATCTCACAAGAGATTCACATAAACAGCAAATATGAGCAACAAAGACTTAGAGAGGTTTAGGTACAAAATCCTAGATACAAAAGAGGCACTCTCTTCTCTCTTTCAAAAGTCTCAAAAACGTGGCTTAGTGTTTCATTTATATAGTGGGAGAAGTAGATCTGAAACCCTAATCCTTAATGGGCTTAAGCTGCTATTTGGGCCGACTTAAAATTCTACAGATATGATTTTCGATTGATCGAGCCTGTTCTTTGATCGATCGAACCAGGCAGAATATGAAGTCTTCTTCTTGCAGCTTGTATGTTCTTGAATCTTGACTTGAATCACCTTGAGCATTGTCTAATAAAACCTATAGACTTTAAGATCTATATCTAGACAAGTTTGTGTTCACAATTTGCCAATTGTTCTAAACATTTAGAACCTAACAGTATCATTTGTATGTCCAACACTCAACCAATGCACAAAACATATATGCATCTAGGAACAAGATCCTACAAGGGCACAAGAGTTGTGTACTTAAAAAAAAATGTATGACATTTAACATCAAGTACTAAAGCTACATAGCTTGGGTACAAAGACCCAAAAACCTTAAAAGCTTACAAAAGCAACAAGTACAAAGAGAGTAAATAAAAAGAAATTGAATAACATCTTAAGTATTAATAAACCAAAGTTTCAAAGTCAAACAAATCCATGAGTTTTAAACCACAATTTATCAAAACCATAATGAGAGCATTAACCAAACATACGAAACATAAAGTAAAAACCAAACACTGTTTATGGCGTGCTCCCCCTCAAAATGGCACTCCCCCTCAAGAGCTGCCCCTCAAGAATTCTCCCCATTTTTTACCGGAATGGCCAAAGGGTCATTGTTGGGAGTTAAGACTGTCAAACTTGGCTGAAAGAACATTGAGCTAATCCTAAATTGCTGCCATCCTATCAGTATGCTCATTCTGAACTTCTCTAAGTCCATTAATCCTCTTCAGGATGATCTGAAGTGCATCTGGAGGTGCAGCTGATGAGGTTGAAGCTCTGCTCCTCTTGCTTCTGCTTCTGGGTGTGATTAATTGTCCTACAACTTCTACTTCAGTTTCCATAGGATCACCTTCTCCTTGGTCACCCTTCTCTTCATCACCTGGAAGATGAACTTGTATCCTTGTGAGGGTTAGTTTGTTTATGGCTGATAGGGGAGCCATAGGACTGATATCTTGAGGGATTGCAACACCTTTTTCTCTAAACAGTCTCATAAGAAGACTAGGAAAAATCAGCTTGGGCTTGGAAGTGGTTCTGGTCTCTTCCACAATTGTGTCAAATATATGAGAGCTAATGTCAATGAAAGTTTTCTCCTTGAGCTCCATGAGGAAGATAGCTCTGGCATTAGTCAGTGTAGTCAGCTTCCTTACCGGATACAAGTTGAACATCATAATGGTGGTCAGACACCTCATGTCAGCAGAAAAGGCAGTAGTGTTGAGACATCTATTTTCTTTAACACCACCAATCCGAGTCTGGACAATGTCTATAGATAGCATCCTGTCTTTAGTAGCCTTCGGCTTAGTCCAACCCACATCAACTGCATCCCACACAGCATCATCAATAGAACACAAAAATGCCCTCATTTGGACTTTCCAAAATGCATAATTATTACCATAAAAAAATGGTGGCACATTTAGAGATTGAGACCTATCCATCTCAATGCAGAGTCAAGGGTCGCACTAAGGTGTTCAAACCACAACAAGTGCACCCGCTCTAATACTAATTGAAAGTTCAAATAGTGTTGAAAACACTATGAACGTTTAGACACCTAAACTACAAAATACCAATTCAAGCTTTATATCAAACAATGTACGTGCGGAAAATGATAACAAGCTTATATCAGAATTGATAAACAATCTAAACCAATTAAAATCACGTCCACAACAGAAATTAAATGGTAAAGATTAAGGGAAGAGAGTTGCAAACACAAGGACAACACAACGATGTGTTGGTTAAAACTGGTTTTGTATCTCATACAAAACACACAGCGGAAGCAACAAACAAAGATCTATTTTTTTCATGATTGATAACTTGCACTATATAAATTTCAGAATTTAAGAACAAGATAGCGTACCTTGGTGTGGTGAAATTCAAAACAAAAGATTATAAGTACTTGAGAATACTTTTAATCTTCACTCCAATTCCACTTTACGCCCAAGAAGTGTGGTCTCTCAATCAGTTTCCAAGGGAGAATAATTGAGTGGTTTCACTCGCACATATACACCACTTCACAATGGTGTCTCTCTTTTTATTTATTTATTTTTTCTTATGAAAAAATTCTGTATGTTTCTCCCTTTTATAACTAACTGATTATCTAATTGGGCTGACTTATTGGGCCTTTCCAATTGGGCTTTAGTGTGTGGCTTGGAGTGGGACCAAAAGGGACCAATAAGACACTAGCTCTAATGGGCCTTGGGCTTTTCTGTCAACTCTTGACAAATCCAAAGTTACCATTAATTATATTTAATACCACTATATAAATATAATTGCACTCTAGGCCTTATTAATTAATTATATCCCAAGACTTTATTATTCATGCACCCCTTCATAAAATATTCATAGTAATACAAAGTCATAAATGTAGACTGCCACTTTGTAGATTACTACATCTTAATCCTTGAGTACCCAGTTTAATCCTTTAAAGTTATTCATCATATATTTATGAAATCTAATTTTAAAAATATATACCTTAGTAATTTTTTACCAAAGTGGTTAGGCCTAACTCTCTGAATAACTGAACCCATTAAACTTATCTCAATGGAATATTTTATATCTCCGTTAAGAGATTATGAATTCCATCTTGAGAATATATGTTCCATCAACATTAAATGTGGCTGCCCAACATACTGAGGTTTTGACCGTTACTTTAGATCTCACTCCTGATATATCAAAGCAACCTACACTTCATGATTAGGTTCATTATTCTCTCAGGATTAAGAGTTCATGCAAATATAAGTCGTGAGATTTATTATTCAATTGACAGTCGTTAGGAGAATAATAAATCTCACAGCGGTCCAGTTTAGTATGTCTTAACTCTTAAAACATATTAACACATCAACTAGAAGTCTCCACTTCCATGATCAAGACAAATCATCTTAGTTGATATGTTATAGTCTTCGCAGATGAAATGCCCAATTTCATCACCGACTATGAACTAAAATTCTGAGTTTTTAAAGAACTTGTGACTTATATCTTCTGTGACTAAATCACATAAATCACATACTATGCATTTCATGGACTAAATGATAATGTCCAAATATTCATGTTACCATTATTTTAGGTAATAATAAAACAACTTTATTAATTACAATATTAAGTCATACATCATGTCATACATAATATCATACATAACATCATACATAACATCATACAATAGGATTTAAGGGCACTAATCTCAACATATCTCTCACTTGCCCTAAAGACTATTGTGCACTAATCTAACTCCCATTCCCTCCAAATGCGACTCGAAGGTCCTTTGAAGCAAGGCTTTGGTAAAGGGATCTGCTAGATTATTTGCACTTTCAATCTTTGCTACCATCACATCTCCATGAGTAATAATATCTCTAATGATGTGGTACTTTCTCTCAAAGTGCTTTCCTTTCTTGTGATTCCTTGGATCTTTTGATTGTGCAACTGCACCACTATTGTCGCAAAACAATGTGATGGGAACTTGTTCCATTCTCATTACACCAAGGTCAGAAAGGAATTTCTTGAGCCATACAGCTTCTTTTGCTGCTTCACAAGCAGCAACATATTCTGCTTCCATGGTGGAGTCCGCAATATGAGATTGTTTGACACTCCTCCATGTTATGGCTCCACCTCCCAAGGTGAATACACATCCTGATGTGGACTTTCTAAAATCTCGATCCGACTGAAAATCTGAATCTGCATAGCCAATGGGTATCAAATCCTCACACCGATAAACAAGCATATAATCTCTCGTTCTCCGTAGATACTTGAGAATATGCTTTACAGCTTGCCAATGTTTTGGTCCTGGATTTGATTGATATCGGCTGACCATGCCAACTGAATAAAAAATATCTGGTCTAGCACAAAGCAAGGCATACATGAGACTTCCTACCGCAGAAGCATAAGGAACTTGTCTCATCATATCTTCTTCCTCTTGAGTCTTAGGCCTTTGGTCATCAGACAAAGGAACTCCATGTCTAAAAGGAAGTAATCCTTTCTTGGAGTTTTGCATGCTAAACCGTTCTAGAACCTTATCTATATATCCAGCCTGTGATAAGCCTAACATCCTATTCTTGCGATCTCGCCAAAGCTTGATTCCTAGAATAAAGTTAGCCTCACCCAAGTCCTTCATATCAAATTGGCTTGACAACCAAACCTTTACCGATGACATTACCCCTACATCATTTCCAATGAGTAGAATGTCATCAACATAAAGCACTAGGAACATTACTACTTTATCTCGATGTCTTTTGTACACACATGGTTCATCAAGATTTTGTTCAAAACCAAATGTCTTGATTGCTTGATCAAATCTGATGTTCCATGACCTAGATGCTTGTTTAAGTCCATAAATGGACCTTTTTAACTTGCATACCATATGCTCTTGGTTCTTTGCTATGAAACCTTCCGGTTGCATCATATAGATTTCTTCTTCAAGATTGCCATTAAGAAATGCAGTCTTGACATCCATTTGCCAAATCTCATAATCATAATGAGCAGCAATGGATAAGAGAATTCTGATAGATTTAAGCATGGCTACTGGCGAAAAAGTTTCATCATAGTCAATACCTTCTTTTTGTGTATACCCTTTCGCCACTAGTCTTGCTTTAAAGGTTTCAACCTTTCCATCTACCCCTCTCTTTCTCTTGTAAACCCATTTTCAACCAACAGGTTTAATGCCATTAGGCACCTTTACAAGATCCCAAACTTGATTGGAATACATGGAATCTAATTCAGATTTCATAGCTTTGATCCAATGATGTGCATCTATATCATTCATTGCCTCTTCATAATTGTAGGGATCTGATTCAGCCTCTTCTGAGATAGCTTCATAAGTTTCTCCCAAACCTATGAATCTTATAGGAGGCCGAACAATTCTCCCACTATGACGAGGCACCTGTGTACTAGACATCTTATGAGTAGTATCTTGTGGTGTATCCAATACAACCACATCATCCCTAGTTTCATCTATTGGTTGTTCAACTAAAGGTTCATTCATTTTAGCCAAAACAACTTTATTTCTAGGGTCAAAATTATTCATATAATCATCTTCCAAAAATTTGGCATGTGTTCTAACAAACACTTTGTTATCTTTATGATTATAGAATAAATAACCCTTTGTTTCTTTTGAATACCCTAAAAACATGCATACTTCGGTTTTAGATTCCAACTTGTCAGACTTCCTTTTCAACACGTGCTGGACATCCCCAAATGTGGAGATATTTCATACTAGGCTTACGCCCACTCCATAATTCCTTAGGTGTGTTGGGAATAGATTTTGATGGAAGTAAATTCAAAATATGCATTGCAGTTTTTAGTGCATATCCCCAAAAAGAAACTGGTAAAGTTGAGTAACTCATCATGGACCTAACCATTTCCAAAAGAGTCCTATTCCTTCTTTCTGCTGCACCATTCTGTTGGGGAGTTCCAGGTGCAGTCAGTTGGGATATAATCCCATTTTGAGTTAAGTAATCCTTGAAATCCCCAAGAAGGTATTCGCCACCATGATCAGATCGAATGGCTTTTATGCATTTACCTAATTGATTCTTAACTTCAGCCCTAAACTCTTTGAACTTTTCAAAGGTTTCGGACTTCCATCTCATTAGGTACACATAACCATATCTTGAGTAATCATCGGTAAAAGTGATGAAGTACTCATAACCTTCTTTTGCTTGGGTTGACATAGGACCACATACATCTGTATGAACTAATTCAAGTAACTCTTGGGCTCTTCTACCTTTTGCATTAAAAGGTCGTTTGGTCATTTTGCCTTCCAAACAAGATTCACAAACTGGAAATTCATCAAAGTCCAGTGGCTCTAAAAGTCCATCTTTGATCAGTCTTTGAATTCTATTTGGATTAATATGACCCAAACGCAAGTGCCAAAGATATGCTTCATTAGTAGAAGGAAACTTTCTCTTTAAAGATTTTACATGAGAGTTATAATCTAATTCAGAATTATATAATTCATGCTTATCAGGAGTTAAAATATAAAGACCATCCACGATATTGCCAGAACAGATAAACACTTTATCCTTCTTTATTACAACATTGTCTTTTAGGATAACATAATATCCATGTTTACCTAAATAAGTTGCAGAAATTAAAATCCTACGAACATTAGGTACATACAAACAATCTTCTAATATTAAAACTCTAGATTCAAAACATAAATTAAACACTCCAATAGCTACAACTGGAATCCTGCTCCCATCAGCCAAGGTAAGAAACATTTCCCCTTCATTCAGTTTTCTGGTCTCCTGAAACCCCTACAAGGATTTGCAGATATGATTAGTACAACCTGAATCCACACACCAGGAATCTGTGAGATTCTGTACCAAACATGTTTCGAGAAGGAATGTACTTTTCATACCTTTATTCTTGGCAGCCTTAAATATTGGACAATTCCTCTTCCAATGTCCTTTCTCACCACAATGGAAACACTTTCCTTTGGTTTTCTTTCCTTTGTTGGCAACTCCTAAGGCAACTTGTTTACCATCTTGCTTAGTGAAGTTCTTCTTCTTCTTCTTCTTACCTTTGCCTTTCGACTTAGGTTGAGAAGTAGAAGCTTCACCAACATTGGCTTCAACACTAGAAGTACCAAGGATGCCTTTCGCCGCTACCAACTCATTCATCAATTCAGACAATGTATAAATCTTTTTGTTCATATTATAGTTAAGTCTGAATTCCTTGAATGATTCTGGTAGTGACTGGAGTATTATATCCACTTGGGATTCTCCATCAATATCGGCACCTAAAACTTCCAATGTATTCAGATTAGAGATCATCCTAAGACAATGCTCCCTCACTGAAGTACCTTCAGCCATTTTGGTATTATAAATTTGCCTTATAGTTTCTTGCCTTGCAGAACGGCCTTGCTCACCAAACATCTCCTTCAGACTTAGCATTATGTCCGAAGCTAGTTCTACATCCTGCATTTGATGCTGTAGAACATTTGATATAGATGCTAGGATATAGCACTTAGCCATCTCATTAGATTTCTGCCAACGATCATATCGCTGTTTTTCCTCAAGAGGAGCATCTAATGATGGAAAGCTAGGACATGGTTGAGTAAGCACATATTTGAGCTCTTCAGCAGTAAGAACAATGTCCAAGTTTCTTTTCCAGTCAACATAGTTGGATCCAATCAGTTTGTTTTGATTAAGTATAGCAACAAGTGGGCTAAATGATGCCATGATTTTAAATCTGAAAATAACAAACATGAATATAATAAGTAAACAAGACACTATCAATTTAGCATATAATCATATAATATGGAACCTTATAAAACCATAAAATAATATATGCAACGACAAACCAATCCATGTCTATAATTCCTTGGTAGCAAGTTTATTATAAACACATTAATTGATTGAGAACTATTCTCATTATTAGTGCTATCATGATAACTCTTATCATACACTAATAATATGCCGTATTAGCTTTAGCCTCTAAGTAATAATGACATAGCTCATTTGGGAGGTTAACATTACACTTAGTCTAGTGTACACCATTATCTAGAATCATGTGTAGCCACATTTCATCTCCCTTATAATGTTTAAACTTGTAGTACCATGGAACAAAACACCCTCCTTTGGGATCACGAGGCATATATGCCAAGACGAGGTGCTTGTCCATACTACTTTAAACAGGTTAGTTCAATCTTGTAGTACTATGAAGTAAACACCCTCCTTTGGGATCGTAAGGCATATACGCCAAGACAAGGTGCTTACCCACTCTACTATAAACTGATAATGGAGGCCGTGAGATGCAACTCTTGTATCTCTCTCCCACTAGATATTTTTAATTAAAGGTTTTTATGATCAAGAACTATATTAATGCTAGAAACCCTTGAAAACATAATCCTAATCTCATTAGGAATAAATTTCATTAAATGAATACTTTAATCCTAGCATTGATATATATATATATATATATAAAATGTAATATAAACCTATATTACACTATAAACCCATATTGCATTATATATAATATAATATATGGATTATTACATGTAATATATGATTATTACATTATGTATAATACACGGATTCAATATGAAATGAAGAACTTGAATCCTTGATGCATGCGAATTCTTGATACATATAATAGCATGACACGGCATTTGATGCAATATATAAATGAAAGCATGTTAATGGCAGATGGAATTTGCCACATGGGTTCACGAAATCATGCAACAAATCAAGCCAATATATACATCCAAATCCAACCGGTGCATTAACATCCAAGCCATGCAATGAAGGATCCAAGTTGTGCAATGAATAGATACATGCAAATGATAGTTATTTGAATAACTATATCCAAAATATAAACTTCAAGATGGTTTGGATATATCGGTCAGAGCATTAGAATAACTACCCTTCATTTCAATAACTACCATTGACAATAACTACTTCACGCACATGATGGTTATTACAATTAGATTCATATAACCATATCCAGGCAATTAACAAGACACAGCACCAATACTTAATTGTTAAAGGCCACTTCGAAAAAATCAATGAATATATACATCCTTGGTGTGAACCCGATATGATCAAGAAACCATTTTTCTTTTATTCTAAAATCCAATCACATGCTATACAATCATGAGATGAAAACCTGGCTCTGATACCAATTGTTGGTTAAAACTGGTTTTGTATCTCATACAAAACACACAGCGGAAGCAACAAACAAAGATCTATTTCATTCATGATTGATAACTTGCACTATATAAATTTAAGAACAAGATAGCGTACCTTGGTGTGGTGAAATTCAAAACAAAAGATTATAAGTACTTGAGAACACTTTTAATCTTCACTCCAATTCTACTTTATGCCCAAGAAGTGTGGTCTCTCAATCAGTTTCGAAGGGAGAATAATTGAGTGGCTTCACTCGCACATATACACCACTTCACAATGGTGTCTCTCTTTTTATTTATTTATTTTTTCTTATGAAAAAATTCTGTATGTTTCTCCCTTTTATAACTAACTGATTATCTAATTGGGCTAGCTTATTGGGCCTTTTCAATTGGGCTTTAGTGTGTGGCTTGGAGTGGGACCAAAAGGGACCAATAAGACACTAGCTCCAAAGTTACCATTAATTATATTTAATACCACTATATAAATATAATTGCACTCTAGGCCTTATTAATTAATTATATCCCAAGACGTTATTATTCATGCACCCCTTCATAAAATATTCATAGTAATACAAAGTCATAAATGTAGACTGCCACTTTGTAGATTACTACATCTTAATCCTTGAGTACCCAGTTTAATCCTTTAAAGTTATTCATCATATATTTATGAAATCTAATTTCAAAAATATATACCTTAGTAATTTCTTACCAAAGTGGTTAGGCCTAACTCTCTGAATAACTGAACCCATTAAACTTATCTCAATGGAATATTTTATATCTCCGTTAAGAGATTATGAATTCCATCTTGAGAATATATGTTCCATCAACACTAAATGTGGCTACCCAACATACTGAGGTTTTGACCGTTACTTTAGATCTCACTCCTGATATATCAAAGCAACCTACACTTCATAATTTGGTTCATTATTCTCTCAGGATTAAGAGTTCATGCAAATATAAGTCGTGAGATTTATTATTCAATTGACAGTCGTTAGGAGAATAATAAATCTTACAGTAGTCCAGTTCAATATGTCTTAACTCTTAAAACATATTAACACATCAACTAGAAGTCTCCACTTCCATGATCAAGACAAATCATCTTAGTTGATATGTTATAGTCTTCACAGATGAAATGCCCAATTTCATCACCGACTATGAATTAAAATTCTAAGTTTACAAAGAACTTGTGACTTATGTCTTCTGTGACTAAATCACATAAATCACGTACTATGCATTTCATGGACTAAATGATAATGTCTGAATATTTGTGTTACCATTATTTTAGGTAATAATAAAACAACTTTATTAATTACAATATTAAGTCATACATCATGTCATACATAATGTCATACATAATATCATACATAACATCATACAATAGGATTTAAGGGCATTAATCCCAACACGATGTATTATCAAAGAGGAAACCGAAGCCATCGGCGTAAAACCTCTCCGCCGCCCTTCAAGAGGTCAATAATCCATTAGAAAATGAAGGGATACATGAATAGCAATAGACCCTCCAAGCCTAATCTACCTAGGTACCTAAGCCCTTCAAGCTTCTTGCTCCAACGAGGTTATGCCAAACCTTTGTCTTTTCTAGCTTGCCGGATTCCGCTATAAACCATAGCATCAACCAATAACCATTGGTCCATTCTAAACTACTTCCCTTAGTACCAAAATACCTTCTCACATATGTGGGTATGATGAGAAAATGATTTGGTCAGGAACCACTTAAGGATGTATCAGTGGAGAGGGTGAGAGTAGAGGAATTTAAAGAGTCTCTATGTGAAGATTGTGGATGAATCAATCTTGTTTTTCTCTATGGTTTCTCTCTCAAAATTCTCTCTGGAAGCTCTCTACATTTCGTGGGTTTAAGGGGTATTTATACTAGGGTGAGATAGAAATGCGAAGAGTTAGGTTTTTCAAAACAGAGTTGGTTGGCGGCTTGGCCTTGCGACTTGGCTGAGTCACGAGTTCAAGCCATGAGATAACAGAACGGCTAGACTGGACTTTTTGTCCTGTAGTGCTCCAGCTGGCGCAACTATTCATCTTCTCTCACGCTTCACTCGTGTGTTGCATTGGGCGGCTTGCCAGTCGCAAGTCACCCGCGAGTCCTAGTCGCGAAGCCTTGCATCCTTGCACAATCTTGAGCATTTCTTCACACTCTCTCACTTACTACCCTTACATGAATCCCACCTAAATACAGGGTTTCTAAGTGCTGAAATACAAGCAAATTGGAAGCCAACAAGATGGTTAATTAAATTCAACCTTACAAAGCTTTAGATGCTTACCACTAAATTTGAAGAGCTTAAGATGGGAGATGATGAGTCCTTTGATTCCTTCTATGGGAAGCTCAACAAAATTGTAATTGCTAAGCTCAATCTTGGTGAGAAGATTGAAGATGCTAAGGTAGTAAGAAAATTTTTAAGGTCCTTACCGGAAAGCTTTCGAGCAAAAGTCATAGAAATAGAGGAAAGCAAAGATTTGGATGAGGTTAAGATCCAAGAGCTCATTGGATCTCTCCAAACGTATGAGTTGGGACTGCCTTCTCATAAGTCAAGCAAATCTCTTGCTCTTAAAACCATCATCGAAAGAATGGATGATTCCTCCGAAGAAGATGGAGTGGAGAATGAGGTAGCATTTCTTGCTAAGAACTTCCAAAAATTTCTAAAGATGAAGAACAATGGGAAACCGTTCAGCAGAGGCAAGTTTTCATCCTCCAAAGGTGATAGGAAAGAGTTTAAGAAGAAAGAAGGGAGGGAGTGATGTTAAGTGGGGGCAAGAAGTGATGTTGACAATCTTGTTGTGATCATAATATGTCTTACTGTATCCATGATTTTATTTTGTATTAAGTGTGGTTTACTTTTTAGATAATTTCTAACAACCTATTTGCTGCCATGTCAGATATGCAGGCACTAGATAGAGTGTAGCCTGGACTCGATGAGCTGACCCAGTTGACCTAATAGCCGGATCATCGGTCAACTCCACTTTGGAGGTGCGCCGCCAACGAGGTATGTAGTTGTATTATTAATACATATCTGTTTTATAATTACCTCATGTGCAGTACCTAACACAATGCTCATCCGTCTGCAGGTGGTGCCTAGCATCATAAAGGTTCGACACCGTAAATGTGCATTATCGCAAGGTGGGCTAGACCTGCGTATCATGCAATACATAGATGCAGCAGGTTTGACCAGGTTATTCAAGGTTCCTGATATGGAGGTCGACCAAGCCTTGATCACAGCGTTGGTCGAGCGGTGGCGTCTGGAGACGCACACATTCCACTTACCCCATGGAGAAATAAGTATCACCCTACAAGATATAGAGGTGATGCTTGGGATTCTGGTGAATGGGTTGCCTATCACTGGGAGAACAGACCAGCAATGGAACTTGGTGTGCCGGGATTTATTGGGCCATGTATCTCCACCTGTGATACCGAACTCAAACAAGTCTACCCTTACTAGGGCGAGGATAAAATACAAGTGGCTTGATGCACAGTTTGCCGCTCCCACAACTACAGACACTAGTGACGAAGTTGTGCAGCAACATGCCTACTACCACCTACTTGTACATATGGGGGCCCTGTTGTTCATGGACAAGTCGGCGGACCGGGTCTCACTATTGCCTCTGCAGTTCTTCAACCCAATTAGCGGTGTGAGACAGTACAACTGGGGTAGTGTAGCATTGGCCTGGCTCTACAGGCATCTTTGTCATGCATCGAAGAAGGATGCGATGTAGGTTGGAGGAGCACTCTTGTTGGTGCAACTATGGGCCTATTCAAGGTTCCCACGAATATGCCCTATTACGAGGCCGCCTCCACCGCCAGTGCACTCAGGGCCCCTTGCCATTTGGTACGTTCATTGAATTCTCGTTATTCAAGCTAAGTGTCTTTTACAAATAATTATTTATGTGTAATAGTATATTAGATTTTATTTGTCTCTTTGATATAATTAAAAATATGTCAAACTAACTAACAAACAAAAGAAACTTATCAATGCAACGTATATGGATGTGAAATATAAAGCAAAGTTTGTTAAATGTAAAGTAAAGTTTGTTAAATGTAAAGTAAAGTTCAGTAATGAGCATTTGTCGAAACCCTATGTTTGGTAGGTGGAGCAGGCCAAAGAGCACCGCAGAGCATGCCACACACATCCTTGCTGCATACCGGACGTCCCTGGCTACATTACGGGCAGAGTAGGTATTCGGTTAATTTACTAACTCAATTTGAGGTTTTTATTTTCGTTTCCCTCAATTGCATGACCACGTTTTTATTTTTATTTTTGTTTGAATTCTTGGATTGTTGTAGGAATGAGTTGATTTACGAATATTGGTTCCTTTCTAGGTTGGTTATGCTTTTATTGAAGCCTTCTGGTTTATTTAGGATCTATGCTTGGTATTGATGTTTCCTTAAATTAATTTGAATCATGGTGCTGATTGTCATATGGTGATTCAAGGCTCTTATTGTCACGCCCCAAACCCGATACCCAGATTTGTGACCATGACCGGCATGCTAATATCAAGTTTAAACCTGATATTAACAAGAACCAACTTAACTTTTACAAATTTTCAGAAAAGCTTTTACAAAAGCTTCCCTCTTTATTTTCATTCTTGTTTCTTTACTTCTTGATATAGCTTTTCACTTGATATTCAAAGCATCTACACTGTACTCCAAATATAACGTAATCCTCCAGTTTTTCAAATTCCATACTTTCACATAATACATAGCTTAATATCTTAAGGTACAACTTTCATTAGATCCTAAAATACACAATACCACAAAACGAAACATCAAATACTAATTTAGGATCTATACATATAAAACTAAAACCAGCTTCTTCCAAAACTTGACTAAGGCTCCCTCTGCTCCAAAATAAACCTGCTAACTGAAAGAGTGGAAGGGGTGAGCTACACAGCTCAGTAAAGGTAAGATATATGAGAATTTAATAAGGATGCATGTAAATCAGATCATTTCATTCTATGAATATTCGAATAGGAGAACAACTTTTCATGCATAGTATTTTATACTATTCATATTAATAACTTATATGCTCTTCACAGGAAAATAATTGTTCTCCATTTTCTTATCAGAATAATTCTACAAAATATTTCAGGTTGTATTCCTTTCATTTCCTACAAAGTCACCATATATATTTTCATTACAAAATAATTATTTTAACTTAAATCATATAATCGGTAACTTTGCCTTAAACTGGAAACGTCTTAAAGAATAATAAAACTTCCTTCATAACTTGTTCTCGTAAAACATTATAACCTTCATAATCATAAAACTTAACGTTTCATAAAGAAAAACAGATATCTGATAACTTCATCACATAAACTTGTACTTTCCTCAGTAGCTTTATCTTTAAAACATGACAGAACTTCAGAAACTTTTAGCTTTAATGAACAACTTTTCTTTTCATCATAAACTTCTTCTTATAAAATATTATAACTTTTATTAAAACTTCTTCTTTTCATGAGAGCTTTTACTTTTCAAAATACATTTAAACAAAATAATTCTCTCATGATTAATAACATAATATAGCTGTTCATAATTACATATTGGTTAGCCCATATCTGATAAATCTGTAAAGAGAAGGCCTCATCACATTTGGGTGCCCTAGTGTGTATGATATTGTCCCCTTTGGGAGGCCTGATGGCGCATCCCCTCCAGGTTTTGTTCCTCCCCGCCGTCCGTACACATTGGGGAGAAGGCCTTATTCAGATTAGAGTTACGGGCAACCCCATTTCCTCTACTTTAAATGGCCTAGAGTCATGGGCAGGCCCATTTCCTGTACTTTAAGTGGCCAAACAAATAACATTTTTTCATGGAAAGCCACTAATTAACCCCTACTGGCCGAGTTCAGATCACCAGAGGACATAACCCAAAAACATTTCATACATTGCATCATACTGAAATTTCTTATTTTGCATAACATTTCATAATAATAGCATTTCCATTGTTTTCTTCATCATGTTCGTGAAGTTAGTAATAGCATCAATATGCTTAAATCATATACATAAAGTTTCGAAAACTCACGAACATATCTTTATCTGATAATGCTTACATGCCATATCTCTAATAAAACATTTTAATGCATAATGTACTTTAAAATAACCTCATAACTTACCAAACGCTCATATAACTTATCCCTTACCTGATAGCAGAGGAACTGAGAGCCTAAAGTCGAAGGAGCTTAGTCCTGGCGGCTGGTAACACCCACACACTTTGAAGATGAAACCTTAGTATCTAGGCTCTCAATTTCATCTTTAGAGAGGGATATTTTGTTTTGGTGAGAGAGGGAGGGCTGCCGTGTAAGAGCAAAGAGAGAAGAAAAACCAAGAACAAAGAAAAAGGAGCAGAGAAAGAAGATAAGGAGCTGCTAGACTTCTGGGGTAGCCAAAGAAGGATAAGAACATTGACTTTGGGGGTGGGATACGTATGATGCTAGGAAAGAAAAATCAAAGCCCACTTTTTTTCCAACTTTTCTTGCATTCACACCTGCACTTTTCTGATTTATGTGTGTGTACCCGTGGGAAATGAGAGGAAGTGAGTTTCTTGCATGTTCTATTTACATTGAAAAGTCAAGGAAAAATGAGGTGGAACTTGGTGATTGCATGGACACCAAGTCTTGGTCTTTGGCTTTGTCCACATGCATGGTACCTTGACATTATGTGTGTGGAATTCCAATTGGTTGCATGTGGTGAAATTTCCACTATAACATCTCATGCATCATATGCCTAATTAAAACACCAACTATTTGTCTAATAACTTAAAACCACTTAATATAATTTTTCTACATACTTAGTATATATATACCTAATAAAATTAGCCATTTAATTATTTACAATCTTTACCATTCTTATTCAAAAGTATTATAAAATAATATATTTATTAAATACTCTTCAAAGTGGCTTAAAACAATAATTAATCACTTAAACACATAGTTTAATTATAAAATTGGGTCGGGGTGTTACACTTATCCCCGATTAAGGAGTTGTATTGATGTAGAATACTGCTGTAGTGTTATGTTAAGCTTAATACTTCAGATTAATATTTACTTGTCGCTAACCCGTGCTATGCTATTAAATATGAGTCAGAAGATTATTCTAATCATGCACACAATCTTCTCTTTTTCTTCCACCAATTTTCATACACTGCCAACTCTATCTCAGGCTTGAACTCAATATAAGTTCATTTAGTTTTGTGTTGTGTAGGATTAAATGAGTTTCGTTTCCTATGTTGGGGCTCCTTTCGTTTCCTACAATAGCAACACTTGATTGATGCAGCCATAATGCTACACTACCTCATCTACCTCATAATGCTAGAAATTATGAAAGTCAGAATTAAAAGCCTACAAAGTATATTAAAAACAATTAGACCTATTAGTGGTAATTTGAACTCTAGTAGAATAACCTACTACTAATTTCACGAAATTGAACCCTGGAAGACATTTTTCTAAACCTGCAAATAAGTTTATAAAAAAAATAAAATAAAATAGGGAGCACAAAAAAGGAAAAAACAAAAAAAACAAAAACAAAAGCAATTTTGAAATTCGAAGGAAAAGTTTCGTGTACCTAGCATATGCTCATGTTGTCTTTCCCACATTGGCTCTTGCGTTTGCACATCCTTGAGCTCACTCTAAGTTGAAACCCCCAAGCATTCCTAACCAAAAATAATATATTTTTTTATGAAATATTCAGTAAAATTGTTAACAAAATTTGAGTACAACCACCAATCCAAAAGAAGGTTCAAGTTTTGTACTCTTCTTGGCAGTAAAATAGATAATTACATGGTTAGATTCAGTATAAGAGATGTTGTCACAACAATGATGTACCAAAATCTCATTCTTGCATTATGTTTCAAGTCATTCAAAGTTCAGTGCTAACTTAAACGAATTACAACAAAACTGAAACCTCACCATAAAACCATAACAGAACCAACCAAAAAAAAAAAAAAACTGAAAACCTTAGTCTCTGATGGAGAGCTTGACTTTGAAGGATCTGCATATGAATATGGGGCTAAAATTGGAATGTGGATCTCGACCAACCTAGATCTTTTACTATTTTCTGCAGATCAATGCTAGTCATTGTTTTAATTGCTTGTTGACTTCATTTTGTTAATATTTTGAACACAATGTTGTTGTTATTTTACGAATAGAAGCAAGAAATTCCATGCTTTCCATATTACATATCACAAACATAATCTTAAATTAGTATGATGTCGCACTATCACAAACATAATCCACTTATGTAAATTGTATGGGAGTCGTACACGCATACGTTGGGCTCCTTGCCTGCGTATTGCACCGCTGGGTAGCATATTTGGAGGGCCGAGGTGCCATTGATCTACTTTTGGATAGTGGAGGGGCATCATCCCGAGCGGGTCTTCCGTCAATTTGGGATGAAGCAACCAGTTCCACTTGTCATGGATACGTCGAATGTCCTTCACAAAATATCCCTCCAGGGTAAATGGGAGAAGAATTGGGAGATAGAACATGATGTCTATATTCAGCAATGGGCGAACCGAGGGCATGAAGTTCGTGTTGCCCCTCTCCTGGACGGTGATGATATGTACCTTGTTCAGTACATGCAGTGGTACAATCGCAGCACAAGGCAGTACATAACACTAGAGTCCGCGTATTGGGAACTTATGGTGAGGCAACAATTCCTTCCCCTTTGTTGAAACCATTGTTCGATTAAATATCTTCAGCAGGTTTATCATGCATGCAAAACTCCACAATAATTATTGTCGTTACATCTCTATGGAGTTTATCTTTCATTATATTTTAAACTCAAAAAATATTGTCTACATGGAGTTTATCTTTATGGAGTTTTATCTTGGCAAAAATGCAAAACTAACCCCTTAACTTTCAACATTTTTCATTTCAATCCTCTAACTTTCAGTTTTGTCATTTTAGTCCTCTAACTTTCAATTTTTGTCAATCTAGACTTCCGTTAGAACTTAGTTAAGGCTGCCATTAAACTCACTGAAACGACGGTTTTACCCTTTTTTTTTTTTTGGGAATTAAAAGAAAAAAAATCTAAAAAAAAAAAAAAATTAAGGGGATTGACGCCTTCCCCTGAAATCAAAACAAACAAAGAAAGCATTGAGTCAAATCCCTAACGTAAATTAAAACAAAGAAACCTTGAGAGGATTACAATCTAGAATTTTAAAAAAGGCAAGGGATCCCAAATCCTCAACTATCTAAAATTGTTAAAAGCCCTCAAAAGCTGGAGATAGAGCTGTACAGTTCTTAGTTCGCAACGCCTTCCATCTGTTTGTTTTTTTTTTTTTTTCCTCGGAGACAAAGGCAGAGAAAAGTTTTCAAAGAGGACCCTTTTACTCTCCCATAATAACAAAACCCATATTAAACAACATATTCGGTTCGTGTGTGAAGCTTTTTTTCTTGACTAGACGCCGAGATCAACATTTTTTTTTCATCTCTGGGTACTAAATTTCAATACCAATCTGATACTTTTTCTTTTCCTCTTTTACTATGTTTCTATTCTTGCTTTCTTTGGTTGTGGACAAAAGTTTGTTAATTTTTTTGACTCAAACGAAACCCAGAAATTTTATAAAACTTTGGAAAGCAAAGTTACCCAAGGTTTCTTTGTTTTGATTTATGTTAGGGACTTGACTTAGTGTTTTCTTTGTTTGTTTTCATTTCAAGGGAAGGGATCGTTCCCCTTAAAATGTTTTCTTTTCTTTTTTTTCTTTTTTACAGATTTTTTTTTTTAATTCCGAAATTAAAAAAGAAAAAAGAAAAAAGAGTAAGAGTAAAACGGCGTCGTTTCGGTGAGTTTAACGGCAGCCTTAACTGAGTTCTAACGGAAGTCTGGATTGACAAAAATTGAAAGTTAGAAGACTGAAATGACAAAACTGAAAGTTAGAGGACTGAAATGAAAATCGTTGAAAGTTAGAGGGTCATTTTTGCATTTTTGCCTTTTATCTTTCATTATATTCTACGTCTCTATGGAGTTTATCTTTTATTATATTTTAAGTTCTTCATAAATAAGTGAATTTGTCTTGATCCAATTTGTTTGCGTGAGGAGTGGTTAATTGGCAATGGGTTAGGTAGACCACACCTTTGTTCATATAATTACATTCAAATTTTAAAAAGGGTGGGTTGGGTTTTATTCTTTTTATTTATATTTTTAGTTTTTTTTTTTTTTGGTTGCCTGTAATTTCAAATGGACGGTGCAACTCTTTTTAGTAGTGATATTTAGACATTTCATGATAGTTTACAGTCACACTAGTTAACCTTACCTCTAGGACTGAAAGCTATCTGGTGTGATATGATAGATATTACCTGTATAGTGCATAACTGTTTTATGGTTGTTCTCAATTTTAGGACTACAATTTCTCATGAAACACTGTAAAATTGTGATTGGTTACCTTGGAGGTTTTTGTTTTGGTATTTTCATAATTTTCTGGTGCTGTAGAATCTGTCGAAAATAAATATAGTTTTGAATGTTCTTTTTGATGTTGTTTTGGTATAAAAGCATTAGAGACTATTCACTACTAGGCCTAATTATTTTATTATGCACAGTTGAGTGAAAGTTGTCATTTATACTCTTTTATTTGTAAAATAATGAAAGTCTTATTTTTCCCTCACCTTTGCTTTGGAGCCAAACTCAAAGGTGCTACTTTTATGTTCTAAATTTAAGATCATATGCTCCTGTTAATACGGTTTACAAAGCGTTACCTTAGGTGGATAGGTAGGTTGTTCTGTATCTTGATATACCTGGTCCTTGGACACTGTTTTTAGTATGGCTTAGATTAAACCTATTGCAATAGTATGTTTTACATGAAAAATATTTTTTAAGACTTGATAATTTCTGCAAATGCTTTGGAAACATCAGAGAAAGCTGGTTGACTAACCACTCTAGTGCACTATTACCTTATATATTTCTCCTTGACTTGCCAAACATGGCCCAATATTTTTAATCAATTTCCACACATGTAAGATTCTTCATAGGGTACTCTTCATCTGCACCATTGCCTCATGCCTTAAATTAACAACATACTCTTGACAAAGTACCAAAAATAGGACACAGACATAATGGGCCTTTCCATTCCTTGCTTTCCCCCCTCCCCCCCCCCCCCTTCCTCGCCTTGATATGATTTTAAACCTCTTATTTATCGTATTTTCTCTCTATTGAGGAAAAATTTAGCTTCCCTGTCTTAGATTTTAGGGATTAGGAAGAACATGCATGTAGAGTATGGAGAATGATGAAGAAAGTAGCAAAGATCCTAGATACTGTTGTTTGTCCAATCTTCTTACTTGGGTGCTTTTTACATATGATGCAAATTGGTTGAGGGAGAAGAAAATATTTTCATATTCTATGTTGTTTTCTCTTTCCTAGTGGAATTAGGATTGAATAATGATGCAGATTGGACCCTCACCCACTATATGCTCTCAATGAGATAGCAATTAATTTACTGACTTGCATTATCTAAAAGATTGTTACCGCGCAAAAGTCTACTGCCTCTGTAAGTGTTTGAGAGGTGATTAGTAAACATTCTTTCCTCCAAATTTGGAAAGGCCGATACTTGGCTCAAACCCACAACACTTGGCTTGGACAGAGGGCGCATTTTTTTGATAAGTAGAGATTTATATTTAGCAATAAGAATTTAAATAAATAAATAAATAAAAAAACCGTAGACTTCATTTTACTACCTGAGGGTGCTTGGAATCACTACCAAGCTATAGAAATACCGTTCAAAATTCACTACTCCAACCTATTCCTATAGGCTCTTTTTAAAAAGGTTCAAGAGTTCATTGAGTGAAAATTGCAATCCATAAAATCCTCAACAACATGAAAGTCCAATTTCAAATTTTCAAATATGACATCAGGTATCTCAGATAAGTAACATTTGAGTCCAATTTTAATTTTCTACTTTTTTCTTTGATTTTGGAATAGATTTATCCATGTTTTGCATCATACCTGTGTTCCTGCTTTTATGACGCCCTTGTTTTGCAGGTTCGGACGATGCCGAGGTCTCTACAGAGGTACGACAAAGGTTCTGACATGCACAATGACCTTAAGCTGACACTAGAATATGTTGATGAGCTGGGCCGACTTAATTTGGCAAATGCGCTCGCACACAAAAGCCTCTGACATTAGTACACAGGCCCCAGGTTGCGGCAGGCAAAGTGGTGGGTTTCGAGGGGGTAGACGTTGTGGAGGTGGTTAAGCTTGTTGTGGTCATACGACCGAGCCGGATCCCATCTCCGATGAAGGGGATGACTCGGGTGCAGAAGAGTCATGGCTTGGCACTGATTGGGTACTGTCTGACGACGGCGGCAGGACACCGCGATGCACGCCTGATGCTGGTACTGGGCCATCCCACATTGTCGGTTATGAGGGCCCTTTTCTAGCCCAGACTACGTCCCGTGGTGTTAACATGGACTATGAGGACCCTCCTCATATGTCGCCCCCAGTTTTCAGTGGATTTGCCTATGATGGTGGATGCATATTTGTCCCTACACTAGGCATGCCCACCCCACCTCTAGTGCATGTGGAGCCTACCATGGCAACTTCATCTCCAACCCCCCAAGAAAAGGTTGTACAAATTGAGCAAATATCGGCTGAGGACATTGAGCCAGTGGAGGGTTTGCAAAGATTGCGACGCCCTCCTGTGCATGCTCTCGATTGCGGGACCGGTGATGGTATGTACTTCGTCTACACTTCCTGTCTTCTTGAGCTACTTATACTGTACATTTGATTGAATATGTTAATTTAATTATGCTGTTATGTTTGATGAAACAGGTAAGATTAGACCTATTAGGGCATATGGGCGGAAACGAAAAGATCGTTAAATGGCTTAGTGTGTGCTTATACTTCCTATCAATAGGTGACTAGATATTTCTGTTTCACTTTTCTTTTAAAGTTGTATCTTTTTTTTATAGCTCATATATGGTGGAAAAAATGCTACCTGTAAAAAATATTTTCAAAATTTTCACAATTTATTAGAGTGAGCAGTTATAATTGGTGCAATATCACTTTCTTTTGATTCCATACTAATACAATTTTTTTGTACCCACTAAAATACAAGAGAGAGAAAGCATATTCATTACTTCATGGGATTTGGGAGAATGTATGTTTATCATAATGCATTATATCCCATCTCTCTCTCTTTCTCAAGCAATTTAAGAGAGGATGTTTGATATTTAATATGGTCAAAATTGTCTCTCTAGGACCTTGGAAATAACGCTATGTTCGTCATTATAATCGTATACTCTCACACTCTCTCATGATCTGGCAAGCATGTTTGACACATTTCTGATGCAGAAACAAACTCTGATATCTGGTAATCTTCTTCTTGATGCAGGACAAAATTGAGGAATTTGCGTACATGTGCTTGTGGTGGGTTCAGGGTTAGGAGAATTTGTAGGTTTTGATTTATAATTGTTGAGGAGAAGGTTGTGGGGTTTTGTTAGGAATTAAAAGATAGTTTGATGGGTTTCTTGATGGCTATTTGGTAGGAGCAAAGTTAGGGTTTTGATAGGTAACAGGAAGGACTTAATTTGGGGTTTGTAAGAAAGAAGACAAAAAGAGACAATATGGATATGTTTAGGGGCTGTATAAACAGTACCATTGAACAACTTATTAAAAAAAATAATGTACCCATGAACAGTACTGTAAAGTTGTGATTTACAACTATGTGTTTTGTTGGCTTTTATTCCGTGCCAAATTTGATTGTAATTACTATCAATTGTCTATACCCTGTATTTGTTGTGGGAATTGTTGTAAGGGGTGTGTGATAGAGAGTGTGTGAAGACTCAAGCAATTTGGAAGCTGATGGAATCTCGCGGGTATCTCGCGACTAAGCTTCCCGCGAAGTGAAGCATGTGCCCTGCACATGCTGGAATGCGAAGAGTCATGACAGATGGAGACAGCTGTCTCTCGCGAGTATCTCGCGGGTAAGGCCTTCCCGCGAGACACCCGCGAGACATGCTGTTCTGCCAGCCTGTACTGACTGACTCACACATTTTGCACCTATCCTATATAAAACCCCCATTACCCACAAATGTTGAGGAATGCTTCAGAGAGAAAACCCTAGCCAAACACATTTGTAATTAGAGATTGTCATCCCCACCTTTCTCTATACACTTGCTTATGGTATCTCCTCAACCCTTCCCTCTCCATTTCCACACCATTGAGAGGTTGATAGCCCAAACACTTACCACACCTTTTGAGAGTGTTGTGTGACGTTTTGGTGCTGCTGGGAAGCATTGGAAGAAGCCTGGAATGGCAGATGCAACATGGAGCTTGTTGCGGGATCCGGAGAACTAAGACAAGACACGGTTCTGAGAAGCCTTGTTGGAGTAGGAGCTTGGAGGGCTTAGGTACATCGGGTAGATTAGGCTTGGAGGGTCTCTTGCTTACTCATGTATCCCAACTGATTGTCTAGTGGATCGATTTCCGCTTGGAGGGTGGCGGAGAGGTTTTTCGCCGAGTTCTTCGGTTTCCTCTTCCAAAACACGTCTTGGTGTTTTCTGTGTTTGCATCTCTCTTCCCTACTCTTTTATATTCCATTACACTGCTGTGTTGTTTAGTTTATGGATCAGAGTAGCTATATTGTTCATCCGCTCGGTTTTACACTATTCCGCACTTTATATTAAAGTTGTGTAAAATCTATTGAGCCGTAATTTTAATCGGGGGTCTAAACAGCTCTTGTGTTTTTTCAACACGTTTTCGAGCTTTCAAGTACCACAATTGAAAAACAAAAGAGAGAAGAGAAAGGGAAGAAGAACGGGAGAAGAGAACAGAGAATAACAACAAGGTTAATGTGCCCTATAGTCTTCTGTTTATCACAACTATCATTCGCATGTTTTGTGGTCTTGATTATTGTGCCCTATACTCTTCTGTTTATCACGGTTGTCATCCACAGTCATATTTTGTTTTTTCTTTTCAAGCTGAATTGGGGATCATTTTTCCCTTTTATCAAAGCTTTAGATTAGCCAGTGATATATGGGATTAGAACATTATAAAATTCAGTCAACAATGAATGTGTTTACTAGATAGGGGCAGTGTTCATTTGGATAGTAAAATGGAGTTTTAGTTTTCCTTGTTTTGTGGAAATAGCTTTGCAATGCTATTCTTCTTCTGATCAAATTCATGCTCTAACCATGGTCATAATTTTAATCCTAGTTTTCAAAATACAAAAATTTGTTATGTGTGTGTGTGGATGGAATTTGTAACAGTTTACCCATAAAGTTTGATAGTTCCTCACCCATTTTTATCTATATAGATAGAATTTTGTAACATGTTCAGATGTTTTATAAGTTAAGGATTCTTGTACAAGACAAAATCAAATATATGAAATTGTGTTAGTATGTGTGTGAAGGGAATTTTGTAACAGTTTAAGATCAGGTGGTGATGCAGACAATAAAGAGTTCGAGGGAAAACAAGATTAAATACCAAAAGTTTCAAGTATTGTGGTTTAGTTTCAATGTGTAGTTTCTTGACACCTTGGGTGATTTAGGTTATTATTGAGTTTAGTATTAAGTTTCTTTAGGTTAAGTTTCTGGTTCAATTTTATTTATTTTTTACTACAAGAGTGGTAGTTTGTAAATTTCCAGATTTGTGGAATATGCTGTAGTGTGCTGTTCTAGAGACCAATGTCTTCCTTTATGTTTTGAGTCCTTTTCCTTTTTGGTTTAAAAGTTCATAATTACTTTTTGTTATTGTTAGGAGTCCTAGACTTTCTAGGAAGTGATTATTTCAAATCCAAGTGCTTTGAGGAGTAGTCTTGGTAATAGCCTACAAAAGAATCTTAATGTATTCAATTAAAGATAGATATAGAGAGATTGATTTTAATTAAATTCTAGTGGCTTATTTCAAGCTTTGAGGGTGGGTGCGTTTGCCTTCTCCTTCCTATGTGTAATTGCCTAGTTTTCATATTTCTTTGTTTCTCATTCCATTTGCCATTTAACCACAAAGAAACATCAAACTCATTCAAGATCTTTTTTTTATAGCTCAACCTACCCGAACCCTTAAACATCAAAGCCTATTCAAGAACTCTTTAATGTCTCATCAAGAACCGTAATTTAGTATTGAACTCCTAAAAAGATCCCACATCACAATTGGCATTAGAGCCAGCAAGGCTTTTGTCCTGGGTCAGGTAGTTCTCCATTGATTTTGATAGGGCCTCACCCATTTTTACCCATGTTGATGGAATTCTAAAACAATTTAAGATATTCTACAAGTTAAGGACTCTTATACAAGTTATAACAAAGTTAGAATTTGATTAAATGCTTTTTTCCCCTACAAAAGATGAATGTTGCTTTCTTGCTCATGTTTGAATTGCTATCTACAATTCAAATGCAAGTTCAAAAATAACCATTTTACTCTATTAATTCAAACCCAATTGGAAAATGTTGATCATTATGGTTTATAGATTTACTAGTAGACTAATATGTGTAAATGGGTGAGGCCCCATTAAGATTGATAGGTGGTCATCCCATCATAGTTTATCCCTTTATAGGCACACACACAAAGCTATATACAAGAATTATTTTAGTATAACTTATTTAAAAAAAAAAAGAAAAAGAAAGAGAATCATTTTAGTAGATGTCTTCACTTTGCAAATAATGCTGTGTAACAAATAGCACACAACTGCACAACACTAAGCCTTTTTTTTCCCAAATTGTCCTTTGATATTTTATAGTCAAAATCTTTCCATTTGCAATTTCTTCTGCGACTAATTTGGTACATAGTATAGATATGTTCATCCTTCTCAGATGTAATCAATACAATATCTTTATTTCTCTCTCCTTGCTATTATATCCACTAATGACATTACTTATTTATGTTTTCATACAGACCAAAAATAACAGCCCAGCAACTCAGGAGAAATGTATTACTCGCCTACTGCTTTATCATTTTGGTGTCAATCTTCCAGTTATGCTTCTATCATATCCCGTCTTCAAATTCATGGGCATGCATATTAGTCTTCCATTGCCATCCTGGTATTTTCAGGTTCTTTATATACTAAAGCTTTTTTTGGTAGATATATACAATGCTATTATAATTATATAGATGCCTTCCATCAACTTATGCTGTACCTGTGCAATTTCCATTTCAGATAAAGCATACTAAGCAAGATCCTGATTTTGGTTCTGCAGGAATATAGTTTTTATGCAGATTATGTTCTACTTCGTCCTTGAGGATTTTATATTCTATTGTAGACATCGGGTTCTGCATACAAAATGGTTATACAAACATGTCCATAGTGTCCATCATGAGTAAGTGAAAGCTATGAGTGCTTTATCAGGTATTTGGTTGTGAAATACCCTTTTTCACTGGCTGCTTTTGGTTGCTCTTATGGGCTTGTTAACATGTCCAAATATGCTACGCCCTTTGGTCTGACTTCTGAATATGCTCATCCTGATGAAATACTTGGTTGTGCTACCATTGTTGGTCCTGCTATCACTGGACCCCATCTGATTACTCTCTGGTTATGGATGGTACTAAGAGTCTTGGAGACAGTTGAGGCACATTGTGGTCTTGATTATTCCAGTCTATCATTCGCATGTTTTGTGAGTTACTATACAATTAATCCTATATTATTGTTGACTATTTCTATTTATCATGGCTGCCCAGCCATCTTGAGAAGCTTTTCAATAACTGCAGCTAAGAAAGCCAGTGCCAAATGATAGCAGTCTATGCCTATTGCTCTACTGAATATGTCTCAAAATCTTTAGGAAAAGCACAACGTAAGATGGCAATTTCTTTAGAATATAAAATTTCAATTTTCTAATTTTGTAGTTTTTCTTCGTGTTAGTTTTCCCCATGTGTTGCCTCTCGTTTCTTCTCTAGCAAAATACCTTGCAGCCACCCGTAGCAGAACCATGTCAGATCATTTTGAAATTCGCAGGGGCAAGATGTTGTGAAACAAATTTGAGAAGCCTCTTCTTGGGTTCTTCTTGTATATGCTTTTATTCATACAACCTTGGCTGTACATAGCTAGTAAATTTGTAAAAAGATTTTGTCGCACATGGAGAAATAGGAATACAATAGATTAGACCAACTAAATTGTAATTGTAATTGTGGTGTATTAGACAAATTATGAACTCAGTTATTCCATATTAGTCTTCCTAATTGTGAGCTCACTTCAGTTGTACTGGAAGTTTGAGGTTCCAAAACATTAATTTGTTGTGTACAAGGTACAAGGTCCAAGGTCAGGCTGATTATTTTTTCATTTATGCATCTCAATGTTCGATGATTATTATTACAATAATTATATCAAAAAATTATAATAACTATATCAAAAAAATTATAATATTTTGGATGGCTTAATCAGGAGAATGACTGCATCGGTACTGGGTGACTGGGTTGCTCACCCAAGATGGTGGATTGATCTTTTATGACATTTTCCACTACCCCAAAGCTTCCACGGCCTCATATTATGCAAACATGCATTATATCTTTTTATTTTTATCTTTTTGTATAAAAGAAAACCTTCAGGTAGTGCAGAAACAAAAATAATATGGTTAACTGGAAAATGTGATAAATAAAACAATTAGCAAGTTTGTTATCAAGCATCAGAAATATAGCCACACTATACAGACAAACAGCTAGAAAATGATGACATTTATAGTTAAACCACACTAATTAGGGAAACCACAAACTTTGCATTTATACACATCTTATTGAATACCACAGCAGGAAGTCATATATTTGCATTCATTTACCCGTACGTTGTCTATTCGATTCGTCAACTTCATTATCCCCCACAACATGGGCCACCACCTCATTCAACATGTTTGCACTCAAGGTTGCAATTCTTCTTGCGTGGTCACGCTCCTCAATGGCAACTTCCAACTGATACCTTAACAAGGTGTTCCTAAATGTCTCCACTTGGATGGTTGGCTCCTTTGCTTCGAGATGTGCTCGATGGACTTGAGGTGGACATGTTTGGACTTGCGGACGATGCGGATGCACCACTCTGCACGTCCATACCATTATGATGCAAATACTCCATGTATGCGGCTTCTGCTTCCCTTCGATCTTTATATGATTTGTGATTGGCGTTTGGGAATTGATGAACTTGTCTGCTCGCATCTAGCCAGCTATTGTATATGCCAGGAACACAACCGTTAAACAAAACATAAGTACGTCCCATTCTGCTCTGCAAACATGGAATGGTGTGGCGCTAGTTCCTACGCTAGAATGTGATCCATCTTACTAGCAGAGTAGGCCTGGGATTATAAAGACAAAATGGGAAGAAAAACTCGATTTGTATGTAGTCGAGTTATTGAGTAACTCGATTCTTGAATTGCCGAGTTTCTAACTGACCATCACATCAATAGATTTCTGAAGATATAACTCAGCCACTTAGAGTTCGAGTTTTTCTTAAGTAACTCGACTACTTGGATATCGAGTTATCATTGACTACCCACATATCAGAGCCCATGCACATGTCTGCCTCTTTCAAGTCTAAACTGCTTCACTGCTTGGGTTCTTGATGTTAGGACATATGTGTTTTCACTTGTTAAGAACATATGTCACTTATTTATGTAAATTGGCTAATCTTTTTGACAAAACGCACTTTACTTGTAATTGGGTAGTTCTAGGTATTTTTAATACTTCAAGAAACCTTGTTTCAAGATCAAGTGTTGAAGTCATCAAGTCTGTCCAAGAAAAAGCAAGCTGAAGTGAAAATTCATTAATTCTCGACACCTGCTTGATAGCTAACTCGACACCTGCTATCTGTCGAGAATTACAAAATCAGATTTTCTGATCTGATTTCCTTGGGATCCGTGAATATGCTTTTGGGCCTTCTTTCCTTCTAACCCTAAACATATAAAAGAATTATTTTAAGAGCTGTCATATAGTACACAAGTTGTAAAAGTATTGAGCAATCTCTATTCAAGAAAATTGTGATCAAAAGACTAAGTTCTTGACCTAGTTCATCTTCTCTGAAGAAGTTGCTGTGTATTTGCACCAAAGGGTTTTGTAACCAAGCATCTTCCTGATCTTCATCGTGTATGATGAACTGAAGAACTTTGCAGCCAACCTCTCCTAGCAGAACTCCAAGCCCCAAATACCACGGTTCCCCAGATTATTGCCAAATTTGTAGCAAGAATCACAGGAAGATTGCGAGAATGGTGGATTAATCTAGGGGAATACAGGCAAAGACAGGCGGCTCAATGTAATACCTTGGAGGATTTCTTCACAATAATCCATAATGAGTTTCTTGGCTCTGTAACTCACTACACTGAAGTAGCACGAGAAGAATTTCTATTGATGAAATGCTGCTCATTTGAAAGAAGAGATCTGGAGAAACATTTTGACAGAATGTCAAGGAGATACTATTCTTTTAATGGTATGGATGACGTTAATTCAAAGCATACTTTTCTCAATTCCCTTCCACAACCATTAGGAGACGAAACTCTTCGCATGATGAATCTCCAAAGGATAACTTTACAGCAAGCCTCTTTGGGAGAAATCTATCAGCATGTGCTTATTGCCCTAGAAAAACTCTGCAATCAGAGAAAATTTCTTTCAGAAATCAACAAGATTCATGGCAAACTCAAAGATAATTGTAAAAAGAAGGACTTGCAGATCAAGTGTTATGACAGGAATTGTACCTGCTCAACAAAAAGAAAAGATCATTTTAAGAAATACTCCTGGAAGAAAAAGCACTATAGGAGTCAAAAGAAGCAATCCTTTCACAAGAAGAGATGGAGATTTCTTAAAAGAAAGCAGTTCAGAGGGAAAACTTCAAGAGTATGTTTTGTATGCAGAAGACCAGGGCATTTTGCAAAAAATTGTCCAAAAAAGGAGAAAGCAGCAAAACTCCTGGAACAAGCACAGATTCATGCGGATGATACTCCCTTTTCAGACGTAGAGTCTCTTTTTTCACTAGATGAGGAATACTCCCCTCAAGCCTTAGCAGTTATGGCTTATTCCACTTCAGAAGAAGACTCAGATCTAGACGATGAAGAAGATTCAGATCCAGAAATCCAAACTATCTTCACATCACAGCCCATTATAGCCCCCTTAACCAACCCAACTCCTATAGCTCAAGTAAGCATTCTCCTGGATACTTATGCCAAACCCATTTCGGTGATAGCCTTATTTGATACAGGAGCAGCGGCGACAATCCTTCATCCCAAAATACTACCCAAAGAATGTTGGTTACCTCATCACCAGATGTTCAGAGCAGCAAATGGAGAAACATTCTTGATCACCCTGAAAAGCAAACCCATTCTCATCAGGATATTCCCAACACTCACCATTAAACACCAAGTCCTTGGCTCCCCTCTCACAGGAAGAGACCTTCTCATAGGATTTGATCTCCTTCATCAAATACCCAGCCTTAGATGGTCTTCAAAAGGACTCATGCATAAACAACACCTTCTCACCTGGACCCAAGTTCCTCATTTATTTTCAGTAGATCCTTTTGAGTCCCTGAAATTCCAGATCATCAATGATTGTTGTGCAAACAGCCACTCTGAATTCCTCCTTAAAAATCCAAACCCCTTGTGGAAAAATCCAACTTTCTTCATCCATTTACCCTTCAAAAAAAATGAAGATGTTAATCCCACAAAAGCTAGTCACAGAGGGATGAATCCAGAACATTTAACTTTGGCCAAACAAGAACTCTCCACCCTCCTTTCTGAAGAACTCATTGAACCTACAACTTCGCCATGGGCATGTGAAGCTTTCTATGTCAATAAACATGCTGAGCAAGTACGAGGAAAACTCAGACTGGTAATTAATTACCAAGATCTCAACCACTTTCTTGCAGATGACAAATTTCCTCTGCCAAACAAAAGTGCTCTCTTCCAGCATCTTTCAAATGCCAGAATATTCTCAAAGTTTGATCTCAAAGCAGGGTTTTGGCAACTTGGAATTCACCCAGAGGACAGGTACAAGACGGCATTCTGCATTCCAGATCATCATTACCAATGGACGGTCATGCCTTTTGGTCTTAAAAATGCTCCATCCCAGTTTCAAAAAGCAATGGTAACGCTGTTCCAGCCACTCTTGACAAATGCATTAATCTATGTAGATGATATCCTCTTGTTCTCAAAAGACGAGGAATCCCATGAAAAGTTACTCACTGAATTCTACCAGTTGGTGAGATCTCAAGGGATAATGCTTTCAGAAAAGAAAATGGTTATCGGACAGTCTTCCATAGACTTTTTGGGAGTAAATATTTCAGATGGGAGGTATACTTTGCAGCCTCATATAGCTGTCTCTCTTGGTGAATTTCCAGACAAGCTCACAAGTGCCAAGCAAATACAACAGTTCCTTGGAATTGTCAATTACATGTCGGATTTTATTCCGAAGATATCTAAGTATAGGAATTGTTTGACTCAATTACTGAAGAAATCACCTCCAGAATGGAACTCTGTTCATACAGAAGCAGTCCAACAGCTAAAGAAATTGGCAGAAAAGCTTCCCCCTTTGCAGATTCCAGGACCAGGCAAACGAATACTGCAGACCGATGCTAGTGACGAATATTGGGCAGCAGCTCTTTTCGAAGAGATTAATGGCAAAAGAAGTATTTGTGGATACAAAAGCGGTGCATTCAAGCCCTCAGAGCTTCATTATCACTCCACTTTCAAAGAAATCCTTGCAGTCAAACATGGGATTGAAAAATTCCAGTTCCACCTCCTTGGCCATAACTTCTTAGTAGAAATGGATATGTCTTCCTTTCCCAAAATGCTTCAGTTCAAAAGGAAAATGCTTCCACATCCCCAGTTACTCAGGTGGTCAAATTGGTTTTCACAATGGTCTTTTCAAGTCAAACATATTAGAGGTAAAGAAAACCTCATCACCGATTATCTTTCCAGAAAGCCTCCAATCCTTAATACCACTATTATTCCTCCACCCCTGTGTGTATACCCTATTACTGATCCATCCTCATCCTCAAACCCTCCTTTGGCAGATCCTGATGACATCCTCACTATGATAGACATCCTCCCTCCAGAACTAAAAACCCAAATCAAAACTTTGACCCTCCAAGCTAGATCCAAAAGAATCATTAAAACCCTCCATGAGTACCTCAAAAAACACCAGTCTCACTTCCTAGCAGTTTTTCCTGACATAGACCAGCCTTGGAAAACCCCCTTTGCTTTTTGGATAACCAATTGGAATGTGGCGCATTATCTCTACATGTGGTACTTACTCAACGAGTATTACTTATGTCTTCACTTTGAACCAGAATTCTACAGGTATCTCTTTCCGCATGGCAATAAGTATTTTCACAAATTCTGGTTTGAGATTTTAAAAAATGATGCTCATGATGGTGAATGGGCAAAGTATCCAAAGATAGAACACCCTAGATTTGGGCATAAAGTCAAGTCAGCATGCCTAGTAGCTAAGCTCAATTCTAAAAATGACATCCGTGCAGACGGAGTTTTTCACCCTTCAGAGATGCATTGGATTGTTAATCCAGATGGCACACTCCATATGCATTCTGACGTACATTGGGTATCCTGTTATCATGCACTCACAATGGCTGAATCTCTTAACAAAGGAATACTCCCTGTAATAGTGCCAACTGATCCAGATGTTTGCAGACAACAATGGCCACATGAAGATCACTGGGAAATGCCTAATCCTCTCATAGGATATGATGACCCTTACTATCACAACCATGATCCAGATGAAGTTGATGAAGAATGGTTCCAAGGAAGAGACGATTAAAATAGTATTATTGTATAATATCGTTTGCTTTATTGTAAAAAAAAAAAAAAAAAAAAAAAAAAAAAAAAAAAAAGCAATCCAAAGTCCTAGAAACGTCTTCAGACGTAATCTTTCACCAGTTACTGTTCATTATCTACTTGTCAGAAACATATCTCTGAAGAAATCCAATCTTGTACACAGACCCCTATGCAGCATGACACTTGTTGCCAAGCTTCACTCTTTCAGACTCATATGAAGACAAAATGTCGGCAGATCCTTATCTCCTAGAAGCTTCTTCGAAAAGAGCTGCTGCCCAATATTCGTCACTAGCATCGGTCTGCAGTATTCGTTTGCCTGGTCCTGGAATCTGCAAAGGGGGAAGCTTTTCTGCCAATTTCTTTAGCTGTTGGACTGCTTCTGTATGAACAGAGTTCCATTCTGGAGGTGATTTCTTCAGTAATTGAGTCAAACAATTCCTATACTTAGATATCTTCGGAATAAAATCCGACATGTAATTGACAATTCCAAGGAACTGTTGTATTTGCTTGGCACTTGTGAGCTTGTCTGGAAATTCACCAAGAGAGACAGCTATATGAGGCTGCAAAGTATACCTCCCATCTGAAATATTTACTCCCAAAAAGTCTATGGAAGACTGTCCGATAACCATTTTCTTTTCTGAAAGCATTATCCCTTGAGATCTCACCAACTGGTAGAATTCAGTGAGTAACTTTTCATGGGATTCCTCGTCTTTTGAGAACAAGAGGATATCATCTACATAGATTAATGCATTTGTCAAGAGTGGCTGGAACAGCGTTACCATTGCTTTTTGAAACTGGGATGGAGCATTTTTAAGACCAAAAGGCATGACCGTCCATTGGTAATGATGATCTGGAATGCAGAATGCCGTCTTGTACCTGTCCTCTGGGTGAATTCCAAGTTGCCAAAACCCTGCTTTGAGATCAAACTTTGAGAATATTCTGGCATTTGAAAGATGCTGGAAGAGAGCACTTTTGTTTGGCAGAGGAAATTTGTCATCTGCAAGAAAGTGGTTGAGATCTTGGTAATTAATTACCAGTCTGAGTTTTCCTCGTACTTGCTCAGCATGTTTATTGACATAGAAAGCTTCACATGCCCATGGCGAAGTTGTAGGTTCAATGAGTTCTTCAGAAAGGAGGGTGGAGAGTTCTTGTTTGGCCAAAGTTAAATGTTCTGGATTCATCCCTCTGTGACTAGCTTTTGTGGGATTAACATCTTCATTTTTTTTGAAGGGTAAATGGATGAAGAAAGTTGGATTTTTCCACAAGGGGTTTGGATTTTTAAGGAGGAATTCAGAGTGGCTGTTTGCACAACAATCATTGATGATCTGGAATTTCAGGGACTCAAAAGGATCTACTGAAAATAAATGAGGAACTTGGGTCCAGGTGAGAAGGTGTTGTTTATGCATGAGTCCTTTTGAAGACCATCTAAGGCTGGGTATTTGATGAAGGAGATCAAATCCTATGAGAAGGTCTCTTCCTGTGAGAGGGGAGCCAAGGACTTGGTGTTTAATGGTGAGTGTTGGGAATATCCTGATGAGAATGGGTTTGCTTTTCAGGGTGATCAAGAATGTTTCTCCATTTGCTGCTCTGAACATCTGGTGATGAGGTAACCAACATTCTTTGGGTAGTATTTTGGGATGAAGGATTGTCGCCGCTGCTCCTGTATCAAATAAGGCTATCACCGAAATGGGTTTGGCATAAGTATCCAGGAGAATGCTTACTTGAGCTATAGGAGTTGGGTTGGTTAAGGGGGCTATAATGGGCTGTGATGTGAAGATAGTTTGGATTTCTGGATCTGAATCTTCTTCATCGTCTAGATCTGAGTCTTCTTCTGAAGTGGAATAAGCCATAACTGCTAAGGCTTGAGGGGAGTATTCCTCATCTAGTGAAAAAAGAGACTCTACGTCTGAAAAGGGAGTATCATCCGCATGAATCTGTGCTTGTTCCAGGAGTTTTGCTGCTTTCTCCTTTTTTGGACAATTTTTTGCAAAATGCCCTGGTCTTCTGCATACAAAACATACTCTTGAAGTTTTCCCTCTGAACTGCTTTCTTTTAAGAAATCTCCATCTCTTCTTGTGAAAGGATTGCTTCTTTTGACTCCTATAGTGCTTTTTCTTCCAGGAGTATTTCTTAAAATGATCTTTTCTTTTTGTTGAGCAGGTACAATTCCTGTCATAACACTTGATCTGCAAGTCCTTCTTTTTACAATTATCTTTGAGTTTGCCATGAATCTTGTTGATTTCTGAAAGAAATTTTCTCTGATTGCAGAGTTTTTCTAGGGCAATAAGCACATGCTGATAGATTTCTCCCAAAGAGGCTTGCTGTAAAGTTATCCTTTGGAGATTCATCATGCGAAGAGTTTCGTCTCCTAATGGTTGTGGAAGGGAATTGAGAAAAGTATGCTTTGAATTAACGTCATCCATACCATTAAAAGAATAGTATCTCCTTGACATTCTGTCAAAATGTTTCTCCAGATCTCTTCTTTCAAATGAGCAGCATTTCATCAATAGAAATTCTTCTCGTGCTACTTCAGTGTAGTGAGTTACAGAGCCAAGAAACTCATTATGGATTATTGTGAAGAAATCCTCCAAGGTATTACATTGAGCCGCCTGTCTTTGCCTGTATTCCCCTAGATTAATCCACCATTCTCGCAATCTTCCTGTGATTCTTGCTACAAATTTGGCAATAATCTGGGGAACCGTGGTATTTGGGGCTTGGAGTTCTGCTATACACCAGGAATACATGTTGAAAAACTCTTCATGCCATTTTGAAGGAGGGATATTATCAAGGGTGAACAGATGTTTGGAGTCAGTGGTTGGTGAGTAAGCCAATCTTGTTTGGTTTTCTGGAATAATAGGTGGTGGAGGAAATATTGGTGGAGGTTGTCTGGGTCGAAGAACATCATCTTCCTCTTCTTCCTTTGGTTCTGCTTCAGTCATAAACACTTGCTCTAGACCAAGATCTGACAGGTCTAATTCAGAATCCTCAATTATAGGGAGCACAGAGGGGTCTCTTGGATCTGCAAGGGTGAGAGTTTTGAGGAATGATGAGATTGGGTTTGGAGGATCAGGGTCTACGGCTAACATGTTCATGTCAGGAGGTTTTGAGGAAGCTCCAACTGTTGGATCAGGTGGTTGATACAATGGTTGATACAATGGTTCTTTGTCCTTTTTGGTAGGGAAAGTCTTATTTTGGGACTGTGGTTGGGTTGAAGTATTGTAGTTTATGACAGGGAAAATTCCACTTGGCTTGAAAGGATTAAGGTCAGGATGCGTTATGGCTAATGGTTGAAGATTCTGGTAGGGAGAGGCCGGGGAAAATGGAGAAGTTAATGAGATGGATAAATCTTTATATAAAGATTGCCGAGGTTGAAGAGGCATGTGAACATGTATCGGAGGAGTCTGAGGGATTTCTTTCTGGGGTCCTTCCATGGATTGGAGTTGTAACAACAACTGCCTTCTTTCTTTTTCTTTTTGCCCAATAAGGGGAAAAGAGACAGACAAGTCTCTGACTGTAGATGTAATAATTGCCAATTCTTCCTCAACTGTCTTGATTTTCTTCTTCAAATCCTCAATAAGGGAGTTTGTATGTAACTGTTGAGGCTATTAGGTTCTATGCTGGTGCAAGTTCACAGCATGGCAACGGGATGGAAGAGCCACACGGGTCCCTATCGCTTGACATGCATCCTTCCTTTGCTGATGCCACGCCTTTGCCTTACAATACTCAACCATGCAGTGCGGTTGATGATTTGGACAACACCGAAGTGTTGGGCGCCACCCAAACACATGATGTGGGAGGGTCTACTCACGCATATGAACATGTCCAAGCCTATATGGACGGGGGACTTGATATTGATGTCAGCCAAGATGTGTATGAAGAGTTCATTAATACTGATGGACCGGTGGACAAAGCGGAGGTCTTAGATGGAACATAGATCGAAAACAACGACGAGGATTCCCCTACTGTAGGTCCTATCCCAGAATGGTTTACATCAAACACATGGGACAATATTAATGACTTATCACCTGCATTGGGTACAAGACAGCTTACAAGTTGGCATAAAGGTGACCAACCAGCGAAGGGGATGCTATTCCTGAATAAAGCCTCAATTCATTATGTGTTGACCCTCTACTCTGTGGAGCATAATAAGCAATACAAGGTCATCAAATCTGACACCAATAGGCTGGTAGTGCGGTGCATACATGAGGCATGTCCGTGGTCAATTCGGGCTACTTGCAGCAAGAAGCAGAGGATGTGGGTGATTAGTAAATGTACTTGTCCCCATAGTTGCACATCCCTCCAGGTAGCGACCAATGGGCGGATGATGGATTCAAAGTTCATCTCCATTGCACTTGAGAAGTATGTACGGGAGGACCTAACCCGATCCATAAAGGACCTGCGCAGTATTCTGCATGCGAAGCACGGGCGTGATGTAACTATGTACAAGGTTTGGGAAGCTAAACAGAAGGCAGTTGCGCGTATTTACGAGGATTTTGATGAGTTGTATGTAGCATTGCCACAGTTTCTAATGGCATTGTCCGATGCAGATCCGGACATTGTAACCACGTTAAAGTGTGACCCTCGTGTCCCGGGGACTGGTATATTCAACTGTGCATTTTGGGCCTTCAGTTCGTGAATTAGAGGGTTTAGGCATTGCAGGCCAGTGATAAGCATAGATGCAACACACCTTTATGGTAAGTACAAAGGAAAGCTGTTGATAGCAATGGCAACAGATGGTAACAACGAGGTTTATCCACTTGCATTTGCCATTGTTGAAAGCGAGAGCACGGAGACATGGGGATGGTTCTTGGCATGCATGCTGACCTATGTTACGGACTGGACCAATTTGTATATAATCTCCGACAGGCATCGTGGGATACAATGATGCTTCGATGACATTGAACATAGGGGCTACTTGCAACCTCCCTTAGTCCATCACCGGTATTGCCTCCGCCATTTAGTAAGCAATGTTAACACTAACTTCAATAGAGTGGCGTTGAAGAACTTGGTATGGAAGGCAGCAACTGCGAATCAAGTTAGGAAGTTTGAAAACACCATGGATGGCATCAAGAATGTCAACCCCGATGCGTATGACTATCTTAAGGAGGTAGCTCAAGAAAAATGGACACTTGTACATGACCATGGGCACCGATATGGGGCAATGACAACCAACCTATCAGAGTGCTTCAATGGGGTACTTAAGGGCACACGTAGCTTGCCCATAACTGCAATGGTTCAGTTCACATTTTACAAGGTGAACTCGTACTTTAACGATTGACGAAACAAAACCCTAGCGCAGTTGAAAGAGGGAGAAGAGTGGTGTAAATATGCCTATGACAAGTTCGAGGCAAATCAAGAGAAGGCGAAGCTCCATATGGTTAGAAGGATGAGCGCGCAACAGCGCTTGTATATAGTGGAGACACAGTCTTCACTGTTGAACATTAACGGGGGAGCTCACACTCATACGATTTCCCTCGTGGACAAGACATGCACGTGCAAGAAATGGGAAGCAAACAAGATCCCCTGTTCACACTTGATAGCAGTTTGTGCCAAGTACAACCACGATGCCACGGAGTTTATGGATCGTTTCTACCGTGTGGAAGAACGGTATCACAGCTACGAGCCGATATTCCAACCTCTAAAAGATAGGTTAGAATGGCCAGAGCTGCAAGAAAGGAGAATAGTGATGCCAAACCCACGGTTGATCCGTGAGAAAGGTTGGCCTAAGTCCACAAGGATCCACAATGAGATGGATGACGAGGATAGTGAGTTGCCAACCTCGTTGTGGATTGAGAACGGTTCAAAGTCGAAGTGTGTGTTGTGTCGCCAAAAGGGTCATAACCGTCGTAGATGTCCAACTCGGAACGTGGAATCAACAAGCCGTGGTGGTACATAGCAGGTAACAATTACAAGTCCTAGTAAGGAGGGGGATATTCCATAAGTTATTCTTATTTAGTGTTGTCAATTATTCTTACAAGTCATAAGTTGTTCTTACAATTCCTGTAGTAATGTGTATATTGGATTTGTGATAGTAAAACATGGTTTTAAAAGATGACTAAAAGATGCGGTATTGATGTATTTTTTGTTGTACATGTGCAGATATGGGATTCATGGCAAAAAGGCAATTGGTGTGGCGCTAGTTGAACTTAAATCTCTTCTTGTAAACTATGACAAGACATCATTTACATGTAAATGGTTGTACTTACATTGTGAACAACTTGGTTCAATGGTTTTAAATGTATAATGGCTCCTTATTTCCATTGTAGATTGTATGGATGATTTTCTTATTCACGTGATTGTTTAATGAAGTGATTTGGTTATGGATGTGGTTGGAATTGTATGGATGATTTGATTATGGAAGTAGTTGGAACTCTATGGATGAGTTGTTGATGGAAGCCATACATGTACAAGTCCACTTTTATGATGACTAAACAGGCCAAATTAGTATGGGTGTGAACAGTGCTGCATGACTACTCCAAATAACTAAATCTCAACTCACACTGCGCATAACTCGATTTGACAGTAATCGAGTTATGTGGAAGATCTTCTGGGCACTTGGATTCCACTTGGACTGCTTCTGGATCAGTCCAAATATATGGGCTGGGTGCAGTAGCCCAGTGCACATAACTCGATATATGTATTACCTAGTAATACTACGAATAACCCGATATTCCTGTAATCAAGTTCTGTGGAAATTAAAATTGTGTGGGTTATGTGACTTGCACTACACATAACTTGATTTGAAAGTAATCGGGTTATGTGGAAGATCTTCTGGGCACTTGGATTCCACTTGGACTGCTTCTGGATCAGTCCAAATATATGGGCTGGGTCTGGGAGCCCAGTGCACATAACTCGGTTAATATATTATCGAGTAATAATTCGAATAACCCGATTTTCGTATAATCGAGTTATGTGCAAGGCCTTCTAGAAACAACTTGGATACATAACTCGATCTATGAAGAATTGGGTTATGTGGATAATCCTTCTAGACAGTTGGATTCCACTTGGACTGCATTGGGATCAGTCCAAATATGTGGGCTGGGTCTGGGAGCCCAGTGCACATAACTCAATTACTATATTATCAAGTAATTTTGCGAATAACTTGATTTATTTAGAATCGAGTTACGTGGAAGCCGACCAACACAACACGGATTCCTTTTGGTTACAGTGCACACAACATGGATTGGTTACAGTTACACTGCACAACTCGATTCACTAATAATCGAGTTATGTGGTAGACCAACCACCATCGTGGACACTTTATTTTAGTATCAGAGTAAGAAGCATCAGCAGTTACAATTCTCAGCAAAAAACACTTTGGAGAACTAGTACGAAGACTTCTCAATGGCGGAGAGACAATGGCAAGGATCCTGCTAATCTTACCACACACTTCCCACACTTTTTCAAGATTATTATGCCTCAAACACTTCGAGAAGGAAAGCTTGTAAGTAAACTTAATTTCATTGCCGAGTTTGATTCTTGAAAATCATATGCTAATTAACGTCATTCGCTTTATCTTTTTTGTTTGTGATTATTGAAAAAATTTACATTTGTTGATGACCAAATTCAAGAAAAATCTATGAAGTTGGTTCCATGTTACATGTAGTCATAAAAGCTATGATTTTGTAATGCGTAGGTTACAGTGGAACAAAATACCCCATCAGTTTTTATTTTATTTTCTTAATTACATCTTTCTGCCACTGTCCATAAGGTTTTTGCCTGGGTTTGTTTCATCCAACAAGTATCTTCCTTGAACAATTATTAAAATATTATTATAACTGCACAGACTAAATTTACTTTTCCTGTAATGGTACTGATACTGGCTGTACAACTCAAATTTCGCTTGATTGATTGCATGTGTTTATTTAGAAAGCTTGCATTTATGTTCACGTTCGTCTTTTTACAGCGGATTCCAAAGAAGTTTATAAGCGAATATGGAGTTGATCTATCAAATATGGCCTTTCTTACGATTCCAAATGGTACGAAATGGAAAGTGAAGTTGACAAAACATGATGGGGAGGTTTGTTTTCAAAATGGTTGGTACGAATTTGCAATCTGTCATGCTTTAACCCTGGGGAACTTGCTAGTGTTCAGATATGAAGGAAATTCAGAATTTTTTGTACTCATATTTGATGCCACTACAACAGAAATAGACTATCCTGCAGCTGAAGTCCGAGTTAGTAGGATGGAAGACAATGAGAGTGATGATAACTCTCTTGAAATCATGGATGGCTTTATGCCAAGCCGAAAAAAAGGGGAGAAACCACCAGTACCGTGCCCTCTACCTCATAAAAGGGCAAAAACCAATACATCAAGTTCTAAGTTGGAAGCAGGGGATACACATTTCAGACCTGAACTCACTACATCTAAAGGGTCAATGTTAGAGAAATAAAAAATGGTGTTTGGGGTATCTTTTACTAGTGGAGAAAGTTCAGGTTTGAATCTTACACTTTTGTAAGGAACTGTTTGATTTTGAAAGCATGTACACTATTAATTTCATGTGCATGACTTCATATTTTCATGTCATTTCAGGATCAGCTCATGGGGTTGGTGGTGTACCTGAAAATCAGAAAATCCCCTTTTCACGGTTATCATTCATCCATCATACATTAATGGCAAGGATCGTGCGGTAAGCTTTCTCAGCTCAACATACTTTTGGATTTTAGAAATGCAACTCCCATTAACTTTGATTTTCCATAGATCAATTAGAAAGCATGTAGCAAAGAGTTGTTGATGGACATAACTTGGTAATGATTTGCTTCATTTGTGTTGTTAGTTCAAATAGTATCATCTTAGGTGGTAGAAGGAAATCACATAAGAGTGTAAAGTCATTATGAACAACATGATCAAATCAAAATGGCATCAACATAACTACCATCCAACCATCAGCACAACAAACAATAGTACTGCCTTAAAACTGCTTTTCATTCAAATGGGTTCAACTATTTTTGAATTGTATGTCTTATTCTTTTTTGCACAGAGCTTACCCCATGGCATTATCAACTACTTACCGAGAGAAGGCTTTACCAAGGACTACACCAAAGGAAGTATATTCAATGTGAAGCTCGAGGTTGTGGACCGATTATGGCTTGTGAAGTTATACGTTTATGAAGCAAAATACTCATCGTGTGTCGTATCTGCTGGTTGGTCTACATTTGCGAGGGACAATACTTTGCGAGTAGGAGATGTTTGTGTATTTGAGCTAATTATAAGGGACAAAGTTGTGTTCAAAGTCCACATTTTCAGATTGCATAATTAAGTGGCTACTAACTTTGCATTGTAAATAAAATGTTGGATATGGACCACTCTGGACTATCTTCAAAGATTTGTTTTGTCAAGATTTTCTATTTGTTGAGTTGTTAGTATTTACCAGTATTTATGCATAGACTGGATTTGTAATTTGTGTGTTGGTATTTTTGAGTTATGAGCTATATTGGATTAATTTTTGAGATTTTAGAATCTGGCATTAACATGACTTTGATTTCTCCTTGTGGTTGTGTGTTGTAGTCATTAGTTTCGTTTTCCTTGTTCTTTTTCCATATGAGTTCGGTTGTTCTATATTATGATTTCTTAATACATGCAAATATGCATGTATTAAAGTTTAATGTCTCTTGCATGAACTGTAGACTTGATTTCAAAGTCATCACAAAAAGTTTCTCAAAACCAATCTAGCTGGGATTAAACTGTTCTCTTTTATTGGAACCTTTAACAACAACATATACTTGTCCTAAACTTAGTTCCTATTCATGAGATGAGATATTAGAATTTCCTAAGCCTCGATCACAACTACGAAAAGCACTATAGAGAAGTGCTACATCAGCTCCTAGGATCTTGAAATATCCCAAACCACCATGCATGTTATACGAATCTTTATTTTTTAACAATTAATAAAGATCCTAGGACCATTTTGTACAAATGTCACCTAAACTTTAGAGAAAATATAATATATTCTCCAAATTATCAATAACGTGAGTCCCGCAGAAGGTCATTTATGTTAAATGACTATTTTAATTTAATTTAGTCCATATATGATCTATATTAACTTAAATTTTGAGATTTTAGTAATAGTGGTAACATGACTTTTACTAGCACCTTGCTATGTGTTAGTTTACGGATGAAATTGGATATGTTATGCACCTTTTTTTATTATTCTGAATAAAGATGAAATAACATGAATAATTCAAATAATTCAATCAAATTATTCTAGACTGAACTTACCTCAGGCATGCTTAAAATAGCCAAGTGTCAGTTGGACAGGGAACAATAGACTGAAGTGGACAAAATGGAGTAAACTAGACCAAAAGGACCGAGATCTCTAGTAAATGGTCTGAATTGGACCGAAGTGGACCAAATTCACCAAAGTGGACCGAATACACCGAAGTGAACCAAAAGGACCGAATGGACCGGACCTAAGAGACCAAAGTGGACGTAATGGAGCAAAAGGACTGAATGGACTAAAGTGTGCCTAAGGGACGGAAGTGGACCAAAATGGACCAAAAAGAGTGAATGTAAGGTGGTGGACTAAATGGACCAAATGGACTAAAGTAGACCTATGGGACTGAAGTGGACCTCGCTGGACCAAAAATTCGCTACATGACCAAAGTGGACTGAATGGAGCCATGTGGACCAAACTTGACTGAATGGACTAAAGTGGTCAAAATTAGATAGAAATGGATCTAATTGGACCAAATAAACTAAATTGGACCGAAGTGGTTTGAAGGTACTAAAAGGACTTGTTTGTTACACTGCACATAACTCGATTCTGGAATAATCGGGTTATGTGGAAGACCCTTCTGGGCACTTGGATTCCTCTTGGACTGCATTTGGATCAGTCTAAATAAGTGGGCTGGATCTGGGACCACATTGCACATAACTTGATTTACGTATTATCGAGTATCTTTATAACTCGATTATTATCAAATTGAGATATGTGATTACCCACCTTTATAAACTCTCCCCTAGTTGTGCAGAATTTGCAACAATCCAAAATTACATCTTCGATTGCTTTCAGTTGCATCCGGCTAGAATCGACAATTTCCCACGCAAATTCTTTGAAGGTTTTACATAGTAAGTCTCGTTTAACCGTTATTGTCTATAAAATTACACATTGGTGATGCATTATTCTCTATTCATTTTTGGATGATGCTTCAAACTTCATTGTCTATGTACATTGGGATGAAATAGGGTGTTTGGCTAGTCAAATGCTTTGTTGTTAGTAAGGTTACTTGGTTATCTCTTAGGTTGTCTTCAACTAGTCTCCTTCCACAAAATGAACTTGCCAGTGGCTCCATATGTGTGTGGTAGTCCTTATGCTGTTTGTATGTATTAGTTGGTACATTGTACAATTTAAAGTTTTTTGTACAAGTTGGTGAAACTTACTACATTTAGCTAGGAATTTCGAAAATGTGACAGGTCTTACATCCACTTGTATGTTTTCTGTATAATATTATTGCTGTTAGAATTCTTGCTATCGGTGCGTGACATTATTGATAATTTTGACAAAATTGAATATGTTAACAAATTGCATGTTGGCTCTTTGAGTTCAACTAAAGTTTATATACTATAGGTCTCTATCTTCAAATAATTGACTTGGTGCGAAATGCATTAAAAATATTTGACCAACTAAACAACATGTTGGTAAGAATATTGTTTTTTCATTGTATTGTTGTAAACTGCTCTAGTTGGTACATTGTATGGATGATTTTCCACACATGTTAGTGCGTTATTCTCCATTTTTTCTTCTCTGCTTCAATGTTCAAACTTCATTGTCTATGTAGATTGTGATGAAATGATATGTTTGGCTATGAAAATATTAATGGGTTAGGTTGTAGGAATGTTGTGTTTATCTCTTCGTAATGCGGTTTTTAGTTCTATTTTGTTGATTCCTAATCGTGTTTCCACTGCTGACCATCAATTAGTTATGGCTCCAAAGAGGGCTAAGAGGGGAAAATTCAAAGCTGCATCCGAACCTGAAGTGGTGTTTGATCAATTAAGGTTCCTCATGCCCGAAAATGAGCAAACCTTTGAAACCTTGATTAAGCGTAGGCGTATTTGGGGAGAAAGGCAAATCAATCTACATGAACTACATCCTTTTGTCCGGGAGAATCTATAGTCTAGGCATTGGTTGTCGCTGTGTACAAACATACAACCCCCTCTAACTGACTTGATTAGAGAATTCTATTCGGATCTCTCAGTGCATGAGGATCACGGTGGTCACAAAGTGGCATCGTGGATACGTGGTGTACCATTTACAATAACTAGGGCCGACGTATCTGAAGCTCTTGATGTCCCTATAATTCATACACCTACTTATCCATACTCTAGGTCTCCTCGTATTGATGATGTTATGGATGTTCTTTATGGACGATCAGTTACTCGGGGTTCTAACCGAAGTATTAGTTGGAGTGAGTTAATTGAGCTTAATTATATCTTCTTTAGGATAGCTTGTCACAACATTTTCCCTATCTCTCATATCCATACAATCCCTATAGACAGGTGTTTCTTTCTTTACGCCCTCGTCATCGATAGTTCCATTTGTTTTCCTTCCCTTTTCACTGAAACCATTGTAAAGGTAAGTAGGAGCAAGTATAAGAGGCATGGTCTATTTTTTCCAATTCTCATCCATAGGGTCCTCAAATATTTACGATTAGAGAACTTTCCTTCCAAAGAGTTGGTTCGCATCTAAGCCCCCATAGGAGCCAAATTTTTGAAGCAATGAAGTGCCCAAAAGAAGTTTGTCGACCCCAGTGGTGGTTCATCCAAGAGACCACGAGTACAGTCTACTACTGAAGATGTTCCATATGAGGACATGTATGGGGATCCCATAGCTGCTGTTGCCAAGGATAGTGATGATGAGGTAGATGTTGACACTGCCGCTGCAGCACATATAGGCCCTCCTCCTCCCTCTCTTCGTGCTATGATGGAGACCATTATGACGACTCAAGCAACCCATGGGTAGGTTCTATATGGTCTTCTTGCCGACGTTGTAGCTCTGCGAGCGGACATAGCTGACTATAGACGTCCTAATCCACCTTCTCCAACATCTGACTCATGATGATTGCCATTGGCCATTGTACCCAAGTGGGGGACGAATTTTTAGTAGTTACTGTAGCATATTTGGAGAATTGTATGACAGTTCTATGAAGTGGCTTTCAGCCAGTTGTATATTTTGTTATTTTAGTGACAGTTTTGAAGAACATGGTATCTGTGGAAAGTAATTTGATTTTTTTGTGCATGATGGTTAGTTTCATGCCCATCGTTACTATTATTAGTATTATTGTAATGGTTCTAACTGTATCAATTTTTTATGTTATTATGTGATTCAATATAATATCAAGTAGATCCGAAAATGTAAATAAGAATTATTTCATAATTCTGTACGGCGCTCACATGTTATTACATTATAGTAATTATTAATACAAATTAAAGGTTTGTGAAAGCATAATTGGTTTACAGGGTTTGATATTGCCGATGAACCACCTAGGAGATTTTCCTTAGAGCAATGGATCAAGCTATATCTTGACTTCAGACAACTATTTTTATTGGAAGTTTTGCTTTTCAGTCATGTATTTTCCACTGATTGGTTATGGTTTGTGCTCTTAAATCAGCTGTTATATTACTCTGAATTTGGTCCCCGTTTGGACTGTACCTCATGCATCATATTTTTATTACAAAATTTATTGATGAAACCATGCAATGCAAACTTATCCAAAAAGAAAAAAGCAACACTTGCCCCGACGTCATGCACTCTCGCATTAGGTCTAATGGTTTTTTTTTTAATCAAATATTAAGTGTATTGATTTCATGCTACTGCAATGGAGTATACGAATGTTAATCTTATAGAATGTTAATCTTTATCATGTTGTTCAATTGCTCCATGCATCGCACGGGTTAGTGACCAGTGATAGTCATACTAGCTACAATAGCAATAATAACTACAACGGGCACCAAGTCATTTCCCAAAAAAAAAAGAGTAACTAGATACGCCAGCTACTATTGTGCCAAGTCTAGTCCTATCAAATTGCTTCACGTGAATATGTACGCAAACTTTCTCATAGTACCCTAATCAGCCCGTTATAAATGCAACACAATAATGATCTTTTTTCTACCCCGCTAACTTCGTAGAATGATTAAGCTATGAGTCGCAATGCCTTAACATCAAATCATACAATGCGAAACAAGTTTGGATCTACTTCAACAAATGAATCATCATAAGTTCCAACAGATCAACAACTACAGACGTACACAGACCACTATGGAGGGAAATGGGTTGGAAAGAAGAGAGATTTCATTAATATGCCAATATACACGTACAAGAGTCTTGGAAGCATCGGGCACATCATGGTCGGCAAACCTACAAAACTAAGTATAGATACTGCACAATAGAGTTCACCATAGCAGAACCAACATGGTCAATCCTATACGAGAAGAAGTGTGAGTTAGAGGTGTATTGTCGATGGCACGGGTTACAAGTTCCTAAGGCAAGCTCAGCCAAGTTACCTAGAGATGGACTTGCCAACATACTTGCTCGTCTTGAACAAGAGAACAATCAAATGCAAAGGCGACTAGACTATTTTCACGCAATCCAAAAAGCTAGGAAGCATCTAAAGGGGAAGGCACAAGAGCGAGCCATCAAGTCTATTAATGAAATTACTACATTAGATGATGAAAGAGATATTTCAGACTTCTTAGATTCAAGCAATGATGATTTCCAAAAATTTCTACCTACGAACATTAGACGTTGTTGTTAATGTCTACACATTTTGTGCAGTACAAAATGTTATTGTTAATGTTTGACAAATGATGATTATGTACGTTCAACTTTTTCAACTCTACAGATTAATTGTTCATTAGTTTTGGCTAAGTAAAAGTAAAGTTGTTTCTCTTGTTTTCCCTACTGTTCTTTGTTGCTACATATGATTGTTGTGCTTTGGTTGGACAATGTCCTCTGCTTTGTAATGTATGAAAAACCTTAGGAAGTGAAATGCCTCCGGTTAGATATGTTGATGTTTCCAATGTTCTGTCTGTGTAACTTGAAATGTTACACACATAACACTCATCACCCACATTAGATTTATTGCACATTACTTGTAGGAAAATTTAATAGATTCAATACATACAGACTCATCCAAACCACACAGACCAACCACACATATGATTCAATAATACGAATAATTCATTTATATGAGTTGATTAAGTCGCTATATCATATACACATATCCGTGTATCTCATTTCTGCTAGTGTACTACATTACATAGATACATTACATACAGACTCATCCATCCCAGACTAACCACTCACTCACTAAAAATCCATATGGCTCACACAAGGTCATCATTACGATGACATTTGGCTTACTTAGAAATAGGCCAAATGCTTAAAAAGCCTGCTCAGCTTCTAAAATGTTTCATTCAAGTTATTAGTTTGTTGTAGCATTGCTCAAAAGCTCCCTAATGTTGCAATTGTGATGATCAGAAGCCATTGATGTAAACCTTGGAAGCATAGTTGCACTCATGTAATTTTACATTGATGTTTAGAAAATGTAACTACATCTTGTACCTGTAAAGACTGTCTAATAGAGTTTGTAAGGGAATATGGGGATAAAACTCTCCAGTGTTGCTACACTCACTACTCGTAATAGTAGCATTTGTCAAGTGAGGTTGGAGAAGGCTAACACAGCTCGACATTGTTCAGCCAAGTCATGTTCGCAGTTCTGTATGTGCTACTCAACAGCTCATCACTGTTGAACCCTGTTCAGTCATATCATCCATGCCCACGTGAAAACACAAATATCTAAGCTTTTGCAATGCACTGTTTTCAATGATGAAGAGGATCCCTCAAAAGTGTAAGCAAAATTTTGGGGGTGAGCTGTCCACCATTGCTACACTGATGTTTGCAGTTCTGCATGTGATGCTCAATAGCTCGACACTGTTGAACCCTAACCACAAGTACCCATCCCCACTCACATGAATATACAGACGTGCAATCCTTTGCAATGCACCGTTTTCGAGGAGGTAGAGCATCCCTAAATTGGTTCATTATAATTTTGGGGATGAGCTGTCCACCATTGCTACACTAATGTTCGCAGTACTGCATGTGCTGCTCAACAGTTTCGCACTATTAAACCTTACCCAGTCATATCACCTACACGCACGTTAATACACAGATATGCATCCTTTTGCAATGCACTGTTTTCAAGGATGCATAGCATCCCTAAAAAGTTTATGATACGTTTAACACAGTTCGACACTGTCTAGTCAAGTCATGTCAGATGAAGCACAAGAATGCTAAATAGTCTTCAACAAGACATACCAAACTGGTCAGAGAAAAGTCTTAAAACCACATCCATCAGATATAAACCATACCATTAAATATAAGCGTAAACATCACTAGTTTAAAATTTAAACAGGTTATCCTAGTATGAACTCTGATTGTCAACCACGTGGAATATTAAGACACTAAGCACAACAGGCTTCCTCTTAATCTCCTTGTTCTAAGTTATTGTCTTACAAAAATGCAACCCATCCCTTCCCGAATCTCATTGCTAAATAAGTTTTGATGGGGGGTAATAGGGTAGTAGCACAAGACATTGAAGTGTGACAAATTGCTTCCCAATAATATACTTGGTAGAAAATTCAACAAGTACATATTGCACAAGAAGGAGAAACAACTAAGCATTAAAGCATATATGTTTCAAGGACATATTTAAGAGAAAATCATGATCACATTATGTATAAAGGCTCACCACCATATTATGCAACCGCGAGATACCCATGAAAGAAAGATTGTTAGGCTTGAACTTTTCGGCTGCTTGGATTGCTCTCTCTCTTCATCTGAGGGAGATATGTTTGTATCATCCTCGTCTAAGTCTATTATTTCTACCTGATGATCTTTCGATTTACAGTTCTTGCTGGGTGGATATTGAATCCCAGTGGTAGTCTTATCAAATATAAGAACATGGAAGCTTGAATTTCATTCATATTTGAAAACTAAAAAATAACCATAACAGATAGGATGGTATTCAACAAAATCCTACCAACCAAGTTTTTGGACAAAATGTTGTTATCAGCTTTCTTCAATCCCACTTGCCAAACACCACCATAGGGAGCAATGAGTGTAGCTACGATGGATAGCTCAGCACTGTTGAACCCTGACCACAAGTACCCATCCATACTCACGTGAATACACAGAGCATCCCTTAAAAGTTTATGCATCAATTTTGGGAGTGAGCTATCCACCATTGCTATACTGATGTTCGCAGTGCTGCATGTGTTGCTCAATAGTTTCGCATCATTGAACCCTGTCCAGTCATATCACATACACACATGTCAATACACAGATATGCATCCTTTTGCAATGTACCACTTTTAAGGATGCAGAGCATCCCTGAAAACTTTATAATACGTTTAACACAGCTCGACACTGTCTCGTCAAGTCATGTCAGATGAAGCACAAGAATGCTGAATAGTCTTCACGTGAATAAATACACAACCTCCTTTGCAGTACACATCACCAGCCCGTTGCTGTAGCATAAGCTATATCCATATCAAACAGCTGCCTCAGTTAACCACAATCACCAACAGGTGCCACTGTATAGCCAAGTCATGTTCGCAGTTTTGCATGTGCTCCTCAACATCCATGTGAATACTTGCCCTTGCAAAACTCCTATATAAAGTCCCATTTACATCTACCCTTGCAAAACATCTACAAATATCGAAGTCCCATTTACATCTACCCTTGCAAAACTTCTACACATACCGATCAGAAGTCACATTTTCCAATGTCAATGTGCAATTGGATGCTACCTCATTTTCCAGATAACTATAGGTGGGAGAGAGATTTTGACGAGAGGGAATACAATGCCGGACTGCGGCGGTAATGGGATTTTCATGTGAACGATTCCAACGCTCTGCACGATGATCTCGTATGACTTAGAGTGCCTCTTCTCGACCGTACCTTGCTCACATTTCCACGGAGAAACATGCACCAATATGAGCATGCAATAACCAAAAAAAAAAAAAAAAAAAAAAAGGAGAACAATCTGATGATACTTCGTAGGTCCAGGTATCACATGCTACAACTAGCAGAGGAGCTGGCCACTGCAACGAATAGGCAACTCACTCCGGCGGAACGTAACAATGTCCTTAACTACGAGGACTACCTGTCAGAGTGAATGCCTATGTGGTATGTGTGTTGTGTCTAGGGTTAAGTTAATAATGTTAGTATTGTTACTGTTCAATATGCAATGCATGCATATTGGTGACGTCGTGTAAGTTATTTTCAGTTTTCTATGTTATGTTGTTGGTGCTTATTGAAAAAAATCATGTGTGGGAATATTTAACTTCTATGCGTTATGTGGGAATAATCTAGATTACGAATAATGTGCATGCTCCTCACAATCAATAATAAGGTTTACATAGTACAAATGCAACAACAGTGACACACATACATTTAAAACATAGCTAACCAAAATAGTTCTCCAACAAAGTCTAATTACACCATGACATGATTACTCTTCATCTGACATCTCCACATCTGACTGATACATGGGATCAGCAAGAAGTGATTGCATGAATTGTGCGTGCTCGTACCACCCTCCCTCCACTGACTCTCGAATCTCGACTTGGGTACGATATCGATTAAGATGTATTTTCATTCGATTATTTTCTTCTCTTATGCGGTTCAATGCTTTACAAAGTTCGTCGATCGTCTCTCTGGGCATTTGCGATGCGAGTTGCCGAGGCACTGGCAACTTAAAACCAACCAACTCATCATAAAACATTTGTTGTTCATGAAATAACCAAGCCCACTCTTGTCTCATGGTATTGTGAACGTAAGCACTATTTCGCAGATTTGGATTGATTGGATAGCTGAACTCATCTTTCAATACCTAGCAACGACCCATAGCAGTGAACATATCGTGAGGCCTATAGAGTTGTGGGTTGCCAAAACCAGACATTGACGCTAAATACAATAACAACAAGTGATCAAGTTAACAATGTGCATCAACTATTGGTAAGTAATGTAATGCTGCATAAAATGGTATACGACAAAGACATTCATAAATTTGTGTACTATTACATGCTAAAAATGAAATACTAACACTAACACTAACATTTGACCATATACACTAGACGTTGTTGTTAATGTCTACACGTTGTGTGCAATACAAAATGTTGTTGTTAATGTCTGACCAATGATGATTGTGTACATGCCTCTATATGATTATGACCAATGATGATTATGTGCAATACAAAATGTTGCTATAATAAAGATTTCATTCTCTTGTGACCAACATTTACTACAACAAACAACCAAAATCACACCAATGTACTTACTTCACACTCATTCAACAAAAAAAAAAAAAAAAAAAAAAAATCAGTACAATATCAAATGAAAATACCATTGCCATAAAATTATGGTGTGAGTTTTTTACCTGACACAAATTTTAGTTGAGTCCGGAACCAACTGTGGAGCAGAGTGGAATTCAGTTCAGACGGAAAGAAGACACTCCGAATGGGAGGAGATGTGTAGGTAATATACGAGAATAACTCGATACTACGGAGTTCGAGTATGCTTTATAACTCGACATTAAATTAATCGAGTTATGTTAAAAGACATAAACCTGTACGCCTGACACCAAGACAGTGTGAAAACAGCTTTAACAAGAGTATAACTCGATATCTGCATAGTCGGTTATATAACTCGTTTTTCGTATAATCGAGTTATTTAGGGATTACAGAAAGGAAATGCCACGCTGGTTGTCTAGCATGGCACAAAGCTGAACGTAACTCGACTATTGTATGATCGAGTTCTTCACATAACTCGCCCTTCTTATTATCGAGTTACAAAAGAGGGGCATTTCCCTAATTAGTTTGGGAATGAGGGCAGAATGTTGCTTTTTTTGCTCAAAACGGGCATTTGCCCATTTTCCCTACAAATGTTAGCAATAGAAAAGGGCTCTCTAGTGGTGCAGGGAAAACATTGTACCTTTAGAAAACTTGTCCATGAACATATAATTAGAAGAAACTATAATTGTTAGAGTTAAATTTTTTACTACAATATTAAATTCTAAAACTAATTATTTCTTGTTAGATTAATTTCTCTCACACACTTTCAAAGTCAAGAATGCCATCTATGCCTCAAATTTCAGTTTCAATGAAGATTATTTCTCATAAAAAAAAAAAAAAAAACCAAATGCTGTCTATGCCTATCAAGTCGCAAGTCATTTCACATTTCTCGAGTCAGCTACATAGCCTACATATACAATTTTCGGGAAATTTTGTGCTGGGTTGCAAGAAAAATTGAAATATATGCCATAAGCTTCGTTGACTATTGAGCACCTTCTATTGCATAATGTGAGTTCTTCGCACATAAAAACTCGTTTCCACACCCAAAAAAAAAAAAAAAAAAACTCACATTAACGTGAGAGAGGGGTAATATGTCAAGAAATGTTATGTACATAACATTTTCCCAACAAATCTTAAGTGACAATATATTACTGGCTGTTATTAGCAGACAAAATGATAATTCTGTTAAATTATCTTTAACCACATACATCTAACAAATTCCAGTAATGGGTGATCGGTTTTTAGACCCCTTAAAACAACAATTGGATTAACCTAATTTATTTAGCCAAGTGATTAACTTAGTCAAATTACGCAAATCTAGGTTAACACAATTAAATAATCATATCAAGATATAAAGCAGCGAAAATATAAAGAAAACAAAGATATGATCACCCAGGAAAACCAAACCGGTAAAAAACTTGGGGAGGATTTAACCTAGTTATCATCAAGGTAAACTTGAATCCACTATATGAAAGAATCGAAGTTCATACAAAAGGACTTACAAGCACCCACGCTCGACTTCCTAATGCTACCCACCAGTAGAACTTACTGACACGACCACGTGCAAGTTCCGAATCCACGGACTCATTCGTTCTTGGATTCTCCACAAGATACAAGCACTCCCGCTTGTGTTTCTTTAAGCTCCAATGGTAGCAATTGAGTTGATCATCAAGGTGTTGAAGTAATCTCTACCTTGAAAACCCTAAGTTTATGTGAAGGAAAGCATCCAGAGCTACAAGAGATTCACACAAACCGCAAAATATGAGCAACAAAAGCATCCAGAGCTACACTAAAAATGTGGCTAGGGTTTCCTTTATATAGTGGGAGAAGTAGATCTGAAACCCTAATCCTTAATGGGCTTGGGCTGAATTGGAAAATTCTGCAGAAAAACGTTCTGGCCGACTTTCGATCGATCGAGTCTATCCTTCGATCAATTGAGCCAGGCCGAAAGTCACTAATACTTCTACAGCCACTAGATTCCAACTTTACATAAAACGCCCACACTTTGAGCAAGTCTAAACAAGAATAACAACCTGTTTTGATCATGGTTTGCCAACATTACACATTAGAGTTCTAAATACATAAAATCCTAAGTCTTTAGAACCTAACAATGGGTTTAAATTAGAACCAATATAAGTTGACATAAAAGGGTTAGAATTTTGTTTTCAACCCTCTTAGGACATATGTAATTCACTTGTTAGGAACATATGTCACTATTTTATGTAATTGGCTAATCCTTTGATAAAACGCACTTTACTTGTATTTGGGTAGATCTAGGATGTGTTTGATGCTTCAAGAAACTTTGTTTCAAGATCAAGTGTTAAAGCAATGCAAGTCTATCCAAGATTCAAGTCTGAAATGTGCCTATCATTAAAGCTCGATAGCTAGCTCGAATCTAGCCATCTATCGAGCCTTGAAGAGCTGTTGAAACCCGTGTCTCGACAACAACTCGACAGATAGGGCATTTGTCGAGGTTTATGAAGTTCAATTTTTCAATACTGTTTTTCATCCAATCCATGATTGTATGTTTGGGCTTTCTTTTCTTATAACCCTAGACATATAAAAGGATTGTTTTAAGGGCCGTCAAAGGTGGAACAAGTTGCACATGTGTTGAGTAAAGTTTGTTCAAGCAAATTATAACCAGAGACAGAATTTGCTCTAGTTCATCTTTCTTGTGAAGAAGTTGCTGTGTTTGTACACCGTAGGGTTTTTTAACCAAGCATCTTCTCGATCTTCATCGTGTGATGAACTGAAGAACTTTGCAGCCAACAACCTTGATAGGCCACACACTAAATGACCCCTTGTGATTAAACCAATTAATTAATTAGCCAAGTTATTAATTAATCAATTTAACATGCAAATATGTGGAAGCACAAACAAATCACCAAAAACTAAATATGCGGCGGAAATTAAATGACACGGTGTTTTGTTTACGAATGGGGAAAATCCTTGCGGCAAAAACCCCATCGGGTAATTTTCAGGTCACCACTCCCAAAACTCCACTATTATCAAATCAAGCGGTTACAAGTAAAGGAATCCCAAGCACCTTACCAACCTACAGTTGAACCTTTACCCCAATACCCAATTGGACTTGATCTGTAGTGACAGTTCCCCATTTTGATGCACAGCTCCCAAGTACGTGACTAACCAATGCGTGGATCCCAGTACACGACTTCAAACACCAACTTAGAAGGAGAGGTTGGCTGCAAAGTTCTTATGTTCATCCTACACGATGAAGATCAGGAAGATGCTTAGTTACAAAACCCAAAGGTGCAAATACACAGCAACTTCTTCAGAAGTGATGAACTAGGTCAAGAACTTCCTCTTTGATCACAAATTGCTTGAACAGAGTTTGCTCAATGCTTGTGCAACTTGTGTCCACTTTGACGGCTCTTAAAATAGTCCTTTTATATGTCTAGGGTTAGGAGAAAAGAAGGCCCAAAGACATATTCACGGATCCCAAGAAATCATATCAGAATTCTAATTTTCTTAAATATCAACAAATAGAAGGTGTCGAGGAGCTATCGAGAAGGTGTCGAGCTTTAATGATTTTGTACTTCAGCTTGTTTTTCTTGGACAGACTTGATGACTTCAACACTTGATCTGGAAACCTTGTTTCTTAAAGTATTAAAAACACCTAGAACTACCCAATTACAAGTAGAGTGCGTTTTGTCAAAAGGATTAGCCAATTTACATAAATAAGTGACATATGTTCTTAACAAGTGAAAACACATATGTCCTAACAATCTCCCCCTTTGGCAATCCGTGACAAAACCACAACAAACAAATGAACATATGAGAGAAGTCATAAATCACTCAACTTATACTCACTTTTTGAATACAATAAAATCTATCCTATCACAAACCCTCGAAAAACTTTGCAAGAAAAGAGTTTATGGCAAGTAGACTTTGACAGCCTATATTTCTGAAACACTTTAAACAAAACTCATCAAGGCATCTTGTGTGAAACAGAAATAATAGATTGCATACAAGTATAATAAACATATGTATAAAGATAGAAAAGAAACAACACATGTAAAGATAGGTGAAAGAAACATACATCCACATATAATGAGTATAAGCACAATGTATGTAAAAATTGGTCACAAGACCTAATGTACAAGAACAATGTATCTAAAGAGAATAGAAAAGAAAAGATACATCATAACCTCACTACATCCCTCAAATATCAACACTCCCCCTAACAAAAATGTCCTATACTAACACTCCCCCTAAGATGACTATTCTCATCAAGGGGTCTTGTGTGAAACAGAAATAATAGATTGCATACAAGTATAATAAACATGTGTATAAATATAGAAAAGAAACAACACATGTAAAGATAGGTGAAAGAAACATACATCCACATATAATGAGTATAAGCACAATGTTTGTAAAACCTGGTCACAAGACCTAATATACAAGAATAATGTATCTAAAGAGAATAGAAAAGAAAAGATACATCATAACCTCACTACATCCCTCAAATATCAACACTCCCCCTAACAAAAATGTCCTATACTAACACTCCCCCTAAGAGGACTATTCTCATCAAGGCATCTTGTATGAAACAGAAATAATAGATTGCATACAATTATAATAAACATGTGTATAAAGATAGAAAAGAAACAACACATGTAAAGATAGGTGAAAGAAATATACATCCACATATAATGAGTATAAGCACAATGTTTGTAAAAATTGGTCACAAGACCTAATGTACAAGAACAATGTATCTAAAGAGAATAGAAAAGAAAAGATACATCATAATCTCACTACATCCCTCAAATATCAACACTCCCCCTAACAAAAATGTCCTATACTAACACTCCCCCTAAGATGACTATTCTCATCAAGGGGTCTTGTGTGAAACAGAAATAATAGATTGCATACAAGTATAATAAACATGTGTATAAATATAGAAAAGAAACAACACATGTAAAGATAGGTGAAAGAAACATACATCCACATATAATGAGTATAAGCACAATGTTTGTAAAACCTGGTCACAAGACCTAATATACAAGAATAATGTATCTAAAGAGAATAGAAAAGAAAAGATACATCATAACCTCACTACATCCCTCAAATATCAACACTCCCCCTAACAAAAATGTCATATACTAACACTCCCCCTAAGAGGACTATTCTCATCAAGGCATCTTGTATGAAACAGAAATAATAGATTGCATACAATTATAATAAACATGTGTATAAAGATAGAAAAGAAACAACACATGTAAAGATAGGTGAAAGAAACATACATCCACATATAATGAGTATAAGCACAATGTTTGTAAAAATTGGTCACAAGACCTAATGTACAAGAACAATGTATCTAAAGAGAATAGAAAAGAAAAGATACATCATAACCTCACTACATCCCTCAAATATCAACACTCCCCCTAACAAAAATGTCCTATACTAACACTCCCCCTAAGATGACTATTCTCATCAAGGGGTCTTGTGTGAAACAGAAATAATAGATTGCATACAAGTATAATAAACATGTGTATAAATATAGAAAAGAAACAACACATGTAAAGATAGGTGAAAGAAACATACATCCACATATAATGAGTATAAGCACAATGTTTGTAAAACCTGGTCACAAGACCTAATATACAAGAATAATGTATCTAAAGAGAATAGAAAAGAAAAGATACATCATAACCTCACTACATTCCTCAAATATCAACACTCCCCCTAACAAAAATGTCATATACTAACACTCCCCCTAAGAGGACTATTCTCATCAAGGCATCTTGTATGAAACAGAAATAATAGATTGCATACAATTATAATAAACATGTGTATAAAGATAGAAAAGAAACAACACATGTAAAGATAGGTGAAAGAAACATACATCCACATAAAATGAGTATAAGCACAATGTATGTAAAAACTGGTCACAAGACCTAATGTACAAGAACAATGTATCTAAAGAGAATAGAAAAGAAAAAATACATCATAACCTCACTACATCCCTCAAATATCAACACTCCCCCTAACAAAAATGTCTTATACTAACACTCCCCCTAAGATGACTATTCTCATAACCCAAAACTACTCCCCCTTTTTGTCACGAGTGACAAAGGGTAGAGTGTCATGTAGACATCTCATCAGTAGAGCTAGCATCTCCATCATCATCATCATCCTCAGAGTCAGAAGCCGCTGGAGGAGGTGGTGAAGGAGTAACCTCAGAAGCAAAACCACCCATGGTCGCTTGCCGTCGTGCAATACGACCAACATGAACATTCACCTGATACAACTCAGTGAAGAGTGTATCGAGGCAAGCATCCATGCGCTGCAGCTGCGCCATGATGTCTCCAAGAGATACATCGCCCATAGAGGAAGAAGGAGCAGATGTAGATGGAGTAGATTTGGATGGAGCTGAACGGGAGGGAGGAGTGGAATCCGGCTATCTCAACCTAAACTGAGCTGCACTATGTTTTACGGTAGCGGCATCTATGGCACAAATGTGTGTGAAGTGGTCGAACAATGGAAAAGGTATAGAAATATGGCATAAGATCCTCGTGATAGTGGAAGGAAAGATGTGCTTATCACGGGACACCGAATCTAAATGAACATCTATGACAAAGAAAATGAAATGAGAAGGAAAGTCTATAGTCAGATGCTCAAGAAGAGATAACAAAAATCGAGCACGAGGCTCTGTGATGGAGTTGTAGTGAGAGAGTGGATAGAGTACAAAAGTCATCACCATGTTGAAGAATCTAAGACCTTTAGCAAAAGGCTGACATGATGTATACTGATGTTCACCCTAATTAGCAAGGCGCTCACAAAAAGCAGAGATGAGCTTAGCTTTGGACACAATCCTCAGACGCTCACAAGAAGGATAGTCAGGAAACTCTATCCTAAGAACCTTAAGCACATCCGCAACTAGCTGCGGTATGACAGGGATGCGCATACCTCTGACGCGAGTGAAAAAGAAAGGTACTGAACGATCAATCCCGTGCATGTTGGAGTAAAACTCCTAAATGAGCACGAGAGGACAAATGACTAGGACGTCACACAGTGACTCCTATCCCTTACTGTGAATGACAGAGGGAAGGTTAGTGTCGGCGAAGTTCGCCAAAATGACTTGGCATTCCGAATGAACACCTCATCTAGAAAAGTTCTCCGAAAATGCCTTGTAGGCATCACCATCACGGAAACGAAGATTGATAGGAGTAGAATCAGAAGATGAAGAAGCTCCAAAACGCAAATGGTTCCGAGCTGGAGTGGATTTACGCTTAGGTGCCATAAACACTACTAACGTAAACAGAATGAGAGAGAGAGAAAGAAAGAGACAATCAGAAAAGTCCCAAAACAGTTCGTATATAGCAAATATATTGAACAATGAGTACGTATGCATGGGGAATGCATAAACATGTGACATGCAAAGTAAAAAGCATCATGGGCTCAGCCCAATCCAATCCTACTAGAACACATCTAAATGCATGTAAATACCATTCTAATGCACATGAAATGCAATGTATGAAATTTTGAACACATTTAAGTGAAAACCCAACCCAAAATTTCAAGACAAACTCATTAATTTTCAAAAACTCCAAAAATTTTCAAAAACCCTAAAACCTAAGATTCAAAACATGAAATGCATGAATAATGAGGGAAAAAGAGATCATACCAAGTGATTTGAAGCAAGGAAGGGCCGAAAATCACGTGGATGGAAGGTTTTGAGTGAGAAAAAGAAGTTTGGGAGATGAATAGACACTAATAGATCGAGAGAGATCGAGAAAATGAGAACCGGATCGGGATGGAAGCTTATATAGGAACTTCAGTAAATCTCGATAGATAAGGTATCGAGAGGTGTCGAGACACCTGTCGAGGAAGGTGTTGAGAGAATGCACGTAGACAGCTACAGGTGTCGAGAAGGTATCGATGAATGAACACCAGAACCAAGAACAGAAGCTCGATCAATCGACCAGGTATCGAGAAGGTATCGAGGAGACAGGAGATTTCTCGATCGATCCATCAGGTGTCGAAGAGGTTTCGAGATTGCGATAAGAAAATGGCTTGAAAAGCTCGACAGATAACAAGGTATCGAGGAGGTGTCGAGCCAACAGATAAAAACAATTTTTCGAGAAGTGAAAAACACAGTTATGAATGCAATCCAACATGAACCTCAACCAATGATCCAATAAACATATTAAGCTCTCAAAAATATCTCTCATCAAACAATTTAAGCACATGGATCCTCAGAAACACACAAACACACTAAACAAGTCTAACCAATTTTATATTTCAAAAACAAGTCAAGACAGTTTAGTGAGCATACATTAGCACATGTAAACACTTGTGATGGCCAAATCACATTGTACCTACACATGTATCAAGAATAATAAAGAATATTGCGTGTTGTGTGTGAAAAACATCGCAAGATTGCATATGTGTATACATGTTATGACGATCTGAGATATGAGAAAATCACTATAACTCACACACAATCATAACTGTTTGATGGGGACTATCACCTTTGAGGTACATCCTATAACTCCCACATCTCCTAGAAAACATGCTTGCAATCATATTTAAAGCATTTTAATCTTTTTGCTTTTTATTTTCTTTGCATATTTTCTTTTAAGCATATCATGCATGGGCATATATAAGAGAGAAAAGAAATACCCAACATATTAAGCATAGACATTGCACTTTTGCTATGCCGAAGCATACAGGTGTCATACATGATTGGCAGGCAATAATGGTGAGATGGTTATTTATGCCTTTCTCTTAGGATTTTCTAGTCCTATTCGTCAAAAAGAGTGATATGAGTGTTAAGTTTTAAGAGATAACTTAATCTTACTCATCACAAATAAGAGCCACAAAGTTCACTTGCTTAGTTGTGCATAGAAATGCTCATCTAAGCTACAAAAGATACAAAGTTTAGAAAACTTTGTTTCAATGGCCATCCAAGGTACACAAATACCAAAGTACATATAACACACTGTTTTTGTATTTTTCAATTTTTCAATTTTTTTAATATCAAAAACAAAAATAAATAAAACTGAAAAAAAACAAAAAAAAAACATGTAATCAAAGCAAAGCATAAAACTAGACTGACTCAAAAGAAATGCAAAACATATAAGTAATGCAATAAACAAAAACAAGAAGATAGAAGAAAGTGATGAAATCACTTAGAGTCCTTTTTCTTCCACATCTTGGAAGAAGCTTTCCTTTGATTGAACCCTTGAACCGGCTGTGAGGGGGAAGAATTGAAACCGTTCAAGTTCAAAAGGAACATAAGGGCTTTTAGAAGATCTTCAAGAGGGGCAAGAGAGGATTGAAGCTAATTTTGGCTTCCAGATGCTATCATGCCATTGCTCTGTTAAGTGGCTAACCACTTATAGCAATTTGGTTGAGTATTACCGACAGCTCCACAATGATGACAGAGATGTTACTTCTTTTGTTTAGGCTTTTGAGAGTTAGCCTTCTTAGCCCTAGGGTTTTTAGCATCTTTCTTATCTTGCTTAGGGGGTGCGCCTAAGATAGATTTACCCTTGTCTAAGTTCTCACTAGCTAATTTAGTTTTAACATCAGTATTTTCAATTTCAACATTGTTAGCAGAAGGAACAAAAACAGCAGTACTAGTAGAAGCAATACTAGAGGAAGAAAGACCATACCCTAAACCTGTTCGATCCGAAGTAGATTTCTAATTGTTGAGCATCTCATCAAGCTTTGCACTTGAAGTCCTCTCCAATTGTGCTCTAACTTGAAATAGCTCTGCTTCAAGCTTTTTGGTCTTCTCAGCCAAGAAATTGTTCTCAAACCTCAGTGCACCAATAGTTTGATTCGCCTCATCAAACTCTGTGGACAACTCTTCACGATCAAGTTCCACATCATTGAGCTTCTTGGTGGCAAGCCTATACAGTTTCTCGTGCTTCTCTGAGAGCTTGTATAGTTTCTCATAGGTTAAATGGATATCATCTTGATCACCCATCTTCTCACACTTAGAATCCACCAATTCTTCTTCTTCTTCCACTTCATCAACAATCCCTTCAGTAGGATTGACTGTGGCAGTGAAGGCATTTAAGATTCCTTTATCCCCATTGTCGGAATCATCTTCAAACTTAGTGTCACTCAAGGTTGCAGCAAGTGCCTTGCTTTTCCCAATGCTCTTGAGATATGTAGGACACTCATGCTTCATGTGACCGAATCCATGACAACCAAAGCACTTTGGTCCTGCAGGAACATTGTATTGACCGCCATCCTTAGCATCCTTTTTCCCTTTGTCTTGCACCTTAGACTGAAAGGAACTGGATTGTCTGCGGTCCTTGTCGAAGCTCTTTGCATTGGCATTCTTCATAAACTTCTTGAATTTCCTTGTAATGTAGGACTTCATCTTGGAATCTTCATCATCAGAAGACTCATCTGTATCATTGCTCTTTGCCTTCAAGGCCATGCTCTTGCCTTTACTCGACTTGCCAATCCTAGATAACCCTAGCTCATAGGTCTGCAAGTTTCCAACCAGCTCAGTCAAAGGAATCTTGTCAATATCCTTTAATTCTTTTATTGCCGTGATCTTGGCATGGAATCTCTCGGGTAGAGATCTGAGCACTTTCCTCACAATCTTGGGTTCAGGGATGGTTTCCCCAAGATTGAAGGCTGAGTTCACTATGTCCTTGAGCTTGGCATAGAACTCATCGAATGACTCATCCTCCTATATCTTTATTTCTTCAAAGCTTGTTGTGAGCCTTTGAAGCTTTGAATCCTTGACAGCCTTTGTGCCCTCATAGGTTGTCTGGAGGATGGTCCATGCTTCCTTTGCAGTTTTAGTAAAGGATATCTTCTTGAACTCCTCATTAGTGACTGCGCTGAATAGGGCATTCAACGCTCTACTGTTGAAGTTTGCCGCCTTGATCTTGGCTTCATCCCAATCAGTCGGCGCTTCCTTTGGCTTAGTCCAGCCAATCTCTACAGCTTGCCATACTTTTTCATCTAAAGATTGCAAGAAAGCTCTCATGCGTACTTTCCAATATGCATAGTTAGTCCCATCAAATAAAGGAGGTATAATTAACGACTGTCCTCTATCCATGACAAACAGGGGTCAAATGGATCAAACACAGCAAAGATTAAACCCTAATCAGAGTGTGCCCGCTCTGATACCACTTGATAGGCCACAAACTGAATGACCCATTGTGATTAAACCAATTAATTAATTAGCCAAGTTATTAATTAATCAATTTAACATGCAAATATGTGGAAGCACAAACAAATCACCAAAAACTAAATATGCAGCGGAAATTAAATGACACGGTGATTTGTTTACAAATGGGGAAAATCCTTGCGGCAAAAACCCCACCGGGTGATTTTCAGGTCACCACTCCCGAAACTCCACTATTATCAAATCAAGCAGTTACAAGTAAAGGAATCCCAAGTACCTTAACAACTTACAGTTGAACCTTTACCCCAATACCCAATTGGACTTGATCTGTAGTGACAATTCCCCCTTTTGATGCACGACTCCCAAGTACGTGACTAACCAATGCGCGGATTCCAGTGCGCGACTTCAAACACCAACTTAGAAGGAGAGGTTGGTTGCAAAGTTCTTCAGTTCATCCTACACGATGAAGATCAGGAAGATGCTTAGTTACAAAACCCAAAGGTGCAAATACACAGCAACTTCTTCAGAAGAGATGAACTAGATTAAGAACTTCGTCTTTGATCACAAATTGCTTGAACAGAGTTTGTTCAATGCTTGTGCAATTTGTGTCCACTTTGACGGCTCTTAAAATAGTCATTTTATATGTCTAGGGTTAGGAGAAAAGAAAACCCAAAGACATATTCATGGATCCCAAGAAATCAGATCAGAATTCTAATTTTCTTAAATCTCGACAAATAGCAGGTGTCAAGGAGCTATCAAGAAGGTGTCGAGCTTTAATGATATTGCACTTTAGCTTGTTTTTCTTGGACAGACTTGATGACTTCAACACTTGATCTTGAAATCTTGTTTCTTGAAGTATTAAAAACACCTAGAACTACCCAATTAAAAGTAGAGTGCGTTTTGTCAAAAGGATTAGCCAATTTACATAAATAAGTGACATATGTTCTTAACAAGTGAAAACACATATGTCCTAACAAACCACCTTTAGTTGGTGATTGAAGTTCCGTACTGGGATCTGCACAATCGGTTAGTCACGTACTGGGAGTCGTGCATTACAAGAAGAGATTGTCACTACAAAACAAGTCCAATTAGGTATTGGGGTAAGGGTTCAACTGTAAGTTTGTATAAAGTACTAAGATTCCTTTACTTGTAACTGCTTGTTATGATAATAGTGGATTCTCGAGAGTGGAGACCTTAATATCACCCAGTGGAGTTTTTGCCGTATAGGTTTTTTCCATTCATAAACAAATCACCGTGTTAATTTATTTTCCGCTACATACTTAGTTTATTTGGTGATTTTTTTTGCACTTCCATGCATTTGCATGTTAATTTGATTAATTAATAAACTAGCCTAATTAATCAATTAATTCATCACAAGGGGTCAATTCATTTTTGGCCTATCAAACCCAAGGTCCAATCAAATAGATTCAACTTTCAACTTCTAGTACTTCATCGGTATCAGTTTCTGAATTCTTTCCTCTCTCTCTCTCGTTCGTCTGATTCTACTAGGTACATCTTCTGTGGCTTTCATGTCATTGCATTTCAATGAACTCATTACATTTCTGGTAAGATGGGTTGTCATCAGAGTGTTGGCTTTGAATGATCATCTATTGGATCCTGTTTTATATGCGCTAACTATAATGTATATTCCTAAATTTTAATAAGGGATGGTTTCATTAAATATATATATATATATATCTATATTAAACTTTATAGTTTAAAAATATAATAAATTAAACTTACTAGTTTCAAAAATAATAAACCTTAAGAGTTTAAAAAGTACGGGTGGCAATTCGTGTTCGTGGGTTGGGTTTGTGTCGTGTCGAGTTATGAGTATTCGACTATATGGATTGACTCGAACCCAACCTGTTTACTAAACATGTCAGGAATCCTCAACACGAACATGACTTGTTTATTAAACAGGTCAACCCGACCCGACACATTTAACTCGTTTAATTAACAAGTTATGTAAAAGTCAATACAAATAACCCATTTTATAATCTATTTAATTAATAGGGTATACTTAACCAATATAATCTTTATCAATTCCCATGTATATAAAATTAAAATACAATTAGAACTATAAATATAGTAATAAACATATAAAATCAACCATAAATTAACTAATAATATCAAAAGAACTAATAACTTTATAAGCTAAACGAGTCAAACGGGTTTATATCCTGAGCACGAACCCGACCCATTTATTAAATGTGTTAGTCATGTTAATCCAAATATGACCTGAACCAATTTATACTCAATCCATGGCCTATTTATAAATGGATTAGTCGTGTCGGGTTCGCGGGTCATGTTAGATTTTGCCACCCCTACTAAAAAGTAACCAATTAAACCTTATTCATGAGCTCTCAAAATTAACAAATTAAATCTTTATCTATTTAAATGGAATGATGATATTTATTAATTTATTATTTTTGAAATTATATAATTTAATTTATCAACATTTGAAATTTTAGGGTTTAATTCATTACACACCTAATTATAGGATTTAAAATATAATTCAAAAAATTATCTCAAAACTAATTGGGATGTATTGATTTTTCAACACGTTTTGGTGTTGAAAGCTCGAATTTGTGTAAAAAACACAAGACCTTGGTTAGACCCCAAATTAAAAATAACGACTCGGTTGATTTTACTCTAACTTAACTAAGTGCAGAATAAGAGTAAATGTGAGTGAACAAACAATAAAACTACTCTAAGCCATTTTCATCAAATAACAGCCATAAAATGAAAGCTAAACGAGTAGGGAAGAAGGATGCAAACACAAGATAACACCGCGATGTGTTATCAAAGAGGAAACCAAAGACCTTGACGAAAAACCTCTCCGCCGCCCTCCAAGTGGTAAATTAATCCACTAGAGAATAAGTTGGAGTACACAAATAACAAAAGACCCTCCAAGCCTAGTTTACCCCATGTACTTGAGCCCTCCAAGCTCCTGCTACCAACTGACTTGACAAAGCTTTGTCTTCTTTAGCTCTCCGAATCACGCAATTTAGCTCAGTTGCATCCGCCAAATGATTAACTTCTTTCAATGCTTCCCAGCAGCACCAAAACCTCACTTTACACTCAGAATGGGTGTGGTAAGTGTTTGGCTATCAACCTCTCAAGGATTTGGATATAGAGAGGTAGGAGTTGAGGAAAACTACAAAGGATTGTGTAGAGGATTGTAGGTATAGCAATCTCTAACTCTCAAGGGTAATATCTAGGGTTTTCTCTCTAAAAAGCATTACTTACAATATGTGGGTAGTAAGGATATAAATAGTGTGGGTGAAGACATGGTGGAGCAGATATGCCAAAATAGCAAAATAAAATGTTTCGAGGGTATTTTGCGAGAAGGCTTTACCTGCGAATTACTTGCAAAAACCAGTTGACAAACCAGAAAATTATGGTCGTCATTATACGTAGATCGTCATTCACCCAGAGAATACGCTATGCATTTATTACGATCATTGATGACAAAACGTAACTAACGGACCAATAGTCACAGAAGGAGTTGTGGCCTCCTGACAAAGATTTTGTAATGCACTAGCCATTGAGCATAAATGCAGCACATCATTGCCCATTAATGAGGCGTACAACTATAAAAGAGAAGATAACAGAAGCTAAAGGTACACATAAAAAATACTCTACAAAATCATTCTTAGCTCTTTTTCTTTCTAGAATCTTTCTCATTTACTGACTTAAGCATCGGAGGCGGTTTAGCTGACACTACACCAGTGTGTTACTCTTCCCCTCAGTTCCTTTTTGCAAGATTCTCACTTACAGAGATGACCCTATTCACGACATCGTCCATCCGCTACAATGAGGAGCTCAACTGTTGATTTTTTGCATCATCAATTTGGCACCATCTATGGGGAACGCTAATCATTCAAGCCATCTCTCCCAGTGACAAAAGAGCTCCCTCCTCGAAGTGCAAGATGGAAGCAAAAGGTAGACCTTAGCCAGATGTTGTGCAACAACAACAAATCCAAGCTCTCTTGCCTAATGTGGAAGAGCTAACTCGCTAGAATGAAGAGCCACCAAAGACGATGGAGTCTTAGAACTTAGAATGTCGGTGAACAGGTGAAAACCAAAATGAAGAAGAATTGAATTCTCAAGCCAATAGGCAAGACAAAACATCAGGAGAAGATTCCACTAAAATGGAGAATGAGCTCTGCAACATGAGGAAGGAGGTGGACGAACTAAAAAGTTCTATAAAGGACAAAGGTGGAGAGAATATGGATGGGATGATTCGAAGGATGGACTCACATTTCACCACTAAAGTACTAAACTGTCCCCTCCTGCCAAAATTTCATCTCCCACAGTTGGAGTCATATGACGGTTCCAAGGATCCCTTGGATCACATTGAATCATTCAAGACGCTGATGCTATTGCAGATGACCCCAGAGGAAGTGATGTGTAGGGCATTCCCAACAACACTGAAGGGAGCAGCTAGAGTATGGTTCAACAAGATACCCCCAAGAACCATTGCAGACTTTAAATAACTTAGCAAGGGTTTTGTTCGTATTTCATTGGGGGGCAAAGGCATAAAAAACCAACTGGCCATCTTCTCAACATTCAGCAAGCCGAAAGAGAATCACTAAGGCAGTATGTCACTTGGTTCAATAAGGAGCTGCTACAGGTAGACAAAGCTGAAGATTAAGTCATCCTAACAACCTTCCAAGTAGGATTGCTACTAGGGGATTTCTTTTTCTCAATCACTAAAAGTCCGCCAAAAACAATAGTGAAGTTGTTAAGTAAAGCCCAGAAATACATGAATGCGGAGGATGCAATGCTTGCAAAGGAGATGAAAAGGAAAAGGAAGAGAGGCGAAGGAACAAAGAAGGAGCTTCCAGATGGGAAACCCATGTTCACCAACTTCACTCCTTTAATAATGCTAATTGAGAAGGTCCTTATGCAGATAAAAGAAGATCCTTCCCTGCAATGGCCTAAGCCAATTAGCACTCTAGTAGAAAGAATGGACAAGAGCAAGTATTGTAGATTCCACTAGGACCACGGGCATCGTACTGATGAGTGTAGGCACTTGAAAGACCAGGTGGAAACTTTAATCCGACAAGGGAAGTTGCAAAAATATGTCAGAAAGACGGAGCCATACAGATACCAACGGAAGGATGACAAGGACAGAACTTTAGAGGTAAGGGGTAGCAAACCCCCTGCAGGAGAAATAAAGACGATCTTAGGAGGATTGACGATAGGCGAAACGCTGTAGTCCTTGAAAAAAGCATAGGTGAGAGAAATAAACAACATCCATTCTCGGGTCCCTCTAATGAAGATGCCAAAGAATGACGAACCTGATATTGTCTTTTCTGAGAGAGACAGTCGCGACATCAAACAACCCCATAACGATCCGCTCGTAATCATGCTTAGAGTAGAAGAATTTAACATCCACCGAATGCTCATTGACAACGGAAGCTCAGTAGATATCGTCTACTTGCCCGCGTTTCAGCAGGTAAAGTTGGATAAGAAAAGGATCATGCCTTTCACCTTGCCTTTGGTAAGCTTCACAAGGGATAGAATCGTCCCTAGAGGCATCGTCACTCTAACTGTGATCGCAAGAACTTACCCAGCACAAGTCACCAAGGAAACAGATTTCCTCATAGTTGATTACCCTTCCACATATAACATCATCCTTGGAAGACTTGCACTCGATAAACTAAAAGCAATGATGTCAACATATCACTTGAAGGTGAAGTTTCTAACAACATATGGAGTTGGAGAAATCAGAGGAGACCAAGTTTCAGCAAGAGAGTGCTATCAAGCTGCCCTAGCATCGGGAGAGAACCACATATGGGTGATCAATGAACCAGAACCCATTCTCGAACCGTCAGAAACACCACAAGAAGTTGAGATCATCCTAGGAGATTCGACGAAGGTATTGAAGATTGGAACAACACTCACAGCCTCAAAGAAAGAGAAACGACAAGTGGTAAAGAAGAGCAACGGCAAGTGGAGAATGTGTGTCAATTTCGCAGACCTGAATAAGGCATGCCCAAAAGATGGCTTCTCTTTGCCAAGGATTGACCAGCAGGTAAACTTAACCACTGGACACAAGCTATTGAGTTTCATGGATGCATTCTCTGGATACAACCAGATTCTTATGGATGAAGAAGATCAAGAGAAGACCCCGTTCGTCACTAGCCAAGGATTATACTGCTACAAGGTTATGCCCTTTGGACTGAAGAATGCAGGAGCCACTTACCAAATATTGGTGAACTGTATGTTCTCTCACTAGATTGGAAGGAATGTGGAGGTATACGTGGTTGATATGATGGTGAAAAGCAAGGACGAAGCCAACCACTTGGACAATCTCAAAGAAACCTTTAACACACTACATAAGTACAATATGAAATTAAACCCTGCAAAATGTGTTTTTGCTGTTACTTCAGGAAAATTCTTGGGATTCATGGTGTCCCAATGGGGAATAGAGACAAATCCAAACAAAATCAAAGTAATAATTGAGGTTAAATCACCAAAAACAGTGAAGGAGTTACAGAGCTTAACAAGGAAAGTTACAGCCCTAAACAGATTCGTCTCTAGGGCAATAAACAAGTGCATGCCATTCTTCAAGGTATTGAAAAAAGCCTTTCAATGGAATGACGAATGCGAGGAAGCCCTTGCCAAGTTAAAGAAGTACTTGACAAAACCACCTCTATTATGCCTCTTAGTGATGAGAGGGAAGCTATTCCTTTACTTAGCAGTATCTAATACTACAGTAAGTTCGGCACTGATCAGAGAAGAAGGGAACATTCAGAAGCAGTTTATTATACCAGTTAGGCATTCCAAGGAGTAGAAGCAAGTTACCCAAGGATGGAGAAGATAGCTTTCGCATTATTGGTCGCCTCTAGAAAGCTTCGTCCCTATTTCCAAGCACACTCCATCGTCGTCATGACAGACTAGCCCATAAGAAAGATGATGAACAAGATAGATGCATTAGGACGACTCATTCAATGGGCAATTGAATTAGGCTAGTTTGACATTGAATAGCGGCCTCGAGTGGCAATCAAAGCCCAAGTATTGGCGAACATCATTGTAGAATTCACTTACCCCTACAAGGAAGAAGAACCCCCTATGGAAATATGGATGGTCCAAACAGATAGGTCAGTCACGAAGAAAGTGGGAGGAGTAGGAGTAGTTCTTATACCTCCAGAAGAAGAAACACTAAGGTATGCAGTTAGGTTACAGGAGTAGTTCCTATTCGTCTCTAGGAAGCTCTTGGACTTAGAGAAGAAGGTGGCCACATCTAAGCCTTTGGTCAAGTCATTATCTCCTAAAAATGAGATACTTAAGAACAAATTTTCCATTCTCACTGCTGAAGCTGAGAATGACAAGGAGCGCGTGGCAACTTTGGAAAAAAGCCTACAAGTGGAGAAGGACTTTTGCAAGTTGAAGGACAAGCAGATTGGTGATCTGAAGCTGAAGCTAGAGAACGTTGGGGCCACGACGGTGCAAGACTTCAAAGACTCTGACGAGTACTCTAATGAATTATGCAAGTACTACATGGAGGGCTTTGATCTTCTCGTGAAGTGGATGGCAAAGCACCACCCTGGCTTGGACCTTTCTGGCTTAGCTGTGGATGACGTTGAGAAAGAGCTTATGTCTTCTGAGGCTACAGCGGACAATGTGATGAAGGAAGCCACATAAATTGTTGAAGGAATGAAGGAGGTTACTGTTATAACCCTTGCAGACCCTGTCCCTGATGAGTAGTAATCTTTTATTATTATTATTATTATTTTTTTTTTTGTGTAAGGCATGGACAATATCTCTCTTTGGGCCTGTTGTTTTGGAAAACTAAACAATTCCTTTGACGATGGTAGATAGGTTTATGAATTTCCTGCTATTAAATGTAGTAGACAACTCTTTCATGCTTAGACAACCCTTTGTGATGATGTTAGTTAAGACAACCTTTTAGCTTGCAATTGAGCAGCTTTTTCATACTTATCTTGTATATGAACAACTTTTTACCTTCGGTTGTGTTGGAACAATTTTTTGTTGAGTCATATTTGAATGATGGTCTTAGTTGTGTTTGAACAATTTAGTATTTTTTAGCTATGTTTAAACAGCTTTTTATTGAGTCATATTTGAATGACGACCTTAGTTGTGTTTGAACAACTTAGTATTTTTTAGCTGCGTTTAAACGGCTTTTTATTGAGTCATGTTTGAATGATGATCTTAGTTGAGGTTGAACAACTTAGTATTTTTTAGCTGTGTTTAAACAGCTTTTTATTGAGTCATGTTTTAATGACGATCTTCGTTGTCTTTGAACAACTTAGTATTTTTTAGCTATGTTTAAATAGCTTTTTATTTAGTCATGTTTGAATGACGATGTTGCGCTTTACTCGTGACTTAGAGTCATGGTTAACCATTTATTGTTTTAGTCTTGAATGACGATTATATTGGTTGTGTTTGAACAACTTTGATTTAGTCGACTATGTAATTGTGTATCAACAACTTTGATGGCTATGATGTCATTGGCTGTGCATGAATAGCTTTTGATTTGAAATTTTAATGACGGAGGTCCTTGAAACGTCTCCCAAGGACGACTCCTAAACGTTTCACACATTTTGATGGTGATGTATCATGGATAATCTTTGATAAATACGTATTGCACATGACAGATCGTGGATAATTATTGACAAATACGCATGGATAATGCTTTCATGTATTATTGACTTTATGAATGACGAAAGTAATGGTTGTCATGTAAAGCGTTTATTACTGGTAGTACTTCTTTGAGTGTTCTATGTTCCATGGTTGAGATAGTTCTCACCATCTAAAGACTTCAAGTAGTAAGAGCCTTCTCTGGAATGACGGATTACCTCGTAGGGGCCTTCCCAGGCTGGTCCAATTTCTCCTTGGGATGGGTCCTTTGTTGCCTGTGACACCTTCCTAAGGACAAAGTCTCCTGTGTTGAACCTTCTCACCTTAACCTTTCTGTTATAGTGTCCGGCCATTGCTTCCTTATGCTTGGCCATTCACTTCATAGCTTCTTCTCTGACTTTGTCAATTAGGTCCAGATTCTTGTTAAGCTCCTGCTGATTTTCTTGGTCTTCATATGTTCCGACTCAGTAGCTCGTTAGTCCTACTTCCACCGGTATGATGGCCTCAGTGCCAAATGTCAGTCTAAATGGTGTTTCTCCTGTTGGAACTCTTGTGGTCGTCCTATATGCCCAAAGGACATTTTGTTGTTCTTTAGGCCATGCCCCCTTTGCCTCCTCAAGCCAAGTTTTGATAATTTTGAGCATGCTTCTATTTGTCACTTCTGTCTGGCCGTTGGCCTAAGGGTGTCTTGGAAAAGAATAGTGATTCTTGACTCCTAAGTCTTGCAAAATTTTTGAAACTTGAGGTTGTCAAACTGCTTTCCATTCTCTAATATTATGAGATGTGGGACTCCAAACTTGCAAATGATGTTTTTGTGACTTTAGCCTCTGTTATCGTCATCACTGGCTCTGCTTCTACCAATTTTGTGAAATAATCCATTGTGACTTTTAGAAATCTGAGTTGCTTCTTCCCTAGAGGGAATGGACCCATAATATCAATTCCCCATTGGGCGAAGGGCCATGGTGAGGAGATGGGCGTCATCGTCTCTCCTGGTCTTGTCTGGACATTTACGAAGCGTTGACACTTGCCGCATGCTCTGATGATGTTGTATGCGTCTTTCTGTAGGGTTGGCCAGTAATATCCTGCTCTAAGCGCTGAGCGCCTTTTCTATTTAGAATCTTGCCCTAGGGTGGTTTCCGTAGGTTCCCTCGTGAATCTTGCGGAGCACATAGTCTGCTTTTTCTGAACTGGCGCGTCTTAGATATGGGAGTGAATACCCTCGTCTGTACAGCACGTTGTCAATAATGACGAAGTGAGCTGCCCTGATCTATATCTTCCTTGCCTCCGTCTTATCTTCGGGGAGCCATCCTACTTTCAAGTAACAGATGATGGGAATCATCCACTCATCTTGCTCTTTTATCTTCATAACTTTCTCACCTTCTATGCTCGGCTGCCCTCTTATTTCTGTACATAGTTCAGAAGTCGCATTGTAATCGTCCGACGATGCTAATCTTGCTAGAAAGTTAGCTTCTAAATTTTTGGCTCGAGGGATTTGCACAAAGTCCAAAATGTCAAAGTGCTGTGAGAGTTGTTGGACGATCTTTAAATACTTCTGCATCCTTTCTTCTTTGGCTTCATAATCTCCCTTCACTTGTCCAATTATTAGCAGAGACGACCAATGGGATATACCTACACAAGCTTTTGGATATGAGACGACATCACCTCACTGGATGACTTCGCCATTAGAGGGCTCAGATCATCCACAGAAAGTGCCTCGTGGGCTTTCAAAGCTGCTGCGTCAGTGTCATCCCAGAAGGTAGGAAGGAAAGATTTACCACCAGCCTTTTTCTTCTTCCTAATCTCCTCTCCACCAGAGGCAATCATTTCTAGTGAAGAAGTAGGAGAGGCAGGGTGCTTAACAGGTGAGTGAGCAGGAGGAATTGTTGTCACTGAGTCTTTCTTAGAAATGTCACCAGTCTTCTTCTTGGACAAGAGACCACTAACAGTGCCACCCTTGGCCTTCTTCTCTTGGCCCTCAGCTAACTTTTTTTTACTAAACCTAGTTGTCATTCCTGAAAGGACGAGGCAAAAGTATTAAAAAAAAATTAAAAAAAGAAAAGAAAAGAATGAAGAATGCAGAGACGCATACTCTTTTTCACAACTTCCAAATTTTTCTGAACCTTGATAGACAGTTCTAGGCCCAAAAAGTGTAGAAACAAAGATTGAGGAGAAACAAGTTCGTCAAAATCCTTGACGAAATCAAGATATTCCTTTACTTTCTCAGCACGATGCTGATACCTCTTCTTCATACGAGGGCGCTAAGCAACTGCAAAACAAGAATACAAGTAAGTCACCTATCATCGTCACTCAAAAAAAAGAAGGGGAAAGCAACTGAAAAGACGAGAAAGACGCACCAAACATGGGAACTCCCAAACTACAAAAGAACTTGGGGGCATCGTCCAAGTCCTCACCAGGGACGAACTCCCAACCACTTCCAGAGATAAAAAATGAAATTTGGCTTCTAGTTTTGGAGAGACGAAGGGTAATTGAGGATTAACCTAGAAGCCCTATCCCACAGCTTAAACTCATAATCGTCGGGGTCCTTACATTTCCTCATATGATAAAAATGGAGAAACTCGTCCCTCTTAATGACATCACCATCATTGGCGGACATCCACACCACCATACAAGAAACCAAGATCTGCCAAGAGTTAGGCACTAGCTGTGCTAGGGCTAGGTGCATATAAGAAAAAAGTTCCCTATTGAAGGGATGAATAGGGAAACAAAGGCCACTGGTAAAATTGGCCTAGTAAAAACAAACCTCATGAGCATAAGAGTGACAAGCCCTCTCTTCGTCACTCGGGATCCTAACTTTTATAGAATCAGGAAACTAGAACCTATCCCTAATTCGCTGCTCGTCTTTTCCCATAAGGGAACACGAGATGTTCCAGGCTTTTATAAAGGGCAGAAACAGAAGTGGCCTCCGAGACCACACGATCATCAGACGAGGATAACCTCGTCTCCAAGTCGCTAGACCTTACCTTAGACATCCTCAGCAACTTAGCTCCCTCAGCAGAACGAGAGACTAAAGGAAACAAAGAAGAAAGGACAAAAGTATACGGACAGTCCTTCCCTACGAATGAACTGACCTTTTCAACATGCTTCCACTTTACAGACTCAAGTAAACTACCTAAATGAGTGAAAAAGAAAGCTATCGAAGGACAATCAACTCTGACAGCAGAATAATCTATCATGGAAGAATCAGAAAACAAGAAGAAGCGTGAAGGACTTACCAGGAATTGCAAAACAGAGAAAGGTAGCTTGGAGGAAAGACAACCCCTAAAATGAGAAACTGATTAAGAAAAAATACAGGGAGAAGGAAAGAGGAGGGAAAAATGCAAAACAAGCGGCCAAAATTCATGCAAGAAAATCGAGACATATTTGCACGTTGAGCACATCCCAGCTGTACACGTGGCGTGCTCAGACATCAAGTCATCATAAATGCACAATACACGGAATACGAAGCGTCAGACGAGTTTCTTCTTATCTTGTCTAAAAGACGAGGAAATGAACAAAGGAGGCAGCTGATGAACCAGAAAATTATGGTCGACATTATACACAGATCGTCATTCACCCAGAGAAGATGCTATGCACTTATTATGATCATTGATAACAAAACGTCACTAACGGACCAATGGTCACAGAATGAGCTGTGGCCTCTAGACAAAGATTTTGTAATGCATTAGTCGTTGAGCATGAATGCAGCACATCATTACCCATTAATGAGGTGTACAACTATAAAAGAGAAGATAACAGAAGCTAAAGGTACATGCAAAAAATACTCTACAAAATCACTCTTAGCTCTTTTTCTCTCCATAATCTTTCTCCCTTATTAACTTAAGCATCAGAGGCGGTTTGGCTGACGCCACATTGGCGTGTTACTCTTCCCTTCAGTTCCTTTTTACAGGATTCTCACCTACAGAGACAACCCTATTCACAGCATCGTCCATCCGCTATGAGGAGGAGCTCAACTGTTGATTTTTCGCATCATCACCAGTTGTCATGACTCTTCGCATTCTAGTCATGTGCTCTGCATGTGGCTAACTTTGCGGGAAGGCTTCTTGCAAAACTTCTCGCGAAATCCACTTTGTCTTCAATAGGCGCTTGAGTCTTCACCCTCTCTTTCACACACAATCCATACAGTAAAATCACACATAAAATACAGGGTACATATGATTGAACAAAAAATACAATCAAATTTCGCACGGAATTTGTTGGAAAATTTATACCCCGGTTGATAGAATTAACAAGTTTTAAACCCAAGTTGTTAATTAGATTTATTATGAATAAAACTTGTTAAAACAAACAAACATCAATATCATGTCAAAATTATGCAGTAGAAATATAAATAAGACAAGATATGATGACCCAGGAAAACCAATGAAACAAACTAGTTTCACAGTAAAAAACCTGGAAGGAAACCTTCCCGAAAAACAATCCACTATAGTAAAGAGAAGTTTTAGATCTAGTACAAAACCTTTGTCCCTAGATTCTACAACCCCTGTAGATGAATTCACAGTAGAAACCTTCTATCACTACAGAACCTCTGAACTCTTCAATATATGAACGCGACCCTTTTTGATGAATGAATCCTAGTACGTGACTAACCAATTACGTGGATCCCAGCATGCGACTTAATCACCAACTAGAAGAAGATGTTGGCTGCAAAGTTCTTCACTTCATCAACAATGAAGATCAAGAAGCACTTGGTTACAAAACCCTAAGGCGCAAAGATGCAGTACCTTCTTTCAGAGAAAATTAGGCATCGGTCACCTTTTGCATATGTTCTCCTTGTATTCTCTTATGTGATGGCCTCTAAAATAAGCCTTATATAGGTCTAGGGTTGTGAGAAAAAAAACCCTACACATACATGTCAACATGGGCCGAAAATCAGATCTGAAAAACTGAATTTCGTAAAGCTCGATCGATCGAGGAGGTGTCAAGGAGACAAAAGTTTGCTCGATCGATCGACCTAGCTATCGAGATTGCGATAGGAAGAAGTTGAAAATCTCGATAGATAGCTTAGCTGTTGAGAGGTGTCAAGCAGCTATCGAGCTATCTGTCCGCAGGAGCCGAGCTATCTGTCCAGCTTTATTAAACAGCTTTTCTTCACTTGTTTCTTGGTCCAATCTTCATGGCTTTAATACTAGACTTGAACAACATGTTTCTTGAAGTATTAAACACATCCTAGATCTACCCAATTACAAGTAAAGTGCGTTTTGTCAAAGGATTAGCCAACTACATAAATATTGATATATGTTCCTAACAAGTGAATCACATATGTCCTAATAGAATTAAAGCCAACACAAAATAGTTGTAAATAACAACTTTACAGGTGTATCTGATAGAGACATTTAAGTTTCAAATTCTCCATCTCCCAACGATTGAATTATTTAAAAAAAAAAATTGTTAGGGACATATTTGATGTAATTGGCTAATCCTTAGACAAAATGCATTTTACTTGTAATTGGGTAGATCTATGATGGGTTTAGTACTTCAAGAAACAAGTGTTCGTGTTTAGTATTGAAGCCATGAAAATCTGACCAGGAAACAAGTGAAGAATGTGCTGCTCTTTAAACCTCGACAAAAGTCTCAACAGAATCCTTTTTATTGAGAATTACTGTTGAAGCTCGACACAAGTTGTATCTGTTAAGAATTACGAAATCAGGTTTTCCAGATCTAATTACACACATATCCCTGAGTATTTTTGTAGGGTTTCTTTTCTCACAACCCTAGACATATATAAGGATTATTTTAAGGGTCATCACATATTGTTGCAACTGTCGTTACATGCATTGTGTGACTGGAGACAGAAATTGCCCTAGTTCATCATATTCTCCATAGAAGCTACTGCGTCTTTGCGCCAAAGGTTTTGTGACCAAGGAGCTTCTTGATTTTCATTGTTAATAAACTGAAGAACTTTGCAGCCAACAATTCTTCTCAAGTTGTCGTGTTAGTCACGTATTGAGATCTGTGCATCATTGGTTTGTCACTTAATGGGATTCGTGGATTGAACAGAGAGATTGCCGCTACAATAGAAGTCTAATTGGGTATTGGGATAAGGGTTCAACTATAGGTTGGTATTAGGTACTAGGATTCATTTTACTTGTAACCGCTTGTTTTGATAATAGTGGATTCTCGGGAATGGTGATCTTAAATTCACCCGTTGGGATTTTACCTTAGTGATTTTTCTTATTTGTAAACAAATCACCTGTGTCAAACTTATTTTTTGCTGTATTTAGTTATTTGGTGATTTGTTTGTGCTACCACACTATTGCATGTTAACTTGACTTAATTAATTAACTTGGACAATTAATTGATTAATTTACCAAAGGGGTCAATACAATTTTTGGCCTATCAAGTAGAATCCGAGCGGGCACACTCTAATTAGGTTTAATCTTTGCTGTGTGATCCATTGACCCCTGTTTGTCATAGATAGAGGACAATCTCTTATTATACTTCCTTTGTTTGATGGCACTAACTATGCATACTGGAAAGTATGCATGAGAGCTTTCTTGCAGTCTTTAGATGAAAATGTGTGGCAAGCTGTGGAGACTGGCTGGACTAAGCCAAAGGAAATGCCGGCTGATTGGGATGATGCAAAGATTAAAGTGGAAAACTGCAACAGTAGAGCATTGAAAGTAATTTTTAGTGTGGTCATAAATGAGGAGTTCAAGAAAACATCCTTGACTAAAACTGCAAAGGAAGCATGGACCATCCTCCAGACAACTTATGAAGGGATAAAGGCTGTCAAGGATTCAAAGCTCCAAAGGCTCACTACTAGCTTTAAGGAGATAAAGATGGAGGAGGATGAGTCATTTGATGAGTTCTATGCCAAGCTGAAGGACAAGTCAACTCAGCCTTTAATCTTGGGGAAACTATTCCCGAACCCAAGGTTGTAAGAAAGGTGCTAAGGTCTATTCCTAAGATATTTCATGCCAAGATCACTGCCATTGAATTGGGTTTGACTCTATTGACTTTATTCCTTTGACAGAGCTGGTTGGCAACTTACAAACCTATGAATTGGGTTTGACTAGAATTGAGAAAGCAAGCAAAAGTAAGAGCATGGCACTGAAGGCCAAAAGTAACGAAACTGATGAGTCTTCAGATGATGAAGATTCCAAAATGAAGTCCTACATCACTAGGCAGTTCAAAAAGTTCATGAAAAATGCCAATGCGAAAGGATTTGATAAAGGTCGTAAGCAATCTAGTTATTCTCAGTTCAAAAGCCAAGACAGAGGAAAGAAGGATGCTGAGGATGGCGGTCAGTACACTATTCCCTCATGACCAAAGTGCTTCGGATGTCAAGGTTTTGGACACATGAAACAAGAATGTCCAACATATCTCAAGACAATTAGGAAAACCAAGGCTCTTGTTGCGACCTTGATTGACACTGAGCCTGAGATTGAGTCAGATGACAGTAATGACGAGGAAATCTTAAATGCTTTCACTACTACAATTGATCCTATTTAAGGGGCTACAAAAACAGAAGATGAAGAAGAGGACTTGGTGGTATCTAAGTTTGAGAAAATGGATGAACAAGATGACAACCATTCAGCCTTTGCAAAATTGTACAAGGTTTCCAAGAGGCATGAGAAACTTTATAGGCTAGCCACCAAGAAGCTAAGCGATGTGGAGCTAGATCGAGAGGAGCTCTCTACATAGGTTGATGAAGCAAATCAAACCATTGGAACTTTGCGGTCTGAGAACAATTTCCTTGCTAAAAGGACAAAGAAGCTTGAAGCGGAACTGTTCCAAGTTAGAGCTCAATTGGAGAGGACTTCTAGTGCAAAGATGCTTAGCCTTCAAAAAGCTGCTTCTGATAAAACCGGTTTGGGGTATGACTTCTCTTCTCCTAATATTTCCACTATGTTTGTCTCACCTACTGATAATGTTAATTCTGAGAACAAAGAATTTAAAACTAAAATAGCTAGTGAAAACTTAGATAAAGGCAAATCTATTTTAGGAGCACCCCTTAAGGTTGAAAAGAAAGAGGCTAGAAACCCTAGGACTAAGAAAGTTAACAACAAAAAGTCTCAACAAAAGAAGCCGCATTTCTGTCATTATTGTGGAGTTTCAGGGCATACTCGTCCAAATTGCTACAAGTGGTTAGCCACTAAACAAAGCAATAGTATGCTCTCGTCCAGAAACCAGAATCAGTTCCCATCCTCTTTTGCTGCTCTTAGAGATCTTCTCAAAGCCCTCATGTTCCTTTCAAACTTGAACGGTTTCAATTCTTCCTTCTCACCTTTGGATCAAAGGTTTGCATAAAGGAAAGGTTCTTCCAAGGTGTGGAAGGAAAAAGGCTCAAAGTGATTCAGTCACTTTTTCTCTCTCTCCCCCTTATGGTTATGCATTTCTTGTTTGTTTTGCATTCTTGTTTTTGATAGGCCAAGAATGTATTGACTCCTTTTGATAAATTAACAAATTAATTAGCCAAGTGGATTAATTAATTAGACTAACATACAATATGCGTAACAGCACAAACAAATCACCAATTAAACTAAATGCAGTGAGAATTAAATTGACACGGGTGATTTGTTTTCGAATGGGAAAAACATACACGGCAAAAACCCCACCAGATGATTTTAAGGTCACCACTCCTGAGAATCCACTATTATCAAAATAGGCGGTTATAAGTAAAGGAATCCCAGTACCTTATACCAACCTACAGTTGAACCCTTACCCCAATACCCAATTGGACTTGCTCTATAGTGACAATCTCTCCTTTCAATGCATGGCTCCCAGTACGTGACTAACCAATTGATGCGCAGATCCTAGTACGCGACTTAATCACCAACTTGAGAAGGACGTTGGTTGCAAAGTTCTTCAGTTCATCTAGACAATGAAAATCAAGAAGCTCCTTGGTCACAAAAACCTACGATGTACAAACACTGTAGCTTCTTCAAGAGAAAGATGAACTAGGGCAAATTTTGTCTCCGGTCACAATTTGTATGAACAAGACTTTGCTCTACACTTGTGCAACTGTGCCACCTTTAAAGGCCCTTAAAATCATCCTTATATATGTTTAGGGTTGTGAGAAAAGAAACCCCAAACATATACTCACAGATTTGATGAAAATTAGCTCTAAAAAACTAAGTTTCATAAACCTCAATAGATAGCCATCTATCGAGCTAGCTGTCAAGCCACGGGCTTCAGTAGCTTTTAAACCTCGATAGATGTTAGTTGTCGAGCTTTAAAATCCAGCACTTCTTTACTTGATTCTTGGACAGATTTGCATGGCTTTAACACTTGAACTTGAAATCTTGTTTCTTAAAGTATTAAACACATCCTAGATCTACCTAATTACAAGTAAAATGCGTTTTGTCAAAGAATTAGCCAATTACATAAAATAGTGACATATATTCCTAACATTGAATCACATATGTCCTAACAATTTTGAGTTAGTCTAGTTTTATGCTTTGTGTGTTTCTTTATGTTTTTGTTTGGTTGTTTTTCATTTTTTACTTTTTTTTAGCTTTTCATAAAAATAAAAAAATAAAAAATAAGAAAAATATAAAAACAGTGTGTGTTTTGTGTATATTGGTACTTGTGTACCTTGGATGGCCATTGAAACAAAGTTTTCTAAACTTTGTATGTCTTGTAGCTTAGATAAGCATTTCAATGCATAACTAAGAAAGTGAGCTTTGTGGCTCGTGTTTGTGATGAGTACAAAGCATAAAGAACATGACATGCTAAGCATAATGGAATATGATATAGACCTAAGCATGACATAAACACAAGAACATGTTATATGTGCTAAAAGTGTCTAAAAAGACTTAACTAGCATGAGTGAGTGCAAAACATGTCAAGTGATCAAGTGTGTGCATCTAGTGTGCATGTGAGATGCATGACCAATGCATAAGCAAGCACTCAAAGGGCAAAGTGTATAAAACACACAACCAATTATCAAAACATGCATAATCATGTTAATCCCCAAAGTTTGGTACTCATCAGAGTCCAAAACAACAACAAAAAGCCATTTGGGCATTTTATCAAACACATAAGTGCACACACAACACATGTATGTTAAACAATGCATGAACATATGAAAATCTTGCCTAAATACATGTTATTTTTGCCACAAGGGGCCAACATCTAAAGCATGTCAACATTTAAAAAAAAAGAACAATCAAAAAGATTGATAAAAAATAAGTTTTCTAACTCCCATTTAAGAAAATCCCAACTATGAACATAAAACCCCAAAAAACATAATCTAAGAATCAAAATTGATGAAAAGAGTTAAAGATTACCTTAGAGATGTTTATGGAATGTAAAAAACTTGAAATTAGTTGGGTTTTGATGTTGAATCATTAAAATAGGGGTTTGGGAGAAGATGAGAGAAGTTTAAAACAAATGTCCCACGAAATGCCCTTTAAAATGTTGATCTGGAAATTTTCGCGGGAAGCTTACTCACGAAATTTTCGCAAGTAAGTCTTACTCATGAAACAGTTGTGAAACTCTCTGTTTAAACTTCGTGACTGAGCTTTACCGTGAAATTTTTCGTGGGTAAGCCTTACTTGCGAAATTACTCACGAAAACACCTAGAAAACATGTTTTTCATTCAAAAAAAACTTGAAAATTTTTGAAAAACATGGGTGATACAAATCACTTCCAAAAGCAAACAAAAAGAACAAAAATCTTTTTGGTTTGATCCACATATGGTTGAGCACACACACATCACATTTGAACATGTACAAACACACAAATGAAATAGGCATTCATTGAACATTAGACTTGTGTGTTGTGTGTGGATCAAGTGTGGAATAGTCTTTAGTCTAGAGTGAAGCATCAATGATTAATTCAATCAAGTCATACACAACTAATATTAAGTCAAGTGGTTTATCTCAATTATATAAATGAGCATATATAACCTCCCAAAAGAAAATGATTACAAAACTTTGAAACTTTTCATTTGGCTTCTTTACAATTCATAACATTTGATTATTTTGAACAATACATCTCATTTTGAGATCGGTGCCTGAAATTTTTGATATTTCAATATTGAGAATGAGCATTTGGCTTTTTGAGCACCATACATTTCAATTAAAAAGTCACTTTCCCTTTTTCCTAGTCAAATACTAGTATGTGCGACGGCTTTTGCAGCTCATTATCTCTTTTTATTTTGAGATTTACATTTGTTGAGCTCTTTAAGCAAAAGCATAAAAATAAAGTGGGAAGAGATATAGATACAAGTCTATGCAAGTATCAAGACCATCAAGCCAATTGACCAATCATTCATGACAAGCTTGAAGATTGATTTACAACAATCACACATAGTTTTCAAGATTTTTCCCACACAGATATATGTGCATACAAAACAAGCTAAACTCGTAAATACACTACGCCATTAGTACGAAAGTACTAGGCCAAACTCACATGTGACATGTGCTCAAACTTTTTGAATTTTTCACTTTTTATGTGGTTTTGGATTTTTATACACACAAAAACAAAAGTATAAAAGTAAGATCAAGTGCAAAAACAACAAAAACAATGCATATAAAGAGATGCATGATGCACAAATGCATGACAATGAAGCATTTAATAGATGAAGAGTCCTACAAAGATCGAAAGAATTAGATCAAGGACTAAAAGAGCAAAAGCTCAACCACAGGAACCCTTCCTCATCCAAACGGAATGATTGTTTGGAATGAGTGTCTCATGAGAAGTGAGATGAGGGTTGGAAGAATGAGAACCGGAGATGCACATAGACAAGGAGTTAAGAGCATTAAACACTTTCTTTAACAACATCCTATTTTCACTCAAATCCGGTTTACCCTTTTTAGAACAACTTCCAAGAAGCTCAAGTTTCTCTTTTCTTTTAATTTTTTTAAGAGCATGAAACTTAGAGCAATGAGGTCTTAGATGACCAAAGGCACCACAATGGTGACAAACAATGAGTTTAGGTCCACTAGGCTTTTTAGGAAGGGATTTAGCAACATGATTTTGTTCTCTCTTTAACATGGGACATTGAGGTCTTATATGACCGATCACACCGCAATAGATGCAAGTTGGAACAAACTTAGATCCATCCAAAACCTTGGGTTGAGACCTAAATGGAGCCTTTGGCTTAAGAGCCTTTCTCTTCACCTTTTAATTTCTTTTGTGTGGGGGAATGTACACCGATTTGTCTTTTGAGGTAGAACACACAATAGGTACAAAATCGGGTACCACAACATGATTTCAACAAATATTTTCATCCTTTTTAGCAATAGGTTCAGCAATCAAACACTTGGCATGCATCTTAAGAGATTCATTTTCACATTTAAGATCATCAACAAGTTTGTTAGATAAAAAAAGTTTAGCATCCAAGTCCATATTCAAACATTCAAACTCTTTCAGCTTTTCAAGATAATTTTCAGCAAGCTTCTGATACTTTTCAACCAATTTATTGGATTCATTGAACTTAGCAATCAAATCATCATTTTCACAATGAAACTTGCTCAAATTCTTATGAAACTTCTTAGCCTCTTTCTTCAAGAGTTTGACGTTAGGAATATCAACAACACCCATAGATTCATGTAACATGGCATCACAACTGTAAGGATAATTACTCATAGAGGCATTTTCACAAACACATGGCATGTTACAATCAACAATATCCATAGAGGCATACAAAGCACTATCCATGGCAGTACACACAAGGGGTCAAGGATCACACTTAGGTAATGAAACCAAAACAAGTGTACCCGCTCTAATACCAATTGAAAGCTCGAAAATGTGTTAAAACACAAGAGCTTGTTTAGACCCCCAATTAAAAATTATGACTAGATTGCTTTTACTCTAACTTATCTAAGTGCAGAACAAGAGTAAATGAAGCGCAAAAAATTGATAACTACTCTAGTGCATAAACATGAACAACTAACAATAAAAGTAAAGCACAAGAGTAAGGAAAGAGAGAATACAAACACAAGATAACACTCCGATATGTTATCGAAGAGGAAACCGAAGAACTCTACGAAAAACCTCTCCGCCGCCCTTTAAGCGGTAAATTAATCCACTAGATAATAAGTTGGGATACACGAATAGGAAGAGACCCTCCAAGCCTAATCTACCCAATGTACCTAAACCCTCTAAGCTCCTACTCCAACAAAGCTTCTTAGAATCATGTTTTGTCTAGCTTTCCGGATCCCGCAATACGCTCGATTGCATCTGCCAAGCCTCACCGACTTTTTTTGGCAAATCCCCAAAACTTTCCAAACTCCAAAACACTCTCTACAGTTTGAATAGGTGTGGGTTGTGTTTAAGTACAAATCTCCTCTCAAGGTATGATAATGTGAGAGGGAAGGAGAAGAGGCTAGAATGATTTCTCACTAAGGATGAGTAGCTCTCTCTCTAAAAAATAGGTGTGTGTGTTGTAGAAAACCTATCTAGAGTTTTTTTCTCTGAATAGCCTCCTTTACATTTGTGGGTAATGAGGGTATATATAGTATGGGTGAAGGGTAAGAAAGTCACTTAAAAATCCTCCAAGCAGAATGTTTCACGACTACCTCGCGGGAAGGCCTTACCTGCGAGACACTCACGAAACTTGACAGCCTAGCACGACTCTTCATCTTTCAATCATGTGCTTCTCATGTGGCTACTTCACGAGTTAGCTTCTTGCGAGCTTCTCGCGAAATCCACTTGATCTTCAATTAAGCTTGAGTCTTCACCAACTTAATACTAAACCCAATAAAATAAAATCCCGCAAAATACAAGGAACAAGATAAACAATTACAACACTTTGTCATGGAATAAAACCAACATAAAACAGAGTTGTAAATCACAACTTTACAAATTCTTTCTAGTGGATTTTTTTACCATAATGTAAAGTTGTGATTTATAATTATGTGTTTTGTTGGCTTTTATTCCGTGCCAAATTTGATTGTAATTTCATTCAATCTTTTGTACCCTGTATTTAAAGCAGGGTTTGATTGTAAGGGTTGTGTGATAGAGAGAGAGTGTGAAGACTCAAGCACTTGAAGACTGAGGAGTTCTCGCGGGTATCTTGCTACTAAGCATCCCGCAAAGTGAGCCATGTGCCCTGCATATGACTGGAATGCGAAGAGTTAGGACAGATGGCGACAGTTGTGTTTTGTCAGGCTGTACTATCTGATACACACTTTCTGTACCCATACTATATATACCCATATTACCCACAAATGTTGAAGAGTTTTTTAGATAGAAAACCCTAGCCAAACACCTTGAGAGTTAGAAATTGTTATACCCACAATCCTCTACACATTTGCTTGTGGAATTTTCTCAACTCCCACCTCTCCATTTCCATACCAATAAGAGGTTGATAGCCCAAATACTTACCACACCCTTTCAAAGTGTCAAGTGAGGTTTTGGTGCTGATGGGAAGCATTAGAAAAAGCCAAGGATGGCAAATGCAACATGGAGCTTATTACAGGATCTGGAGAGCTAGACAAGACACGGTTCCGAGAAGTCTTGTTGGAATAGGAGCTTGGAGGGCTTAGGTACATCGGGTAGATTAGGCTTGGAGGGTCTCTTGCTAACCCATGTATCCCAATTAATTGTCTAGTGGATCAATTACCGCTTGGAGGGCAGCGGAGAGGTTTCTCGCTGAGTTTTTCGGTTTCCTCTTCGATAACACATCGGCATATTATCTTGTGTTTGCATCTTTCTTCCCTACTCTTTTACATTCCATTTTACTACTATGTTACTATGATTATGGATTAGAGTAGCTTGTTTGTTTACCCGCTTGCATTTACACTATTCTGCACTTAGTATTAAGTTAGTGTAAAATTTATTGAGTTGTAACTTTAATTTGGGAGTCTAAACAGCTCTTGTGTTTTCAACACATTTTCGAGCTTTCACTTAACATAGCTAGCTAGGTCAAATTCTCCCTAGATTTTTACTTCGAAACAGTTTGTTTTATTAGTTTTCCTGGGCAATCATATCGTTATATCTCTTTCTTTTCAGCTATGCATGATATGATATTTTGCTAATTAACCTAGATCTCATAATTAACCTAAGTAACTACTTATGCTAATTCACTAGGTTTAAACAATCTGTGTTAAGGGGTCAAAACGAACAAACAAAACCCTTTAATCATGCGGTTTTAAAAAATTAACATATTAAATCTCTACTTATTTTAGTGAAACAATATTGTGTTCGAATTTGATTTGGACTCTCAGGATTTAATTTGTTAGCTTTGAAACTATAGAAATTAATTTTTTACATACAAAACCATAAATTTTAATTTGTTACACCCATAAATTTTAGGATTTAAAATATTGTTTTTCACAAAAAATAAAGGGAAAAAAAAAAAAAAAAAAAACCCTCAACACTAAATAGGATTGTATTGGTATGTTTTTATTAAAAAAAAAAAAAATTAGCTAGAAATTTTTTGTATTTCATAGTAGATGATTATGTGGCACCACAAGATTCAAAACTATCAGATTTAATATAATTTTTTGAATCGAATGTAACATTAACGTTTCAAAACTATTGATTTGACATGGTTTTTATCGATTCTTATATGGATTTTTCTATTAAAAACTTGTTATCTAAGTAATTATGATTTTATTTTTTAAAAAAAATTGTGATATTTTAATTAAACTAAAGTACACAACATGTATAGTCAAACCTTTCTCTCAATATAAGTAAAAGAAAATTTTATTCAACAAACAAATATTTCTAGCCGCAAACAGAGACAATGAACTTTACCAAATTCTAACAAACATTACTAATTAAACCGAAACAACCAAAAGCAAAATGAAACATGATCGTACAGTTTTAAGCATAATAATCAAAACTGTATTGGATTGTGTCACCAAGAAAAAGGACGAGTCTTGGTAACAATGACTTTATTTTCTTGGATACAACAAAATCAATCAACATGTTGTAGGTTAAACGATTGGTGTAAATATGCCTTCTTAATTGTAGCTTCTTAAAGCACTAACGAGGATATAGCTCAGTAATTGAAGCCTCATTTGCTGAGTGTTGGATATAGCCGCCTTCGGAATGATCTGATCTTGTCACGTCCAAATTATGCCCCCATTGTGATGACATGTCCGATTCAATGTTGCTGTGCATAAAGAATGCAGGTTGTGATGGTATAGGAAGAGTGATGGAGTAGCTATTAAGCATAAGAACAATCATAGCCATGGTTGGCCTATCAGTTACACTTTCTTGAACACATAGTAAACCAATGTGGATGCATCTCATTATTTCAGTTATTGAGCTATGTCTTAATGTGGGATCAATAATATGTGAACCAGTTCCCTCTCTCCAATTTTTCCATGCCTGCAAGATATAATTCAATGAATAGACATCATATCAAAGGAAACTATTGTATGAGCTAATAGTGCTTTTCATCCCACAAAAATGGTTTAGTTGCAATGTCCCCCTAAACAACAATACTATATGCAAAAAAAATTCTAATTGAACAATTGATAATAAGAATTGTACCCCACGTTATTAGAAATTATGTCAATGTAAATAAAAATAAAATTAAACTTCTATTAAATACTTTTGAAAAATTGGCCTTCCCATATAATTTGACAGAATTTCTAACAAAAAAAGGGGCAAGAGAGAAACATTGCACAGTTTTAAAATTGAAGGAAGCATTACAACTATATCATATTTAAGAGGGGGAAACGTACGTACATACATACCTACATATGTATGTAGATGCACTCATAAGAACAGAGAAATGTACTAAAATTGATCATACTTACATAGCTTAGAAGGTCCTCCACATTCTCTCCATTTCGAAAGCAGTTGTTCCTCTATCCACTCACTATTTCCAACACTAACACACCAAAACTAAAGACATCGGATTTCACTGAAAACTGTCCATGCATTGCATATTCTGGAGCCATATATCCGCTACAAAGCACACATTAATAATATTAGTTTGATTTTATTTCTATCAAACAAAACAAATATTAGCTCTCCCCTCTCAAGATACTTACTAGGTCCCAACAATTCTACTTGTATTAGCTTGAGTTTGATCCAATAAAAACAATTTTGCCATGCCAAAATCTGAAATCTTAGGATTCATTTCTTCGTCTAAAAGTATGTTGCTAGCTTTAAGATCACGATGAATAATTCGAAGCCGTGAATCTTCATGAAGGTAGAGAAGCCCCCGAGCAATACCTCCTATGATTTTGTAACGGTTTTCCCAATTCAATTGTTCACGCTTGATAGGATCTATGTAACATATCAAGCATTTGATTTTAATGGAGGTATTTTTGACAAGACATGTAACCCAAAAGAAAATTTATGAGCACAAGTTGATAAAAAGAAGTGTAGACATACCAAAAAGAAAGTGATCAAGACTGGTATTTGCCACAAACTCATACATCAAAAGCCTTTCATTCCTTTCCACGCAAAACCCTATGAGTCTGACTAAATTACGGTGCTGAAGTTTGGCAACCAATAGAACTTCATTCTTAAATTCTAAATCTCCTTGTCCAGAATTTGTTGAAAGCCTTTTAACCGCGATAACTTGTCCATTATAGAGCATACCCTGACAATATGTAAGAACAAAATTCGTGCAATCATACGAGGGAATTTGAAGATTTTTACTGCAAATGATATAGTTTTCCATAATATTATACTATAAAATTACCTTGTAAACAGCCCCGAATCCACCCTGTCCTAGCTTATTTGCTTCAGAAAAGTCCTCTGTTGCAACTCTAATAGTGTCAAAGTCGAATTGCAAAGATTCCACGCTTCCAATTTCATCATCAATATCTTTACACGAAGAGCAAATAAATACATATATTAATAAATCAAATTCAATATTTAAAGAAGAGTACCACTGTTTAAAATACGTACGCATATAGTACTAATGATAAAATTAAGTCACTTCTTGATAGAAAATTTTGATTCAACATTAATTTTTTACTGCCTATAGCTGATATATACAAAGCCTTTTGAATACAGATTCTTAAACCAAATTTTCACTTACATTCTTCTTTCTTCGTTGGCCGCCTCTTCACTCTTAAATAGATGCAGATGGAGATGATTAGTACCACTAAGGCAACAGATGGTACAACTATAATGATGACAGTCTGTGATGTGCTTAACCCATTCCCGCCTATAAAAACCATAAATCTATTCTGGTTAGAACATTATGGGTGTAAGATCCTGGTCAATTAGCATTAAAAACCTTAAGAGATTGAAACCATATACAACTTCTTAAAACCTTTTCTGTTTTTGTTTTTTAAAATACATTTACTTCAATAAACTTCAGTAAAAACTGAAAACCAAAATCTACTTCCAAATGCAAATGGCTTAAAAATGATATAGCATAAGCCAGGACATCTTAACATAATTTGTAATGTTACCTTCTGAAGTGGTGGGATTGGTTGGTGGTAGATATGTAGCGTCAAAGGAGTAGTCCTCAAACCTGAAATTACAGCTGGGTCTAACTACTCTCCCACCTTGCTTCCCGCTACAACATTGTCGAATATCTTCAAAAGCGCCTTGTAAGCAACTGTCGCATTCTTTATCAGACAAATCAGGTGTGCATTGCAGAAGTGCATATAATCTCTTAAAGTCTGGTGCGGTTCCATTTCCTGCTGCGAACTTACGAAGAGAATCACCAGCTACGGCTTTACTTCTTAGGTTGTCCAACAAGGCCCTGAGATCATCATTGAATTGATCTAAATTGGACGTTATGTTATTCATGCTCGACATAAAGAAATTAGGAATAGTTTCCATGAGTCCAAAAATGGAGCTGCTTGAGTAGCGCAACATACACTGGTCATACCATCCGATTGCCCCCTTTTCATTGGGACAGAGCCGTGTGAGAAGATCAGAAGAGTTCTTGAGGCAACCACGACAATCATCTGGCTTAACATCTCCTCTACAAAGTCCAATTCCATATACTTGGTCAGAATTTTGGCCGGATGAAGAATTGTAGAAACCGTAATCAATTTTGGTGTTTGAGTAGATGGAGGAGAGGAGATGCTTGAGGTTTTCTTCATAGGTACTATTAGTGGTGTAGTTACCAGTTTTGTTCAAACAAAAGTGGTATAAGAAGGCTGGCTGCGCATAGGCTTGAACAATGAGCATAAAAATGGCAGAGAGGAAGAAAAGTGTTCTTGAGGAGACCATTGCCATGTGTTACATGAAATATTGGCAGGATTTTGGTCTAAAAAGAACCTTATCATAGGGTTTTATAGAGAAAGTGTTAGGGGGCTCAGTTTTAGCTTGTCCGTGGTACGTTTTACGAAATATAGGAAGTCCATGATTTTGAAAATTCTAATGTTGAATTGAAATATTCAACCTTCTCTCTTTTTTTCTCTTTTGTATGCTTGAAGAACGATCAGAAATTTGTAAAATATCCTCTGTTGTGAAAGTTGGTCATAACTCACGAGTGCGAGGCATTTGAAATTAAAACATTTGGTGGTATACAACACTTTCGTTTCTTTGACGTTAAGTGTTGTATGCGTCAATATTTGTGCCATGATTAATGGGTTTCACACGCTTTGAATACTTAACAGGTGATTTCCTCGCTGGAGTCTCCATGCTCAACAATTACTGCATTTGCTGCCCCGTATACTTTAATGCCGTCGATGATGGATTACTACTTACCTAACTAGGCAGATTTTTCCACCAAAAAGAGTCATAAAATCTAGGCAGATTGCTAAACTGCTAGATGCCCCCACAGATGGAAACATCTGGCCCAAAAGAGCAACTTTATTGAGCGCCCTCAAAAATAAATGGAAAAGTACTCTTAATTTATTCCTATCTTGTTTGTCAACTGTTCTATTCGACACTTTTAAATAATAAAAAATGCAATCTGCATGTCTTTTTTGATTGATATATCATTAGTTTAATTGAATAGCTAATACTCAATGGTATTAAATTATATTTTTAAATTTAAAATTACAATAAATTCTACTAAATTCTTCCTCTCCTGTTATAATTATCGAATTATTGAAAAAACAAAATGTTAGGTTCTAAATGTTTAGAACAATTGGCAAGTCGTGAACACAAACTTGTCTAGATATAGATCTTAGAGTCTATAGGTTTTATTAGACAATACTCAAAGTAATTCAAGAACATACAAGCTGCAGGAAGAAGACTTCATATTATGCCTGGTTCGATCGATCGAAGAACAGGCTCGATCAATCGAAAATCGTATCTACAGAATTTTAAGTCGGCCCAAATAGCAGCTTAAGCCCATTAAGGATTAGGGTTTCAGATCTACTTCTCCCACTATATAAAGGAAACTCTAAACCACGTTTTTTAGACTCTTGAGAGAGAGAAGAGAGTGCATATTTTGTATCTAGGGTTTTGTACCCAAACCTCTCTAAGTCTTTATTGCTCATACATTGCGGTTTGTGTGAATCTCTTGTGAGATCTTTGAGGAGCTTTCCTTCACATAAATTTAGGGTTTTCAGGATAGAGATATTATCTACATCTTGATGATCAACAAGGTTACTGCCATTAGAGCTTAAAGAATAACAAGCGTGGTTGCTTGTAGCTGATTGGAGAATCCAAGAAAGAAGGAGTCCGTGGATTCGGAGCTTGCACGTGGTCGTGTCAGTAAGTTCTACTGGTTGGTAACATTAGGAAGTCAAGTGGGGAGCTTGTAAGTCCTTTTGTATGAACTTCGATTTTTTCAAGATAGTGGATTCAGGTTTACCTTAAGGATAGTTAGGTCAAATCCTCCCCAAGTTTTTACCGTGTGGTTTCCTGGGTCATCATATCTTGTATTATTTATTTTTCCGCTGCTTTATTTTTTTTTTATATAATTGTATATTTGTGATAACCTAGAACTGCATAATTTGACTAAGTTAATCACTTGGCTAATTAACTAGGTTAATACAATTGTTGTTTTAAGGAGTCTAAATTTCTAACAAGTGGTATCAGAGCAAGTAGCTCTTCTTGTTGTAGATTTTTTGATCTAAGAGCTGATCCTTGACCCCTGCTGTCATGGATAATTTGAAGTGCCTTTCTGCTCATGTTTGTGATGTTTTGAATAAAAAGGAAACTATTGTTTTTGTTGATTTTTTTTATGCTTTTGAAACTCTTCATAAGGAATTATCTAAATCTTTGAAAATTTCTAAGAAATTCAAGGAAGAGTTAAAATTGGCTAATCTTGAAAAAGATGATTTGATTGTGAAATTAGATGAGTCTAATAAAAAGAATGAATTTTTGAGAAATCAAATTTCCTCTCAAGATGAGAAGATGAAAAGCTTGGAACAAGAGTTAGTTGAATCTAAAACTAAAATTGAAAATTTGACTAGTACCAAGCATGCTGTTGATAACAAAAGTGTTTCTGTTTCTCTTAAGCCTAAAACTAAAAAAGTTTATATCCCTCCTTTCAAGAGGAATAATAAAGAGAATGTTTATTTTGCTAGGTTAGACAAAGGTAAAAGTTCTGATGTAGACGTTGAAGGTTCTAAACATAAGTCTAAACCTACTGTTAGAGAGCATCATAAATCTATTTTTGTGCCTACCTGTCACCTTTGTGGTGTTGTTGGTCATATTAGACCAAATTGTTCTTTGTTGAGGCAAAAACCAAAATCTGAGAATAGATTTGCTATTAGGAATACTGATGTTCCTAAATTTGTTCATGTTTGTCACTTTTGTGGTGTCTGTGGTCACATTCGTCCTAATTGCCATAAATTGAAATTTAAGCATTCTGTGTTTCAATCTAAGACATGTGATGATATTTCTCCTGCCATAAGTCTTAATAAATTGTTTCATATGTTTTTGAAAAATTTGAGCTTGTTGGCTTGTGAAAGGAATTTGCAGGATTTCAGTCTCTCTCAAAAGATTGGTGTAATCTCTCAAATACACTCTGCTTCACATGGATTTTCACCTACAAAGCCAAGGAATCATGCTATATGGGTGAGAAAAGATTCTCCAATGTGAGTGTTGCTAACTTGTCCTTGATTTAATTCTTTCAATTATTTGTGGACATGTTTTGTTTTTGTTTTTGGTTTTTTTTTTATTTAAAAAAAATCCAAAAACATTGAAAAATTTTCAAAAAGACAAAAATATTTTATTTTGAGTCTTGTTTTATTTGTTTTGAGGATTACATGAATTATGATATCTCTCTCTTGATTTAGAACATGCTTGACATTGTGGAGAAACTTGAATAGCATGTGTTATATAAGTGCTAAGCTTTTTTTGATTTTGTGTGAGTATGTACTAATTTGTACATGTACTCAAGGGTTAATTAAGAAATTGATATTTCTTGTTTGTGTACCTTCTATAACTTAGTTTAGCACTATTATGCATTGCTTTTGCATTGTTCATTTAGCATAATATGTGCTTTTTTTTATTGGTCATAATTTTTTTTTTTTAACCAAAAAGATTTTTGTGTTATAGATCTTGGATTTGAAATCAAGGTTGGTCACCTTATCTTTACATAACAAGTTTATGTACCTTGTTTAGCTTCGATGAGCTTATTTATTGCACTTTACTAGTTGAAGTTTTGTAGTGCATGTTGTGTGAGAAAGATGTTTATGGTGTTTATCATTTTGTCTTAATCTTGAAGTCACATGTTATTTTATGGTGTTTATCACTTTGTCTTAATCTTGAAGTCACATGTTATTTGACTGTCGGGCTTGATCCTTTTGAGAAAGGCATAAATAACCATCTCACCACTATTCACTAGCCAATCATGAACACTTTAGTGCATATCGTAAGATTCTGTGCTCGAAAAAGTGTAGCACATGCATAAAAAGAACACAAGGTGTAGCCTCGGTTTAATTGCTTAATGCTTAAAATTGGTGTGTACTATTAGGCTTGATGCCAATTCACATATCTAAAATCTGTGTGTACATTATGATGCAAAATTCAAGAAACTTACATGATTGCAAGCTTATGTCCTATGAGATGTGAGAGTTATATGATGTAACTCTTTAGGTGATCGTCTCTTTTGAATTCTATGTGATGGATTTTGTAGACTTTGTGATTAATTGTTATTCACATATCACCTCACATTTATCTCAAGTTTTTGCTAATTGCACACACTACACAAGTTACTCTTTGCTAAACTTGGTACATTATATTGTGTGTGATTTTGTTGTGGTCATCCAAGATTAAAAGTTCCTTGATTTTAATCCAAAATGTGTATAATGTTTGCGCTTTGAGGACAAATTGATTGAAAATCTTGATTTTGGAAGATCTGGGTTAAATTAAAGTGTTTTTGAAAAACTTTTCGTCTCACACTCATGCATTTTTTATAAAACAATGTGCTTTGAGGAGTTTCTGCATTAAAATACTCTGTTTTTCAAAAATCTGATTTTTCCAGACTTTTGATCGATCTAACCTATTTTTCGATCAATTGAAATTGCGATTAATATTTTTGGTTTGAGTCTACCTGACTCGATTGATGTCCGATTGATTCTTGATTGATCGAAACTGAAAAATTTTCAGTTTCTATATTTTTGACCAAAATTTTTTTTCATGCATCATTTATATTTAGGATTCACATGCATTACATTGTTTTTGTATCCATCTTGCAGTTTTGCAGTCATATCTGTCATTGTTTTCACACATACCATGCATACACTTTGCTACATTGTGTACTCAACTTGATTTAAAAATTGATTGATTAATTTTTGAGTTTTGTACATTCTAGTATATGCTATTTCTTATATGTGAACTGTAGAAAATATTTTTCTTAAGAGATATGATGGATAATCAATGTGCAAATATTTTCTCTACTCATGCAACTGTTTATGGGTCACATAGTGCCATGTTTGCATTTTATTGAAAGAGAGAATATTTTTTCTTCATGTGTATCCTCACCTTAGTTTTTAACTTTGGTTTGTGTGTCTTCCCCCCCCCCCCCCTCCTTTATTTTTCCCCAAACTTTTTTTCCCAAAACTTGTTTTGTTTTTCCTATTTTTATAGGGGGAGAAGCTTATTTTTAACCTTTGTTGTTCATAGGGGGAGTTGTCTCTATTTTCTATAGAGTTGGAGTGGTTTGTGTCCCCTTGATTCTCTATTTTCTCTTATCATTTATTGCGTATGTTGACTGTTTACTCTTTGTATGAGTTGTTTTTGTCAATACGTGACAAAAAGGGGAAGAAATTATTGATTTATGAGAATCATGTTTGTCTTGTTTATGGGGAGTTGAAATTATTTTCGAAATAGGAGAATATAAATAAAAACTTTTTGTAGTATTTAACTTAGGGGGAGAGTTAGTTTACTTATGTTTTTATTTCTGTTTCTTGTTCACTGCTCATTGATTTATATTTATGAGTTATTCATGATATATGTCTTTGTTTTGTGTTTTGTGAAGTCAAGAATTTAATTTTGATTTACTTGTATTTTTTCCACACATGCTTTTATGCGTTTGTTGAGTGTTTCAAGAAATATACAGGTTGATTCAATTGAGCTACTGTCTACACTTGCAACTAATGGATAGTAGTTAGGTTGATTTTGTTGTAATGGGCATTTTATTGTATTGGGTTGTTCTTGTATTTGAGCATTTCATTTTGTATGAAAGTTTTGTCATGAATTGCCAAAGGGGGAGTTTGTTAGGTTCTAAATATTTAGAACAATTGGCAAATCGTGAACACAAACTTGTTTAGATATAGATCTTAGAGTCTATAGGTTTTATTAGATAATACTCAAGGTGATTCAAGAACATACAAGCTGCAGGAAGAAGACTTCATATTCTGCCTGGTTCGATCGATCGAAGGACAGGCTCGATCAATCGAAAATCGTATCTGCAAAATTTTAAGTCGGCCCAAACAGCAGCTTAAGCCCATTAAGGATTAAGGTTTCAGATCTACTTCTCCCACTATATAAAGGAAACCCTAAGCCACACTTTTGAGACTCTTGAGAGAGAGAAGAGAGTGCCTCTTTTGTATCTAGGGTTTTGTACCCAAACCTCTCTAAGTTTTTGTTGCACATACATTGCGGTTTGTGTGAATCTCTTGTGAGATCTTTAAGGAGTTTTCCTTCACATAAATTTAGGGTTTTCAAGGTAGAGATATTATCTACATCTTGATGATCAACAAGGTTGCTGCCATTGGAGCTTAAAGAATAACAAGCGTGGGTGCTTATAGCTGATTGGAGAATCCAAGGAAGAAGGAGTCCATGGATTCGGAGCTTGCACGTGGTCGTGTCAGTAAGTTCTACTGGTTGGTAGTATTAGGAAGTCAAGCGGGGAGTTTGTAAGTCCTTTTGTATGAACTTTGATTCTTTCAAGATAGTGGATTTAGGTTTACCTTGAGGATAGCTAGGTCAAATCCTCCCAGGTTTTTACCATGTGGTTTCCTGGGTCATCATATCTTGTGTTATTTTTTTTTCCGCTGCTTTATTTTTTTTGATATGATTGTATGTTTGTAGTAACCTAGAACTGCATAATTTGACTAAGTTAATCACTTAGCTAATTAACTAGGTTAATACAATTGTTGTTTTAAGGGGTCTAAATTTCTAACACAAAAGTACTAAATTCTATTTGATTAATCTATAGGTAAAGTTGAGCGAAAATCTAATTAAGTTTCAAATTGGAAATTAATTAGAGTATAATTTTGTGTCATGTATCTTATCTAATTTAAATTTTAGAATTTTGTGCCGAGCGAGTTAATTTAGTGTAAAAATTGAATTTCAATTAGAGTTTAATTTTGGGCCATGTGTCCTATCTTATCTAAATTTTTAAATTTTTGTGCCAAATTAGTTAATTTAGTCTAGAAAATGATGAGTCAAATATAGTAAATCATAAAAAATATAATCATATAACTAAATATATATATATATATATTAATAGGTAAAGCTTAGATAAAATTGAATTAGAATTTGAAATTATAATCCAGTTTTACGCTATGTGTCTAAATTTATGTGGGAACTATACCATAATTATTCACTTAATCTTGTGCCATGTGTCTACTGAAGTTTTTTAATATTTGTGTCAAGTGAGTTAATGAATATAAAATACTAAGAATCTAATCTAATATTAATAAACTATAAAATTAAAAAAAAAAAAATCACATATACTCAATAAAAATCACCACATGTTTCTCAATAAATAAGTAAAATAAAAATCACCACATAACAAAAATCATCACACGTTTTATCTTATTAAAAATTTTAAAAAAAAAAATCATAAGTAGTATTAAATTTAGATAAGAATTTTAATATGTGACTAATTACTTTTACTTTAAAAAAAATAATTTGACTAATTATCTATATTTTATGATAAAAATTGTGTTTAGTTTTAAATGTATCTATATGTATGCATGAATGCACGTGTTACATGGTTTTAAAAAAAAAATGAATTTGACTAATTATTTATATTTTAATAATTCAAAGTGTGAATCAAAACACCTAACATTGTACATTGCAGTGTGAGAAACTCATAACCAAAACATATCCATCAAATTTATGTACTGCGTATAGACAGTCATACCAATGATCTGTCGTTATTTCTGGTTTTTTTTTTTTTTTGGTTTAAAATTTCTGTCAAGACTAATGATCATGAATCTCAATGTGAGATAAAAAACTGGTGAAAATTTGGCATAGCTTTAGAACCCTTGAGCAGAAGCATTTATTCACAGAGAAAATGCTAAAGCTACTGTAGAAACTAGAAAGGCCATTAATTAATTACTTCTGTGGATATTAAATTTGAAGGTAATCACATACTTGCAGATAACAAAAAAGATTTAAGGCCTTCTTTGGTGGTGATGATGAAAAAGTGGAAATAAAAATGTTGTGAGAAGATAGAAATAGTAATTCCAGAGATGCGACCAATCACATATCTTCTTTCCTTTTTCTTTTCCCTTTTTTTTTTTTTTGAGAATCAACATCAAGTACTCTTTATTTAAGTTCAAGAAGAATCAGCAACAAAATAATTGAAAATGTTTGGCAGAATAGATTCTAGCTAGACCAAGACAGGAGAAGAAAGTCTAGCTCTCCTAGTTAAAGCATAGGTTACAACATTACCTTACTACCTAATATTGTGAATGGTCTTGACACAAAGAAGTGGTGAACGGTGGGTTCAAAGTGTGTTTGGCTTGTAGGTTGTTGCATGTGAGTTTTGTTGTATTGGAAGTGGTGGTTTTGTTCTGCCGATCTTGTTACGTTGTTGCAGCCCATGTTTTGTGTTAATTTTCTTGGTTTTTGTCAATTATGTTCATTTTCTGTGTTTATGTTTTTTGGGTTCTGATTTTTTTTGAAATTTTTTATTTGGATTTTTCTCTCAAAGTTTAGCGAACTTTGTGGGGAGAACATTGTGGCTTCAGTAACAAAGTTTTTTGTTCAAGGTGGGTATGTTCAAAATGTGATCTGCATGTGTGTGCTTGAGTTTGAGATTGCAAAGTTGTCTTTGTGTGTGTACACTGGCACTTTTTGATCCAGCTCATCTTGTTAGCTCTCCACCATAAAAATTAAAAAGGCCATTAATCAATCCCTTTGCAATTGCCAAGACTCTTGTAGTTTAATTGTGTTAACGAGTAATAGGTTATGGGCCTTAGGCTCACCTTGTTTACTTGTTTAGCACACATACTTGTACTATACACTCTGTCTCCTATATAAAGGCATTCATGTACATTTTATTACTTGAGAAGTACAATACATTCATTCAATATTTCTAACATGGGATTTGGTGACTCTCCCCCCTGGGAAATCTGCGATTGGTTGTAAGTGGATCTACAAGATCAAGACTTGCTCTGATAGGTCCATTGAGTGCTATAAAGCTCATCTTGTTGCAAAAGGTTTCACACAAGAGTATGAGATTGATTATGAAGAGATCTTTCCTCTGGTTGCTCTAATCTCATCTATTTGTGCCCTTTTAACTGTTGCCGCTGCCAGTAAATGGAACCTTTTTTAGATGGATGTCAAAAATGTGTTCCTTAATGAAAATTTAAGTGAAGAGGTTTATATGAAACCTCTTTTTGGTCTCTCTATTGAACCGAACAAGGTTTGTTACTTTCGACGTGTACTTTATGGCCTTAAACAACTCCATGAGCTTGGTTTGCCAAGTTTAGCTCTACCATCTCTCACTTGGGTTATATTGCAAGCCATTATGATTCTACCTTATTTCGTCATCGCACCAACAAAAGTACTATTCTGCTCCTCCTATATAAGGATGATATGATCATAACTGGTGATGACCTCAATGGCATTCAAGAATTCAAGGATTTTCTTAGTCCGCTATTTGAGATGGAAGATCTTGGACATCTCAGCTACTTCTTGGATCTTGAAATCACTCATTCTACAAATGAACTTTATATTACTCTAGCCATGTATGCTTCTGAACTTTTGTCTCGAGCTAAACTCACTAATAGCAAGACTATTAACACTCCAGTTAAACTTAATGCACATCTGACTCCTTTAGGAGATAAACCATTGTCTAATCATTCTCTTTACAGAAGATTGGTTGGCAGCCTAGTTTATCTCTCTGTCACTCGTCCAGACATTTCCTATGTTGTTCATTAGGTGAGCTAGTATCTGTCTACTCTATGATCTACTCACTATGCTGTTATCATGCACATTCTTTGATACTTGAAGGTCATTCTCTTTCATGGTCTTTCCTACTTTGCTCAATCTTCTCTCATTCTCTGTGCATTCTCTGATGCTGATTAGGTAGGAGATTCTACTAATCGAAGGTCAACCACTGGTTATTGCCTTCTCCTTAGTTCTTATTTGATTTCTTGGCGAAGTAAGAAACAAACCATTGTGGCCTGCTCTAGTTCTGAAACAGAATATCATGCCCTTACTGATACCACATCTAAGCTCATTTGGCTTCGGTGGCTTCTTAAGGATTTAGGTGTGTTTACATCCTCTGCTACTCCTCTTTATTGTGACAACCAGAGTGTCATTCATATTGCTCACAATGATTTCTTCCATGAACGGACAAAACACATCGAGATCGATTGTTATTTTATTTGTTATCATTTTGTCCATGGTGCTCTCAAGCTATTCTCGATCTCCTCTAAATATGAACTTGCAAATTTCTTCACCAAGTCACATTCTAAAGGACGCCTTCGTGCTTTTATTGACAACTTAAAGTTGGTCTCACACTCACCTTGAGTTTGAGGGGGGCTGTTAATGTGTAATAGGTTGTGGGCCATAGGCCCACCTTGTTTACTTGTATAACACACATACTTGTACACTGCCTCCTATATAAAGGCACTCACGTACACTTTATTACTTGAAAAATACAATACATTCATTTAGTATTTCTAACAAACTGATTAATACGTTTTGGTGTTTCTAATAGAAACATTTAAGTTTCAAATTCTTCATCTCCCGACAATTGAATTATTTAAAAAAAAAAAAAAACTCCGTTGGCAAGTAAAATAGAAAGTACTTTTATAGTAACTAGAAGTGCTAGCTGTTGACAAGGAGATTAAACTAAAGTGGAGCACATGCAACGTTATTGCATATAATAAATAATTGTTCAAAATTTACAATCATTTATTCGACGTTATCCGTGCAAATATTATATGTTGAACAAAAGGTGATAGATATCCCAGCTTAGCGGAGTGACCCATTTTGGAGTTTTTAATAAAGATATTCAAATTTCAAATCTTTTAATCTCCCAATAATTAGATTATTAAGAAAAACAAAACAAATACCAAGGCAATTAAAATAGAAAGTACTTTTATAGTATCTAGAAGTGTTATTGACAAAGAGATTAAACTAAAGTGGAGCAACGTTATCGCATATAATAAATAATCTATATATATACTTATATATAAAACCGAAGCCTTTGCTAGCTCCACAATTTTCCACGTCACTTTTTTTTTTTTAATTCTTTTTAATTTAGAGACACGGTTATTTTCTGCCCTGCTTATATTAGTGAAAGCCTTCTTCTCTCTAACCTCACGATAAAACCCTAAACCTCTTCTTCAAGAACTGACCACCACTAGCTCTAGACACCGTTACAATTTGCACACCCAATAATATGTGCAGAGTGCCAGAGACATTCGCTACCCAAAAGTAAGTATCGTTATACCGTCATAACGCTCCCAATCAAACTCACAAACGCACTCCATCTCCTTTTTCTTCTTCTTCATGCAGTCCTATCTCCCATCTCAGTACTTAAACCATCATGCCGCCAGTTGCCTTGCTGTGTATCTGTGGTTGTCCATCGACTCTAGGCTTCATCGCAGTACTAGCAGTATCTCTCTCTCTCTCTCTCTGCCGGTTTAACCTGTGAACACTTAAGAGTTATACTAACACTAAACTATGAACTTTTACTGCTTTTGTTAAACTGTTAAACTGTGTGTTGTACAACTGTATTGCTGATTTGCTATGCTTTTGTAATTTAAACAAGGTTGAGTTTTATTTGTGGCTCTGCCGATTTTCAATAAAAGAAAAAGTAAATCTTGTGGCTGTAATTTCTTTACCGTGTAGTGTTGTGTTGTTGAGTAATGGGTGAATCAATCGTCTATGTGTCGTGCAAAGTAAATATTATATAATATAAAATCTATAATAGTGTTCCGTATTATATGTTAATATATTTATATTTGGTTTTGAAATTTGCTTAATTGTTTGGCTGTTCATACTTGACTGTTCATACTAAATTTAATATTATTATTTTAAAGTGTGAATAATATTATTAGTTTTGTTACTTTTATAGTTTTACTTAAACTAAGTGGTATTTGAATGCCGGTGGAATTTTCTTAATAAGGTTGTGTTTGAAATTGTAACTTTTAAATCAGTATGCTAGATTATGATACATTTTCGGTTACTAATATTGTTTGGTTCCTTAGCATAATAATTAAAACTTAGAAGCCATAGGCGTGGTTATAAGAATATGTTTGTTCTAATCTTTGCCCCGTACAACAATTCAATATATAACATTGGTTACATATTTTTGGATTGAATATTCACTTTAGGATGTTGATTATAATGAGAAGAATTTTGTGTAACAGGTCGCCATTTTTGTACTCTACCATTGAGCCCAAATATTGGAAAAAATGTTTCTTATAGGACCTTTAATCCTTCCTTAACAATTGTACTTGCTCTTGCCTATACTAAAATTTCCGACTTTTTAGATCATATTGTTTTCTTTTGAAGGCACGTGGTATTACCCAATCTATTAAATATCGTTATCTATGTTTTTATACTAAAAGTTTGTGTTCTGGTAAATTTACATCTTTGTGGTAGGGAGTTTAATGAAAAGTTTTTAAAATTTCATATTCGATAGTTTTCCTGTGCATCGCCCGGGTTAGCGACTAGTTGTTTAAAAATTTACAATCCTTTATTCAACGTTGTCCATGCAAATATTGTAATGTTTAATGAAAGGTGATATCCTAGCTTGGTCCATGCACGACAATTTCTGCATTTGCGGCCCAAACGCGTAATAACTAGGGTGTGTTAGTACTAACCTAACGTGATAACTAGGCAGATTTTTCCACCTTATTACCTAAGCAGATTTGCTAATTTTCAAGATTTCCCCACAGATTTAAACATCTGGCAAAAAGTGACGACTTTCTTCGATCCCTCTCTATTTGAGAATTTCGCAAAATATTGGTTTACTTTAAAATTTAATAATACGATTTGTATGTATATTCTAATTAATATATCATTTGAATAGTCAATAGTCAATAGTCTAATTAACATATAAACAAATTAAATGTATACTTTTTTTTTTTTTGAGAAATTAAATGTATACTTAATAGTCAATACTCATTAATGTATACTCTAATTAATGTATAGCAAACTAATTTCTATTTGTTTAAATATTAGATTCTTAGTTACCATCACGCATCCTTGGTGCGTTGATCACTCCATAAGTATAAGGGTACGTTTGGTAAATTGTAACGGTAATTACATAGGAATAAAAATAGGTATTGCAAGGAATAAAAGATGTTGCAATGTAATATTTATTACTATTCATTTGTTTGGGGAAAAACATAATAATAGAACCCTGAACACAATAGAATGAAAGCATTTTTTTTCAAAATTAAAATATATTTTAGGAAATATTTTACTCATATAATTATATTTTCTAAAAATAATATTTTTTAAATTTGAAAGAGAGATTAGTTATTTTTTATGATTTTTTATTTTCATAATTGTTATGTGCATATGGAAAGTTTGTTTATTTGGAAATATATTAATTTTAGAAATTAATACACTTACTAAGAAATAGCTATTACAACCCTTGTAGAGATAAATAGTTATTCCCCATTTTAAAGAATAGCTATTCAAACGGAATAACTATTCCATGTAATAAAAACACAACCAAACTATTGAATAGCTAAACCATAGGAATGACTATTACATTAGAATGTCTATTACAGTCTACCAAACGTACCCTAAGTGTTTGTGGGGTGTGGGGGGCAAGGGTCGGGGTTTAAGTTTCCAAATGGAGCTTCACACACATATGCACTTAGATCAGACTAGAATAAAATTTCTATCTTATATTAAAAAAAATTAAAAAAAAAAAGATTTCTTAGTTGGATAAACAAATTAAATGGAGGAAGTACGTGTATACGGTACTACAAGCATGATATAACCAAGTTCATGATCTTCTAATAGTATTTTCTTCTCACCATATGGAGGACCACTTGAGTTAAACATCAAATTATTTACAACACTACCTATATAAGGGTATAACTCCCATTTCTTGGTGTACATTAAATACAACATTGCATTTTTTTTTCAAATATGATAAATTGCTTCTTTGACAAAGAAAAGACTTTCCTTATATGCCAAGAAAGTTCAATTAATAGGTAATTATCTCAAAACATAATTATTAAACTAGGAACCAATACCTAACTGATCCAATTTTTTAATTGGGCAACTTATGCATTTGAACCAATAAAACCAGAGGGTTTTTTGCCGCCCAAGCAACCCATATGAGTTGTTTTGATCCATTAAATTTTATAAGTCTAAAGCAAATTACCTTTATAGGTCCAATGCAACACCCTTTGTTGAATGAATAGTGTAATTTATGAGTTATGACACAGATGGAGGTCAAGGAATTCAAAAAGGGAAAATGTTTTCCACTTCTTTTAGGGAGAGTATGGAAAATTATTAAATACTCTGAGAGTACCATAGATACATAGTCCCCCTCTCACATAAATTGTGAGTCCCACCATAAATTTAATTATGGAACCTACAATTATGTAAAAGGGGAAAGTACGCATTTATGGTACTCCGGGAGTACTCAATAATTGCCCAGAGTGTAGGCGTACAAAGGGGATAATAATCAATTAAAGTTTAAAATTTCATTATTAAAGAAGTAAAGTATTAATATATATATACACACACACACTATAAAACTGAAGTCTCCGATCAATATTTGACTTTTTTTTTCTTTTTTTTACTTCCTTCAAGGTTGCCACATAAGATTTAGAGTTACCACATTTTTCCATAGCAGCCATATTTAAAAATAATAATAATAATTCTAAAAATTTCAGCTAAAAAAGAAGAAGCTAATACTCGAAAATTTCTTCCTAGGTCTGAAAATCAAATCTAATGACTATTCTCCCAAACTCTGAAAATGGGCCCATTTGGTACATGTGTTTAAACATATATTTTTAGTTTTAAAACAACATTGCATATATTTCCACACTTTTTCACCCACATGTATTTCCAAAAAAAAAAAAAACTGAAAATTGTTGTTTAAACACACGTACCAAACAGGCTCTAAAACTCAAAACATATTTCTTCTTTACCCTTCTCCTTCCCCTAAAACCCAACTTTGAAAATCAAACCCAATAACTATTTCTCCCCATCCTCTCTCTTCTCTACTCTGAAAATCAAACACTTTTTCTTTCAATTTTGAATTTTAAATTTAATTAATAATAAACTAATGCCAAGTGAGTGATAGAAAGGATTCTATAAAATAAAAAAATTTAAGTGAGTGATAGAAAGAGCTAATGCCTAGTGTTTTATTGTGAAATATTAAAGGCAAAAAATTGCTTGATTATATATATATATATATGATAGAAATTTTACTTGGCTTAATCTAGGTGTATATGTGTATGAAACTCCTTCCTGAAGACTTGAACCTCGACCCTTGCCCACCACACCTCACAAGCACTTATACTTGTGAAGTGACCACGACACTAAGGGTGCGTGGTGGATAAAACTACTTTTTTAGGTTCTAAAGATTTAGGATTAAATATTTAGAATCATATTTTATTTGTGTTGGCAAACTAAGAACAAAACATGTCTAGTCTATGTGTTAGGCAATGCTTAAAGGTGTAGGTTTCAAACTTCAAGTTCGAGCTAACTATAGAAAAGGAAAGTCACATTCTGCTAAGCTCGATCGATTGAGAATTAGGCTTGACCGATCAAGAATCGCAAAAATTAGATTTTGCAGAATGTTTAAACAAGGCCCAAGCCTGTGACAACGTTTAGGGTTTCATTCTAACTTGTAGGCATATAAAAAGGAAACCCTAGCTACGTTTTTTAGACTTTTGGAAGACTTGTGTGTTACTCTTTTTGTGAGATCTGAGAGATTTTGTACCTTCTAACTGCACAAGAATCTACCAGAGCAAGATCTACAATCAAGTGGTGGTAGAATATAGTTTCTGCTATAAGATCATTACTGATGGCGATTTGAAACCTTTGAGTGGGTTCTCAAAGTCACAAGTGTGGGTGCCTGTGTTGCTGTAAATCCAAGGAGAGAAGGAATCCATAGATTCGGAGCTTGCATGTGGTCATGTCAGTAAGTTACTACATGAGATAGTAATAGATTTAGGGTTAAATCTGATTGTAAAAACTTTGATTCTCTTATAGTGGATTTGCTTTACCTTGAGGATAGTTAGATCAAATCCTCCCTAGGTTTTTACCTTAAAACGATTTGTTTAATCAGTTTTCCTGGGTCATCATATCTTGGTGTTATTTACTTTTCTGCTACTGTGCATAATATGATATATGCTTGTTTAACCTAGATCTGAATAATAAACCTAATAATAAACTTGGTTAATTAATTAAGTTAAACAATTTGGTTTAAGAGGTCTAAACGAACAAACAAGTGGCATCAGAGTAGGTTAGCTCTTGTTTATAGGTTTCTTAACCTAGAGTTAATCTGTGACCCCTGCTGTCATGGAACACAGTCACTCTCTTGTGATCCCTCCACACTTTGATGGGAATAACTATGCTTATTAGAAGGTTAGGATAATAGCCTTCTAAAAATCTATTAATGAAAGAGTATGGCTATTTGTTGAAAACGGTTGGGAAAGACCAACCACTGCTATTGGTAAATGAAAGGAAGCAGCAAGCTTTAACTGTAAGGCTATGAATGCGATATTCAATGTTGTTTCTATAAAAGAATTCAAGAGGATCTCAAATGTGGAGATTGCTTACACTGCTTGGAATGTCCAACATATCTCAAGTCAATTAGGAAAAGCAAGGCTCTTGCTGGTACCTTAAGTGACACCAAGCCTGAGGATGAGTCAGATGACAATGATGACGAGGGAATCTTGAATGCTTTCACTGCTACAATGGATCCTATTGAGGAGATTGTAGAAGAAGTAGATGAAGAAGAGGACTTGGTGGAGTTTAAGTTTGAGAAAATGGATGAACAAGATGACATCCATACAGCCTATGCTAAGTTGTACAAAGTTTCTGAGAAGCATGAGAAACTTTATAGGCTGGCCACCAAGAAGCTAAGTGATATTGAGCTAGATCGAGATGAGCTCTCCACCAACAACTTCCTTGCTGAAATGACAAAGAAGCTTGAAGCAGAATTGTTCCAGGTTAGAGCTCAATTGGAGAGGACTTCCAATGCAAAGCTCGATGAAATGCTAAGCTTTCAGAAAACTGCTTCTGATTAAACCAGGTTAGGGTATGATTTCTCTTCTCCTAATATTGCCTCATCTAGTACAACTGTGTTTGTCCCACATTTCTTTCATCACTATGGAGCTACAGGGCATACTTGTCCAAATTGCTACAAGTGGTTAGCCACTCAAAAAAGTAATAGTATGATCTCATTCGGAAACCATAATCAGTTTCCATCCTCTTTTGCTCTCCTTGGAGATCTTCTCAATGCCCTCATGTTCCTTTCAAATTTGAACGATTTCAATTCTATCCCCTCATCTCCAGATCAAAGGTTCGCTTAAAGAAAAGGTTCTTCGAAGGTGTGGAAGGAAAAATGCTCAAAGTGATTTAGTCACTTTTCCTCTTTCTCCCCTTTTGTTTATGCATTACTTCTTTGTTTTGCTTTCTTATTTTTAAGTCAGTCTAGTTTTATGCTTTGTTTTGTTTAACATGTTTTTGTTTGTTTATTTTCAGTTTTACTTTTTTTGTTTTCCATAAAAATACAATAAAAAACTTGAAAAAATCATAAAAATACAAAAATGGTGTGTGTTTTGTGTATATTGGTACTTGTGTACCTTGGATGGGCATTGAAACAAAGTTTTCTAAATTGTGTATATCTTGTAGCTTAGATGAGCATCTCAATGCACAACTAAGCACGTGAGTTTTGTGGCTCGTGTTTGTGATGAGTACGATTAAGTAATCTCTTATACTTAACACTCATATCACTCTTTTTGACGGGAGGGACTAAGAAATTCTAAGAGAAAGACATAAATAACCATCTCACCACTAAAGCCTGCCAATCATGAATAACATTTGTGTGCTTCAGCATAGCAAAATTGTGATGTTTAAAGCTTACATAATTGGGTATTTCTTTTCTTTCTCTTATATGCCCATCATGGTATGCTCAAAAAGAAAAATATGCAAAGAAAATCAAAATCAAAAGAATCAAAATGCTTTTAAATATGGTTGCAAGTGTGTTTTCAGAAGATGTGGGAGTTATAGGATGTACCTCGAAAGTGATAGTCCCTATCATGTAGTTATAATTGTGTGTGAGTGTATTTGATTTTCTCATATCTCAAATTGTCATAATATGAGACACTTATGCACTCTTGCTATGTTTTCACACACAACACAAAAATTCTTTGCTACTTTTGATGCATGTGCAGGTACAGTGTGATTTGACCATCACAAGGAATACATGTGTTAATTTATGCTCACTAAACTGTCTTAATTTGTTTTTGAAATATAAAATTGGTTAGACTTGTTTAGTGTGTGTGTGTGTGTGTGTGTTTTGGATCTTGAGCTCTTTGCATACATGTTGAGAGATGTTTTCAGAGCTTAATATGTTGATTGGATCTATGTATGAGTAGCTTGCTTGTTGCATTCATCTCTTTATGTTTTTCCTCCTTGAAAAACTCCTTTTCTTCAAGCTTGACAGCTTATCGACAAATCCTTGACAAATTCTCTTCTATCAAGCCCATTCTTCTTCTTGTCTTGACAGATCTTATCGCAATTTCGATCCATCGAGGTTTCTAGGTTTCTTCTCGATAGATTCTCGACAACTTCTTCGATCCATCGAGCAACTTTCTGTCTGGCCGATAGATTCTTGACAACTTCTCAATCCATCGAGGTATTTTTGCTCAACAGTTCTCGATAGATATCTCGATCCATCAAGCTACGATTTCTATTTAAGGTCAGAGCACAAATAAGATTTCATTTCTTCTTCTCTCTCTCGACAGAAAACTTTTTTCTCTCGCCCCAAACACTTCTCTCTCACTCCAAACCTTCTACCCTTGTGCTTTTCGGCCTATATCAAGATCAAAACACTTGGTAAGTGTTCTAATCTTCTCTCTTTTCATGCATTCATGCATTTTGGACCTAGGTTTTGGGGTTTTTCAAAATTTTTGGTGTTTCGAATTTTTCCTGAAATTTTTGTGTTGGGCTTTGTGATATTGTCATTATATGCTCATGCATTGCATTCTCATTGCATTTTAATTTAGATGTGTGCTTGATTATTGGAATGTGTGCTAGTAGGTTTGGATTGGGTTTTACTCATGATGCAAGTTATATTTTGCACGTCACATGTTCATGCATATTTCATGCATACATATCCTTTCATTTCTCTATTTCTGGTTGTGATATGTTTTTCTCTCTCTCTCTCTCTCTCCGATAGACTGCGCATGGCACCTAAGCTCAAATCCACTCTGGCCCGTAACCCTCTTGGTTCTGGGTCTTCTTCTTTTGATCCTCCTACTCCCCCTCTTCATATACAGTTCTGTGATGGGAAGACCCAACATGACTTCCTTGAGAACTTTCAGAAACGTGGCGTTCATCCAGAGCACCATGTTGTTTTGTTTGACTTTTTCGACACTTCTCTCCCTGTGGTCATTCAAACTCGGGGCTGGGTATCTCTTTGTTAGAGACCTTTGTGGTGCCCCATCGTGTTTATACATGAGTTTTACTCCAATATACACGATATCGATACCTCTGTACCTCGGTTTGCCACGACATTTCGAGGTACACATATCGTAGTTACCCCGAATCTTATATCTGAGGTACTACATGTTTCAAGGGTAGCGCATCTTGACTACCTCGGCTGTGAACGTCTTCGGAGAATGTCCAGAGACGAGCTTCTATCTCATTTTTGTGAGACACCTTCCACATGGGGTAGGAAGCAAAACACCTAATGCTTAGGCTTTGCAAAAGGTCTGAGATTCCTTAACATGGTGAAGACATTTGTTCTTACTCTTCTGTCTCACTATAACTCTATCACAGAGCCTCGTGCTCATTTTCTTTTGTCCCTCTTAGAGGATCTTTCTATTGGCTTCCCCTCTCATTTTATCACTTCCATCATTGATGTCTATCAGGATACAACAACCTGTGATAAGCTTATCTTTCCTTAAGCTATCACGTGGATCCTTCGCCATTTTTCCATCCCCATTCTTGATTCTCTTTACTATACCACCATGTGTGCCATCGACGCCAGTTCTGTTCAACGGAGTGAGGCCCAGCTTCGACCGAAGCTACCACATGTGGAGCCTACTAGTCCTGCAGCTTTAGCTGTTCCTTCCACCTCTACTCTTTCTTCCTCAACTGGTGATGTGACCCTCGAGGCTATCATAGCGCAACTTCAGCATATGGATGCTCACCTTGACACTCTCATTGATGAGTTATGTCAGGTGAATACCCGTGTCGGTTGTATAGCACAACGACAAGCTTGCCTTAGTGGTTTCACTACTTCTCCATCTCCTTTTCCAGAGGCTTCGGTAGATGAGGATGGTGGTGATGGTGATGATGATGAGGATGAGGATGCTAGCTCTTCCAGTTATGGTGAGATGACGACCTCTCAGTGACTTACCCTTTGTCATTCGTAAGAAAAAAGGGGGAGTAGTTTTGGGATGAGAGTAGTCTTGTATTTAGGGGGAGAGTTAGCATAGGATTTTTTTTTTGTTAAGGGGAGTGTCTATACTTTTTTGAGGGATGTAGTGAGGATTTTATGTACTTTTCTTTTCTTTCTTTTTAGTTACATTATCCTCTTATACACTGGTCTTATGACCATCCTCTTACTGACATACATTGTATTTATTTTCATAAATATGATGTTGTATGTTGTTCTTCACCTATCTCTCCATGTGTTATTTCTTTTCTCTCTTTATACACATGTTTCTTTATGTATGCAATCTTTATTTTTGTTTCACACTAAGATTCATTGATGAGTTTTGTTTAAGTGTTTCAGAAAAACAGGTTGTTAAAAAGTCTACCATGCCATGAACTTTCTTTTGGCAAAGTTTTTCAAGAGTTTGTGTTAGGATTAGATTTGTTTTGTATTCCAACAAGTGATTATGAGTGATAGGCCACAATCTAAATGACCCCTTGTGATTAAACCAACTAATTAATTAGCCAAGTTATTAATTAATCAATTTAACAAGCAAATACGTGGAAGCACAAACAAATCACCAAACAACTAATAAAGCAGTGGAAAATAAATAACACAATGATTTGTTTACGAATGGGGAAAACCCTTGCGGCAAAAACCCTACCGGGTGATTTTCAGGTCACCACTCTCGAAACTCCACTATTATCAAATCAAGCGGTTACAAGTAAAGGAATCCCAAGTACCTTACCAACCTATAGTTGAACCCTTACCCCAATACCCAATTGGACTTGATCTATAGTGACAATTTCCACCTTTGATGCATGGCTCCCAAGTACGTGACTAACCAATGTGCGGATCCCAGTACGCGACTTCAAACACCAACAAAGAAGGAGAGGTTGGCTGCAAAGTTCTTCAGTTCATCCTATACGATGAAGATTAGGAAGATGCTTGGTTACAAAACCCTATGGTGCAAATACACAGCAACTTCTTGAGAGAAGATGAACTAGGTCAATAACTTTGTCTGTTGATCACAATTTGCTTGAACAGAGATTGCTCAATGCTTTTGCAACTTGTGTACAATTTGACGGCTCTTGAAACAATCCTTTTATATGTTTAGGGTTAGAAGAAAAGAAGGCCCAAAATCATATTCACGGATCCCAAGGAGATCAAATCAGAAAAACTGATTTTGTAATTCTTGACAGATAGCAGGTGTCGAGGTAGCTATCAAGCAGGTGTCAAGAATTAATGAACTTGCACTTCAACTTGCTTTTTCTTAGACAGACTTGATGACTTCAACGCTTGATCTTGAAACCTTGTTTCTTGAAGTATTAAAAACACCTAGAACTACCCAATTACAAGTAGAGTGCGTTTTGTCAAAAGGATTAGCCAATTTACATAAATAAGTGACATATGTTCTTAACAAGTGAACACACATATGTCCTAAAAATGAGTTTAGTGATTTAAGACTTCTCTCATGATTCATTTGTTTGTTGTGGTTTTGTTACAGATTGCTAAAGGGGGAGATTGTTAGGACATATGTGGGAATTGTTAGAAACATATGTGATGTGAATTGGCTAATCCTTTGACAAAACACACTTTACTTGTAATTTGGGTAGATTTAGAATGGGTTTAGTATTTCAAAAAACAAGTTTTCAAGTTTAGTATTTAAGCCATGCAAGTCTGACAAAGAAACAAGTGAAGAAGTGTTGTTCATTAAGGCTCAACAGATATCTCGACAGAACCTTTTCTATTGAGGTTTAATGTTGAAACTTGACAGAAGCTTGACAGAAGCCGTATCTGTCGAGAATTATGAAATTTGAATTTCCAAATCTGATTTCACGCATATCCATGAGTATTTGTGTAGGGTTTCTTTTCTCACAACCCTAGACATGTATAAGAATTATTTTAAGGGCCGTCACAAGTGATGCAAAGTGATTTGTGCATGCAAATTGTGATCAAGAAATTTTGTCCTAGTTCATCACATTCTCTCTAAAAGCTACTACGTCTTTACGCCAAGGGTTTTGTAACCAAGGAGTTTTTTTATCTTAATTTTTGGATGAACTGAAGAAATTTGCAGCTAACATCTTCCTTAAGTTGGTGTGTTAGTCATGTACAAGAATCCATGCATCATTGGTTAGTCACGTAATGAGAGCCGCGCATTGAAAGGAGAGATTGCCGCTACACTACAAGTCCAAGGGTTTTGTAATCAAGGAGCTTCTTGATCTTAATTGTTGGATGAACTGAAGAAATTTGCAGCCAACATCTTCCTCAAGTTGGTGTGTTAGTTACATACTGGGATCCGTGCATCATTGGTAAGTCACGTACTGAGAGCCGTGCATTGAAAGGAGAGATTGCCGCTACACTACAAGTCCAATTGGGTATTGGGGTAAGGGTTCAACTGTAGGTTGGTATTAGGTACTAGGATTCCTTTTACTTGTAATCGCTTGTTTTGATAATAGTGGATTCTCGAGAGTAGTGACCTTAAATTCATCCAGTGGGGTTTTGCCTCGGTAGTTTTCCCCATTTGTAAACAAATCACCTGTGTCAAATTTATATTTCGCTACATGTAACTTACTTGGTGATTTGTTTGTGCTACCACGCTTATTCCATGTAATTGAATCTAATTAATTCACTTGGATAACTAATTGATTAATTTACCAAAGGGCTTAGTACATTTTTGGCCTATCAATGGCTCTTAGGGTTGGTAGGAAGTTTAAGACTAAGGCCAATAGGAACACTGCTTCATCCTCTTCTGGTTTTGCCTTGGTTGATAGGGTTAGGTTTCTATCTGCTAAGTGTGAGGATACCTATGAGACCTTAACCAAATATAGGTCTATTTGGGGAGAAAGGGAGACTGTTTTAAGTGAGTTAGATCCTTTTATCCGTTGGAATTTAGTCTCTAGGAATTGGGTTTCTTTCTGTGAGGTGACTGATCCTCCTATTGCTTCTTTGATTAAAGAGTTTTATTCAAATCTCTCTGTCTATTCTGAGGTGATAGGTGGTCATTATTTGACTTCCTAGATTAGAGGTAAAGAGTTTACCATTACAAAACAAAAAGTTTCTGAAGCTTTAGGAGCTCCTCTAGTTCGTAAACGCACATATCCATACACTGATTTTCCTCCTATAGATGACATCATGTCTTTACTCTGTGGTAAGTCTATTTCTTAGGGAACTAAACCAAGAATAAATTCTTGTGACTTTATGGAGCTTAATGATTTGTATTTACGGATATTCTGCCATAACATTTATCTTATCTCTCATGTTCATACTGTCCTTATAGATAGGTGTGCATTCCTCTATGCTCTCATTACAAATGGTTCTATGTGTTTTCCTTCTCTTTTCATTCAAACTATTGTTGATGTTTATAGGAGTAAGAGTAAAGGTCAAAAGTTTTTCTTTCCTATGTACATATATAGGATTTTCAAATTTTTAGGGTTGTCAGATTTTCCTCCTTTAGAGGTAGTTCGTCTCACTGCCCCTATAGGAGCCACTTTTCTTAGATAGCGATAGGCTCAGAAGAAGAGTGTTGAACCAGGCACTAAGACTTCAAAAAGATCACGAGGCAAAGCTTCTACTACAGCTATTGCCTCTGATGCTATGCCTGCTATTGAGGAGGCTTTTGTGGATCCGACTGCTGCTATTTCTAGTGGTGTTGATGATGTTGATTCTACTGTTACCCTTCCTTTCTCACTCCGTGCCATGATGGAGTCTTTCATGACTTCTCAGGTAGCTCATGGATAGCTTCTAGATGAGTTTTTGACTAAGGTGGCTACCTTGCAAGCTGATTTTGCTGAGTATATGAGTGTGTTTCCACCTCTACCCTCCGATGATTAATGGTTGCCTTTGGCAATATGTAACAAAAAGGGGGAGTAAGTTTGAGGACTTTGAGAGTTCTTGTTAGGGGGAGTAAAGAGTTTTTGTACTTAGGGGGAGTCTGATGTTTTTAGTTTGACGTATTTTCTTTTATTTTTATATGTATTTGTTTATATTTATTTAGTGTTATTATTCTTGTTTCACAAACATTGATGGTTCATTGACTATGATAGTATATTTGATGTTTATATTCATTTGATATTCTGTTTATCTATCTTTTAAGTTTTGTGAATTCAAGTTCAGTTTTTTTATTTATTGGATTTTTGCTGTATCTTCCAGTTTATGGTTTGTTTTTAGTGTTTCAAAAATTTACAGGTTAATTCTTTCAACAGTTGCTGTCTATACTTGCAACTAATAATTAGTAGTTGTGTTAGAATTGTATTAGGGCAATACCTTGTATTTGGGCTGATATTTGATTTAAGCATTTCATTCTATATGTTTATTTTGTCACGGATTGCCAAAGGGGGAGATTGTTAGGTTCTGAAGATTTAGGATTAAATATTTAGAATCATATTTTATTTGTGTTGGCAAACCGAGAAAAAAACATGTCTAGTCTACATGTTAGGCAATGCTTAAAGGTGTAGGTTTCAAGCTTCAAGTTCGAGCTAACTACTAAAAAGGGAATTCACATTCTGCCAAACTCGATCGATCGAGAATTAGGTTCGACCGATCGATAATCGTAGAAATCAGATTCTGTAGAATGTTTAAACAAGGCCCAAGCCCGCAAATACGTTAAGGTTTCATTCTAACTTGTCCATATATAAAAGGGAAACCCTAGCTACATTTTTGACACTCTTGGAAGACTTGTGTGTTACTCTTTTTGAGATCTGAGAGGTTTTGTACCTTCTAACTACCCAAGAATCTACTGGAGTAAGATCTACAATCAAGTGGCGGTAAAACATAGTTATTGCTACAAGATCATTACTGATGGTGATCTAAAACCTTTGAGTGGGATCTCAAAGTCACAAGTGTTGGTGCTTGTATTGTTGTAAATCCAAGGAGAGGAGTCCATGGATTTGGAGCTTGCACATGGTCGTATCAGTAAGTTACTACATGAGGTAGCAATAGATTTAAGGTTAAATCTAATTGTAAAAACTTCAATTATTTTATAGTGAATTTGCTTTACCTTGAGGATAGCTAGGTCAAATCCTCCACAGGGTTTTACCTTGAAATGGTTCGTTTCATTGGTTTTACTGGGTCATCATATCGTGGTGTTATTTACTTTTCCGCTATTGTGCATAATATGATATATGCTTGTTTAACCTAGATCTGAATAATAAACCTAATAATCAACTTGGCTAATTAATTGAGAAGTGCTACGTCCACAACATTTTTACAAAATTTTTACCACAAATCATGGGTGGTTAATTATTATTAGTTCAAATTTGAATTTAGCACTGAGATTACTTTTTTAACCCAACAATAACAACCAGTAACAACCTGCCACTTAGGATTTGTTATAAAAATGTTGTGGATATATCATTTCTCTAATAAATTAGGTTAAACAATTTGGTTTAAGGGGGTCTAAACGAACAAACATGCTTGATTTTAAACCATGGGAGGACTTTGTAACTATCCTATATTTAAGGGAGGTGGGGGAGGGGGAGAAATTATGCAGTCCTCATGGAGGACCACATCAACAATACCTAGTAGTTCTCTACTCCAGTAATATAATGTCATGTGTCCAATTTAATGAGTCATTATCTAATCACACCCTTTCAAATAAAAAATAAATAAAAACATCCCAATTATTTCCTGAGCCTCAAATATTCTGATCTGACAACTTCAATCCATCGCCTTCCTTCTATAATCGCCATGGCTGTTTGGTACAATTTTGTATTATTATTATTTTTATGGGAGGAATTATTTTGTATTAGTTCACTATATAAGTAAGTAAAAACTGTATACTACTTGAGCTCAAGATACAGATAACAATAAGATAGGCCCTACGTACGTATGGCAAAAGGCTTTCTACCATGAACATATGCTTATGTTTATTTTTTATTTATTTTTTGATGAATAACGTATGGCTTATGTTTTGACTGATTATCCATAAGACATAACATGTTTACAGGAAATTTTGGGCCGTGTGACAAGAAACAATGAACAGCTTATAAACGATTTTGTTAACAAATATGTTAAGGGTATTCGTTTAGAAATATTTTAAGAAACCTTTTATGGTAATAAAAAATTTAAAAAAAAAAAAACTGATTTTTTTGGCATTTTTTTTTTCCATAAAAGTTCTATAAATACTTCCCTAAAAAGATTTGTAAGGTTGAATTTAATCAACCATTTTGTTGGCTTTATTCAGTGCCAATGTGCTTGTAATTCAACATTTAGAGATCCTGTATTTAGGTGGGAATTGTGTAAGGGTATTGTGTGAGAGAGTGTAAAGAAAAGCTCAAGAGTGTGTACTTAGTAGGGCCTTGCGACTGGATCTCGCGGTTGGTAATTTGCCAAAAGAGGCGCACGTGTGAATCATGCAAAGAAGCTGAAGAGTCACATTAGCTGAAGTACTACAGGACAAAACATCCAGTCTGGCCATTCTGTTAACTCACGACTCAGACTCGCGACTCAGTCAAGTCGCGAGGCCAAGTCACCAAACTACTCTGTTTGGAAAAAACTGACCTTTCGCATTCCAAACACACACCAGTATAAATACCCCTTATACCCACGTATTGTAGAGAGCTTCCAGAGAGAATTTTAAGAGAGAACCCTAGAGAAAAACAAGATTGACTCATCCACAATCTTTATACTTTGATTCTCCAAATTCCTCTACTCTCACCCTTTCCATTGTTACACCCTTAACAAGTACATTTAGCCAAATCCTTTTCTCACCATACCCATATCTGTGAGAAGGTTATTTGGTGCTTGGGAAGCAGTTAGGAAGGGACCAATTGATATTGGTTGATGCTATGGGTAGGGTTGTCCAACGGGCTAGAGACCCAATCAACCGACCGAACCGAAGCGCAGTGGGTGGATCCAAATGTCCTGGTCGATTGGATATGGGTCTACTTTCTTTGAAAACTGAAATTTTGATTCGGGTGGCTGGTTAAAGAATCAAAAACCCGTATAAATCGACCGCCTGAAATGCATTTGAAATGTTTTTAAAATTTCTCTCCCCCCATGTGTCTTCCTCTCATTGGTAGAGAATCTACCACCTTATCTTCCAAAAATTATATTTTTTTCAGCCCTCACAGATTTTAAGGCAAAGTGATAAGGTTTAAAAAATTTCCCAGCACATGACTTTCTCTCATTGGTAGAAAATCTACCACCTATCTTCAATTTTTTTTTTTTTTTCCATCTCATTAGTTTCTAGGCAGGTTGTATATAGCTGGCTTGCACTTTAGTATGAGACTTGCGCGCAAAATAAAAACATCAACTCAAACAAAAAATAATAAAAAAATCCGGATCTCTCTCCTCCTGTCTTTAGTTCCACTTTTCACTTCTCACTTTTCAAGCTCTCTCCAATGTTGAGAGTCTCTTTCTCCAGCTGCGCCTGTCATCACCATGTCTCTACCTCACTCTCTTTCTACGGTGTCTTTACCTCTATTGGCTTACTGATGGAGTACCAACGCCTTATGGCAACACAATGAAGCTCCGAAGAAGAAACTAGTGGTGGTCTTCCTTATAGTTGATTGCTGATACAGCTTTGGCAGTTTCTTTTTTCATTTTGTTGGCACGGCTTTGGCAGTTTCTTTTTTCATTTTGCTGGCATGGGGATTTTTTTAGGTAGGTTGTGTTGTTTTTAAAAATGGGGCACTCCTTGCAAACTTTTTCTTTGTAAACTCTTTTTCTCTTTTAATAATATTCCTATCTTTTATCTAAAAAAAAAAATTTATAGTTATTGATTTGATTTGTTTAGTCATAGATTTGAGTTATCACTTTGCAAACTCAAAACATTAACTTAAAAAATTAAAATCCAAACTTAAAATAAATAATTTGTTTTATATATTTTATTGATAATTTTATTTATTTATTTTGTTACCTAATATGTAGTTTAGACCTGCCAAACCGACGGTTCCAACCCACCTAACCGATGACCCAAAATGTTGGGTTCGACCTATATGTTTGGTCGAGTACGGGTCTAATTTTTAGTCGCCCAACTCCATCGGATCGAGTATGGATTAACTCCAAACCTGATTCGACTCGACCCGTGGACAGCCCTAGCTATGGGCTATAATGGAATTTGGCAAGCTAGAGAAGACAAAGGTTTGGCATAACCTTGTTGGAGCAAAAAGCTTGGAGGGCTTAGGTACACTGGGTAGATTAAGCTTGGAGCGTCTTCTGCTGTTCATGTATCCTAACTTCATTCTCTAGTGGATTATTGACCGTTTAGAGGGCGGCGGAGAGGTTTTCCGCCGAGAATTTCGATTTCCTCTTCAATAACACATCACTGTGTTGGCTTTATGTTTGCATCTCTCTTCCTTTAATCTTTGCCATTTTAATTACTGCTGCGGTTGTGATTTATTATGGTTTAGATTGTTTTATCAATTATGTTTTAGCTTATTTTCATATTCCGCACATACATTGTTTGATAATAAGCTTGAATTTTTAATTTGATATTTGGGGCTCTAAATGTTCGAGATGTTTTACACACTATTTGAACATTCAATTGATATCAGAGCGGGTGCACTTGCTATGGTTTAATTACCTTAGTGCGATCCTTGACCCCTTTTGAGATGGACCGGTCTCAATCTTTAAATGCTCCACCATATTTTGATGGTAAAAACTATGCCTTTTGGAAAGTCCGGATGAGGGAATTCTTGTTTTCAATTGATGAAACCGTTTGGAATGCGGTAGATGTTGGATGGACTAGGCCAAAGGCTGCTAAATTCACATGGGATAAGGCAGCTCTTACGGCAGCTAATGCTAACAGTAAAGCTTTGAATGCAATTTTCTGTGGTGTTTCTCCAAATGAGTTTCACAAGATTTCTCACGTAACAGTTGCCAAGGAGGCACGGCAGATATTAGAGACCACCTATGAAGGAACAAAGAAGGTGAAGGATACTAAGTTGCAAATGCTAACCACTCGATTTGAAGAGCTGAAAATGAGTGAAGACGAATCATTCAACTCATTCTATGGCAAGCTGAACGAGGTGTTTATTGGCAAGTTCAATTTGGGTGAGAAAACGGAGGACTCAAAGATAGTGAGGAAAATCCTTCGATCATTGCTAAAGAGCTTTTGTGCAAAACCGAAGAGCTTCTGTGCAAAAGTGACAGCAATTGAAGAGAGCAAGGACTTAGATGATATCAAAGTTCAAGAACTAATTGGCACACTTCAAACATATGAGCTTTCTCTACCTTCACAAAGGAAGAGTAAATCCCTTGCTCTTAAGACAATCAATGAGAGGGTAGAAGCTCACGACTCATTGAATGAGGATGTTGTCGATAAAAATGTGGCATATCTTGTGAAGAATTTCTGAAAGTTCTTGAAGTTCAAGAAGAATGGAAAATTTGCTAAGAAGGGAAAATTCCCAAGTTTCGAAAAGAAGAAAAAGGATTTCAAGAGGAAAAATGGGAAGGATTCTCAATCCTCTCAAGAGTGTCCTAATTATTTGAAAGTGAAGGGCAAGGTGTATGCCACCACTCTTAACGATTTTGACTCCTCTGATTTAGATTCAGATGAAAGCTATGATGGAGAAGGAAACTTCTCTGCATTCATGACCGTTGCTCCAGTAGATTCTTCGGAAGATTTGGGTGCGCTAGTGAAAGAGCTAGGTGAGCACTCTGAATTGGAGTCAATTGGGATAGTTGAGGAATTTGATGATGAGGAAGATGAAGGAACAGAGGGACTGCAAGAGACCTACAATTCCCTCATTGAAAAGACCGGTGAATATGCAAAGTGGCTAACGCAGCCATTAAAATGATGAAGAGGGCAGAGGAAGATTATAGAAGTCTTCTAGTGTGATACAAGGAGACCAAATATGAAATGGAGACGCTCAATGGAGAGCTGACCGAAGCCTACTCAAAGATAAAATTTCTTGAGCTTGAGGTGGTTCAAGCTAATGGTAAAGTAGAGCAGGTTTCCTCCAAAAAGCTTGATGATGTACTTGCTCGTCAAAAACCATTCACTGACAGAGGCGGATTGGGATACACCGGAGAGAGCAGTTCGGCTGCTAATATATCCAAAAAAATGAAGTTTGTGAAAGCTAAGGAACCAATGGTAGAAACTGTAGTTGTTAAGAAAGTGAAGCCGAAAAAGAAGCAGAATGTGACTGACCAACGGTTTTTGACTAAGCCTCCTAACCAATCGGTGGTCAAAGCTAAGGCTCAAAGGAAATCACTCCCAAAGTTACAAAAAGGTCCGAGGACTCAACATTTCTGCTATCACTGTGGAATTCAAGGACACACCAGACTAAATTGTCATAAGTTGTGGGCATTAAAGAATGGCAACTATCAAAGGCCACGTGGACAAAGAAAGGATAAAGGGAACCCCAAGCAAGTGAAAGGGGGAGAAGATAAATCTAACATTGGAGAAGTGATGAAGATGATTGATGCTTTCACCACCTATTTGGCAAGCTTCTCTAGAAGGTTTGACAATCATAACTCTTGTACCTAATCCTCTAGGGATATCACCCCAAACGCAAGTGCCGTGTGGGTGAAAAGGAGTACTCATGCATAAGCATTACAACATGTCCATGCATTAATACTTCCTATGCTTTGTGACTTTGATTGGTTGTGTGTTTTTTGTTTGTTCCAGCATGTGATGAAAAATTGTTGTTTATTTGCTTTGTACTTTGATTTTTTTGCATTTTTTTTTATCAATCTTTCATTGCTTTTGTGTTAAAAATCCAAAAACATATAACAAGTAGAAAATCCAAAAAGTTTGATAGACATTATTATGTTTTGTCACAAGCATGTTTTGCCTTGTACCTTTGTGCTAATGGCTTTATGCATTTACGAGCGTAGCTTGCTCTCAATGCACTCATATCATTGTGGAAAAAATCTTGAAATCTATGTGACTGTTGTAAATAGATCTTCAAACCTGTCATGAATGATTAGTCAATGGTTTTGTTGATCTTGAAACTTGCATAGACTTGTGCCTATATATCTTCCTGCTCTTTTATATTTTGTTTTGTTTAAAGAGCTCAACAAATGTAAATCTCAAAATGAAAAGAGATAATGAGCTACAAAAGTCTTCGCACATACTAGTATTTGACAAGGAAAAAGAGAAAGCAATTTTTGTGAAAAAATGTATGATGCTCAAAAAGCCAAAGACTTACTCATAAAATTGAAATATCAAAAATTTCAGGCATCGATCTCAATATGAGACGTAATGATTTAAAATATCAAATGATATGATGAATATGGAGCCAAATGAAAAGCTTCAAAATTTTGTTATCAAGTTTTGTGGGAGGTCATATATGCATATTTCTATAATTGAGATAGGTCACTTTTCCTCGTGCTAATTGTGTATGTCTTGGTTGAATTGGTCATTGAAACTTCACATTAGACTAAGGACTATCTCATTTTTGGTACCCACACATATCACACATGTCTATGTTCAACGAATGCCATGTTCATTTGTGTAATTGTACTTGATTAAATGTGCTTCACATACTCAATATTTGTTGATCAAACACAAAAAGATTTTTAAGTGTTTTAATTATTTTTGGAAAGTCATTTGTTTTTGCAAAAATATCAAAAATTTCAAAAATTGTGTTGCCCTGTACTGGCAACTTGGTCGTATGTCAATCCAGTCGCATGCCCCCAGTCGAAAGCTTACACAGAAGATTTTCGTGACTCTCTGGTGGGTCAAAGTCCCAATCATGAAAAGACTTAGAATTTTTCCAAAAATCTGGATTTTTATATTTCTCGTGACTTATGTTCGCGAGGTTATACAAAAATTTTCGCGACTCACTCGTTGGTGGACCTTCCAGTCGCGAAAACACTTAGAAAAAATTTTCAAAAATTTTGTCTCTTAGGTGTTTGGCAACTTGTTCGCGACTTAGTTCAGTCGCGAAAAATGTGTGTCTTGCGCTTTAAGAACTGTTTTTAAAATTTTTTCCAATTTTCCTTTGAATATTTTGACTGTTCATTGTCTTGTCTGTTCATCTCCCTCAAAACTCACCATGTTTCTCTATCAAAAACCTCCATTTTTCTTCATCTTCTCAACTTCAATCTTCAAAAAAAGGTATGGGTTTTCCTATTTTCTCTAAGTATTTCACGATTATAGCGTTGATTTCTTGGATTTTTAAGTTGTTGTTGAGTTTTGCAATATGTGTGATAGAACATGGTTTGGGTATCTTTATTTGAGTATGTTAAATGAATATTCTTGACATTGATAATTTGATGCTTGCTATACATGTTTTGTGCATGTTTCTCATTTTTTAGTAGTTTATCATGATTGTACTGTGTTGTACGAATCACGTTCATAGTAAATTATCTCAAAGGCAGTTACTTGTGTCTCTGTGGATTTCATAGATTACATTGTGCTTTGTTGTGCCTCCAGACTCGTCACATTTGCACACCACACGCACCAGTGTTGCTCATGCTTAAATACATGATTAAATACTGCATAATTGGTTTATCTACCATGATTAAGTGATATGTCTTTCTCAATGAGAATTAGTATTTATTTCATGGACTAACTTGGATCTAATCAAGTTTATGTTTGTGTCTTGTGGTTTTGTACTTGGTTCTCTGTTGTGTGTATGTTATCTTCCAGATGTCTCATCGTTCCTCACGAGGAAAAGAGCTTGTAACTGATGTTCCATCATCTCCTATTTCAAAACGGACTTGACGTTCGTCTCAAGCTTTCAACAGTGAGAGATTTAGGACTCCACTCGATTCACAGACTTTCTCAAGCATTTTTAAAGATGCTCCTACTGTGGTGGAAAAGGTTTTGAGATTTGATACCTTAGGAACAACATTTATTTCTAGGATATTTGAAGCAAATGATTGGGCTGACCTGTTCAGGAACTTAGATACACCGGAGTTGAGTTATAGTGTTGCGTACGAGGAAGGAGTTCAGCATCAATCCAGACTACATTACGAAGGTTCTTCGAATCAATAGATCAACAAATGTAGACCTCACTCCATATGATGATAGACTTCCTAAAGTTCAAGATATTCTTCAAATTCTTGGGCCAGATCATGAAATTTCATCCAAAGGGACATCCATTGGAACAACAAAGTTTGCACTTGATCTGATGACTCTTAAATTGATCATGTTCCTCAACCTGTATCCACTCACAAACACTGCATTCATCAACCTTGGGAGAGCACAATTTCTATGTGATCTCATCATTGGAGTTCCAATTGACATTTGTACCCACATTTTTCAGACCATTGGGAAAACTGCAACTCGATCTACAACAAGAACATGTCTTCCTTTCTATAGTCTTCTCATGAAAATCATGGTCCTTAAAGGTGTTCGTCCACCAACAGATGGAAAAATACTGCCACGTCATCAACCAATATCCATGATATCTCTCCAGGCAAGTAAGAGTCACTCCTTTAAGGCACCTAAGGGTGAATCTTTCCATCATACTACCTCTTCCGGTCATGGCTCAGTCATTCATACTGTGCATGTGCATACCGAGTATGCATCTCCTCACATTCTTGAGTTACAGACAACTAGCACTCAGCCTACACAACCTAGCACTTAGTCTGACAGGTTGAGCACTTTGTTTGAGGGTTTGTACCAGTGTATTGTCAGATTTGAAAGGGTTCTATACTCCACCAACAACCAAGTTCAAATGCGCTTAACAGCCATTGAGACACAGTTGGATGCAATTCAACGAAAGCTGGAGGACAGCCTTTAGCTATTCATGCCAAAAAGGAGGAAAGCTAAAACTCATTGTATAGTTTGGATGATAGCATACAGCAAGGGGGAAAGCAACACAAGAATGGGAAGTGTGCATATTGAAAGGGGGAGTTGTGTTCAAAAGGGAAATATTGATTCATACACAGATACTTTTGGTTTCTTTTGATTTTAGTTTATTTGTTCATAGTTTTCATAACTCTTGGTTTTTACTTTGTGCTACTATTTAAAGCTTTTGGTACTTAGCTTTTGATACTTTGGTTTATATAATTAAGTTTATATTCAGTATGCTGTATTTTGTACCCACGCTTTGTAGCTAGTACTTATTGTTAAATGTTATGCATTTTCTTTAAGTATATCACTCTTGTGCCCTTGTTGGATTTTATATCCTTGATGCAATGACTTTGAGTTTTTGTATTAGTTCAGTGTTGGACATGCAAATGATACTTTGCATTGAGCTTATTAGCTTACATGTTCGGATGTTCATTGTGGTCACTATTTATAGTGATTGTTCATTTTTGGTCAAACCATGCTTTATTGCTTGATCGCATTGTGCTTGCTCCATATGCATTACAAGTTTTCTGCATACAATGATCATATTGTGTTGTTGTTTTTCAGGAGATACTTGTTCTTATGGTTCAAGAGCTACACAGATTCTAAAGTTAGGTGTGAGTGAGTTTTGTTTAACTGTTCCCAACTCACATGTTAACTCTAGAGTTTGTTTTAGGGTTTTGTCACGGAATAGCCAAAGGGGGAGATTGTAAGGTTGAATTTAATCAACCATTTTGTTGGCTTTATTCCGTGTCAATACGCTTGTAATTCAATATTTAGAAACCCTGTATTTAGGTGGGAATTATGTAAGGGTAGTGTGTGAGAAAGTGTGAAGAAAAGCTCAAGAGTGTGCACTCAGCAGGGCCTCGCGACTGGATCTCGCTACTAGCTCGCGGCTGGCAAGTCGGCAAAGGAGGCACATGTGTAAAGCATGCAGAGGAGCTGAAGAGTCACGCCAGTTGGAGCACAACAGGACAAAACTTCCAGTCTGGCTATTCTGTTAGCTTGCGACCCAGACTCGCGACTCAGTGAAGTTGCGAGGTCAAGTCGCCAAACCACTTTATTTGGGAAAAACTGACCTTTCGCATTCCAAATACACACCAGTATAAATACCCCTTATACCCACGTATTGTAGAGAGCTTCTAGAGAGAATTTTGAGAGAGAAACCCTAGAGAAAAACAAGATTGACTCATCCACAATTTTCATACTTTGATTCTCCAAATTCCTCTACTCTCACCCTCTCTATTGTTACACCCTTGAGAATTACATTTAGCCAAATCCTTTTCTCGTTGTACCCGTATCTGTGAGAAGGTTATTTGGTGCTTGGGAGCAGTTAGGAATGGACCAATTGATATTGGTTGATCCTGTGGGCTATAGCGGAATTCGGTAAGCTAGAGAAGACAAAGGTTCGGCGTAACCTCATTGGAGCAAGAAGCTTGGAGGGCTTAGGTACACTGGGTAGATTAGGCTTGGAGGGTCTTCTGCTATTCATGTATCCCAACTTTTTCTAGTGGATTATTGACCGCTTGGAGGGCAGCGAAGAGGTTTTACGCTAAGGACTTCGGTTTCCTCTTCAATAACACATCGTTGTGTTGTCTTTGTGTTTGCATATCTCTTCCCTTAATCTTTTCCATTTTAATTACTGCTGTGGTTGTGATTTATTATGGTTTAGATTGTTTTATCATTTTTTTTTTAGCTTATTTTCATATTCCGCACATACATGTTTGATAATAAGTTTGAATTGGTAATTTGTAATTTGGGGGTCTAAATGTTCAAGGTGTTTTACACACTATTTGAACATTCAAGGTTCATTAAAAATATCTCAAGAGCACCTTTTAAATCGAACCCACTTGTAAAAGCCATAAGCTTTGTTGACTATAGATCTCCTTTTGTTGACTATTGACTTCCTTACCTAAAGAGCCCTGGCCGTGCGTGCTAGCGTTATTATTAAACTAGTCGCTAACCCGTGCGATGCACGGGGAAGCTACTGAGTATATAACATGTACCACAATATATAATATTATATGATACATTAGGAAGAAATACAATTCATTGAACAAACCTCCAAAAAATAATCTATAATTAAATAGAAAATTAAATTATTTTAGTAATACAAAACTATTCACTCACTAAAAACCAATTTGAAAACCTTTTTCAAAACCCAAGCCGCCTTTTGATAGAAAACACTATACAAACATATAAAGAAAAATTGAACAATGGTTTTAATGAATTTAATTAAGAAAAATTTATTTGTTAAAAGTTGACAGAAGTACAGTTTTAAGTGAGAGTCTTAAAAATTATTCAAAGTTGTACATAAGCAAATAACCAAATAAGCTAATGGTCATTAACTGCTAATTATTAAATGTTTGTCAGTGACATTTTTTTGGAATCAAATAATTTGTAAACACCACATTTATGAATGTAAAAAGACTAAACTTAATGTACCAATGATGGAATGAGTAGCCACAGGTTCTTTATAAATTCAAATCATAGATATTATAATCTTTTTTCCTTTTTTTTTTTTTGGTAAATAACATAGATATTGCAATCTTTACCTTCAAAAAATATCAATTGCTATATAAGTTCCATCATCGATGACAGGGAATTTCTCTCTGTTTATATCTTTTCAAAAAGTTATTTCCCCACAACAGGCATATCTAGCAAATCAAAATGTAATATAAAAATAAAAAGTCATATCCAGGCTCCATAACCTAGAACAAATTCTAGGATAAAGCAATAATGATTCCGGAAGTCAAGCATATATTGATGCATTTAGAAAAGGCAAAAGTAAACTAAGTTCTGACCAAAAAGCATACAAAAAACTCAATAGATTAAACAATCAATGTATAAGCTCTGTTGTTTTTGTGATTCCACATAATTAAAAAGAATAGGTTGAGAGAATTTCAATGTGAGTCCAATAGCAATCAAAGCTAGACCTTATTACTTGGAAGTTATTAGCTTTGCCAAGATGGACTGTTTATGGTAAACAATTGTAAGCTTCATTGGCAAAATTAATTCTTAGTTTCCATAACACTTGGAAAGGAAAATAAATAGATGTTACAATCAACAACCATAATGTCTTCATTTCATCGTTGCTCACCTGAGTTAATCACAATAATACACAACAAAGGCTTTAAACTGGTAGGTCATGACTTGTAAAGAGAAGACTGGAACCTAATTTTTTGAAGAATATGCATGCATTGTATCAGCAAAACATAAAAAGGATATGACATCATCTTTTATCTCCACTAATCAGTATCTATATGATATATTCAAAACATAGATATCAGATATTCAACTTGTATAACCAAATGGGATACCAGTCAAAAAAGAAGCAGCATGTTCTAGGTTTTAAACAATCATAGCAAAACAACAAAATAAAAGTATGGTTCAATATCAATAATTTGAATTATATTTAAGCTTCATGGTGGGCTAACAAACAAAAAGAAAAATAAAAGAAACCAAAGAGAATCCGCATATTAAATGGCACATACCCATGCTTTGTAAAATCCAAAGGTGCAGTCCCCTCTATAACGGCTCTAATTTCTATTTTGCAGACTCGCCTACCATTCTACCAACCTATAAAAATAACTACCATACAAAAATTTAAAATGCAAATCCACTACTAAGTAATATTCAATCAAGAAATCAAACTTTTTCCAAAAACTCAGATTTAATTCACAAGAACTACAATAGAAGTTTCAATTTTTAGGGACCTTGAGATGTGCCTTATCGGCTACGAAATCATAGTAAGGAATTACATTAAAAAATTAATGAGTAAATGAACTAACAAACCCAGTCAATTTAAAAACTTCTTTGGTTTATAATAGACTCTTAAAATCCAAATTTGCTTTTGAAACCAACAATACTCAAACTAAAAGCAATTCACACATTCACGAATTAGTAAAACTAAATAAAAGTTAAAACGGTTCATACATATCTGATGGCATTCGTACTAAAATGGATTTAGTCGGAGAGAGAGAAAGAGAGTGACCATCTTGAAGGAGTTGGTGTTTTGAGCGATATCGTTGTCGAGGAAGAGAGTGGAGTGGAGATTAAGGACTTCAAAGTTCAGAAAGAACGGAAACTTTGACTTTGACTCTTTGTTTTCCTCGTCAACCGCTTACTCTCCCATATCCTTCACATGCGTGTGAGATGAATTAGAAAAATCTGTTGCATCATTCAAAGAATTAGAAGGGTAAGAAGGCTAAAAGCAGTTCTATCCATTCATTGTATCTATTGGTTTGGGTTTAAGATAGGTAAAATTAGATTACTAAATTATATAATGAGAGAAGGGATCTAACCTTTGCTTTCTGGGCTTGCTTTGACAATTTGCTTGATTCTGAGGATTTTTGCAAAATGAGCAAAACTTTTATGAAGTTAAAGTCTCAAAATTATTATTGTAGGAAATAAAGTACAGGGGAGGCAGACAAAAGGAGAAGTACGTACAACGATAGGGAGGAGAGAAGTGTTTGTGGTTTTTTTTTTTGAAAGAACTACTATGAAACCTGTAAAAATTAAAACTGTCCAGAGCCAAGCAAAATGTTGCGTTAGTTTGTGTTTTTTTTTTTAGTCGTGTGATATTATTTGTAAAATTTAGAAATCAAAACGTTTCACATCAACAACCAAATGAAAAGGCACTTGTCTATAGTTAATTCTTTAAAGATGTATTTAAAAAGTATTGAATTAAATAGTTAATTAAAAACTTAAAATCCTGAAAAGTCACAATGTTCGGTGTTTTTAAATGTTAACGTGGCTGAAATTTATGTAGCCACTTGGCTGAAATTTGTGTGTGTGTGTGTGTGTGTATATATATATATATATATATAGAATTGTCATATCATACCCAATAAATGGAAGAAGTTACAACAAATAAAGGATACAAAGAGGTTGTAACCTATTGGTGACTGTCAGAATTCCATATAATAGCGACATTTGAAAAGTCTTGGTTAGTGGAGACTGGAGGGACACATGATAAAGTTGAAGATAAGAGTAACATCCAAATTTAAGGAGATGCTCAATAAATGACAACTGGTAAATCTAAAAATTAAAAATAAAATAAGAAAATAAATAACAACGTGGCGCTGATGTGGCTTAATTGGAGCGTAGCAACAATAAATGCTACGCTTCAGCTTTTAGTAATATATAGATGGCAAGATAATTAAGTAACATGGATGAAATTATTCAGTGCATAGCTTCCTCTACTTCATGTGTGAATCCTGTTTACATGAGATCTATATTTATGCTTTTGATAAATTGAAACTTTCGTTAACTGAACAAACTAAGAGCCCGTTTGGATAGACGTCTGTACAGAGCAAATGCGCATTTACAAAAGAAAACGTGAAACAATATGCGTTTGGCCTCGCGTTTTCAAGAAAAATATGTTTTTCAAAATGACAAGAAATTTTGTTTTAAAACTGTATCTCTGACTAGCTTTTTTATGAGAACGCTAGTTTCAAGCTCATCACATTTTTGCAACACAGATGTTTTAGAGGTTTCAATACCTAAAATGCCCTCAAGTATTTGCTTGATAACAAATTTATCAGCCTGTAAAATCCTCACTTGTGTTTGATCTAACTCTCTAATGCCTACAACTTCTCGACACAAGCTGTTTTGCTAGAAAGACGATCTGCAACACACAATAGAAGTTACAAGAATGAGTTCAATGGTGAACCCTGCAAACTATTTGGTTGAAAAAGAGACCCATTTCTCTTTCTCTCTCTCTCTAATCTCTTCACTTTTTATCATGGTTTTGAAACTTGGATTGTTCAATGAACCGTAAAAGGAAGGGATTCAAGGTTTTTAAGGTTGGACCCGGGTCAAATCGAGGTCGAACCATGATGACGTAATAATTATTTAGATTATAAATAGATATATTAAATTAATAAAAATTGAAAATTTGACTAAATAATCTGAAACAAATATAGATAGTATTTTTTAGAACATAACTTTCATAATACAAATAAGAGTTATTAAATTCTAAAAAAAATAAATAGCTATTGAGTTTCTAAATTATTTTTAAGTCAAGATAAAGCACATTTTAGTACCCAATAATTTTCATTTATTTATTTATTTTATGAGACCCAATAAAATAGTTAAGAGACAAATGGATTTGTTTGCCCACAGCCAAGCCCATTTGACTACCGGTCATTTTTTTCTCCCCAACCCATTTGAATAGTCTACTGTTCACCATTTATTATGAATTAGAAAAAAAAAAAGTCAAAACCTAGAAGATTTGAAGATGTCCGTGCATTTAAAAATTGGTTAAATTTAAATAAAGAACAAAACCCAAGAAGGAAGTGCTTGATAGTAAGCATTAAATGTTAGTAGTTGACAGAAAAGTAAATATCAGTGGTTGACAGTAAAGCAAGCAGCAGCAAAGAAGTAGACTGAATACTTCAGAGGCCTGTTGGGACATATGTGATTCACTTGTTAGGAACATATGTCACTATTTTATGTAATTGGCTAATCCTTTGACAAAACACACTTTACTTGTATTTGGGTAGATATAGGTGTTTTTAATACTTCAAGAAACAAGGTTTCAAGTCTGTCCAAGAAAAAAGCTGAATAGTGCAAATTCATTAAAGCTCGACAGCTGCATCTATCGAGTTTAAGAAAGCCTTTTCAGCCCATGTGCTCAACACCTGCTCGACAGCTCCTATCTGTCGAGGTTTAAGAATTTCAAAATTCTAATATGATTTTCTTGGGATCCGTGAATGTGTCTTTGGTCCTTCTTTTCTCTTAACCCTAGACATATAAAATGATTATTTTAAGGGCCGTCAAAGGGTACACAAGTTGCGCAAGCATTGAGCAAAGTTTGTTCAAGCAAATTGTGACTGGAGACAGAGTTTTGCCCTAGTTCATCATTCTTGTGAAGAAGTTGCTGTGTTTGTACACCATAGGGTTTTGTGACCAAGCATCTTCTTAATCTTCATCGTGGGATGAACTGAAGAACTTTGCAGCCAACAACCTTCTCTAGTTGGTGATTGAAGTCGTGTACTGGGATCCGCACAATTGGTTAGTCACGTACAAGGAGCTGTGCATTACAAGGAGAAATTGTCACTACAGATCAAGTACAATTAGGTATTGGGGTAAGGGTTCAACTGTAGGTTGGTATAAGGTACTGGGATTCCTTTACTTATAACCGCTTGTTGTGATAATAGTGAAATTTCGGGAGTGGTGACCTTTAAATCACCCGATGGGGTTTTTGCCATGCAGGGTTTCCCCATTCGTAAACAAATCACCGTGTCAATTTATTTTCTGCTGCATAATTATTTTAATTGGTGATTTGTTTGTGCTACCACGCGTTTGCATGTTAATTTGATTAATTAATTAAACTTGGCTAATTAATTAATTAATTCATCACAAGGGGTCAATTCTTTTTTGGCCTATCAAGTGGTATCAGAGTAGGCGCACTCTGATTAGGTTTAATCTTTGCTGTGTTGATCCATTGACCTCTGTTTGTCATGGATAGAGGACAATCATTAATTATACCTTCTTTATTTGATGGCACTAACTATGCATATTGGAAAGTGCACATGAGAGCTTTCTTGTAGTCAAAAGAAGCGCCGACCGATTGGGATGATGCCAAGATCAAGGCGGCAAACTTCAACAGCAAGGCATTGAATGCTTTATTCAGTGTGGTCACCAATGAGGAGTTTAAGAAGATATCCTCCACTGAAATTGCTAAGGAAGCATGGACCATCCTCCAAACAACCTATGAGGGAACCAAGGCTATCAAGGATTCAGAGCTTCAGAGGCTCACTACAAGCTTTGAAGAGATAAAGATGGAGGAGGATGAGTCATTAAATGAGTTCTATGCCAAGCTTAAGGACATAGTGAACTCAGCTTTCAATCTTAGGGAAACCATTCCTGAACTCAAGATTGTGAGGAAAGTGCTTAGATCTCTACTTGAGAGATTCCATGCCAAGATCACGGCGATAGAGGAATCAAAAGATATTGACAAGATTCCTTTGACAGAGCTGTTTGGAAACTTGTAGACCTACGAGCTAGGGTTAACAAGAATTGGCAAGTCGGGTAAAGGCAAGAGCATGGCATTGAAGGCCAAGAGTAGTGACATTGATGAGGATTCTAAGATGAAGTCCTACATTACAAGGCAATTTAATAAGTTCATGAAGAATGCCAATGGGAAGGGCTTCGACAAAGACTGTAGGCAATCTAGTTCTTTTCAGATTAAGAGCCAAGACAAAGGGAAGAAGGATGCTAGGGATGGCTGTCAGTACACTGTTCCCGCAAGACCTAAGTGCTTTGGGTGTTAAGGCTTCAATCACATGAAACAGGAGTGTCCTAAATATCTCAAGAGCATTGGGAAAAGCAAGGCACTTGCTACTACCTTGAGTGACACTGAGCCTGAGGATGATTTCGACAATGAGGATGACGAAATCTTGAATGCCTTCACTGCCACTGTCAGTCCTACTAAGGGGATTGTTGAAGATGTGGATGAAGAAGAGGAATTGGTGGAGTCCAAGTTTGAGAAGATGGATGAACAAGATGACATCTATACAACCTATGAGAAACTGTACAAGCTTTTTGAGAAGCACGAGAAACTCTATAGGCTTGCCACCAAGAAACTCAGTGATGTGGAACTTGATCGGGAAGAGTGAATGTTCAAAATGGGTATAAAACACCCTTGAACATTTAGACCCCAAATTACAAATTATCAATTCAAGCTTATTATCAAACAATTAAAGTGAGGAACATGAACATAAGCTAAACACAGAATTGATAAACAATCTAAACCAAATATAATCACATCCCAGCAGAAAATAAAAGGCAAAGATTAAGGGAAGAGAGATGAAAATACAAGGACAACACATGATGTGTTATTGAAGAGGAAACCGAAGCCCTCGGCGTAAAACCTCTCCGCCGCCCTCCAAGCGGTCAATAATCCACAAGAAAATGTAGTTGGGATACATGAACAGTAATAGACCCTCTAAGCCTAATCTACCTAGTGTACTTATGCCTTCCAAGCTTCTTGCTCCAATGAGGCTGCACCGAACCTTTTTCTTTTCTAGCTTACCAGATTCCGCTATAGCCCATAATATCAACCAATATGAATTGGTCCCTTCATAACTGCTTCCCAAAGCACCAAATAAACCTTTTCATAGATATAGGTATGGTGAGAAAAGGATTTGGCTAAGAATCTCTTAAGGATGTATCAATGGAGAGGGTGAGAGTAGAGGAATTTGAAGAGTCTCTTAGATGAAGATTGTGGATGAATCAATCTTGTTTTTCTCTAGGGTTTCTCTCTCAAAATTCTCTCTGGAAGCTCTCTACATTTCATGGATATAAAGGTCTATATATAGTGGTGTGTGTTTGGAATACTAAGAGTCAGTTTTTTCCAAAATAGAGCTAGCATAACGCTTCAGCTTCCCACATGCTTAACACGTGACCTTTTTCCGGCGGCTTGCCAGTCGCAAGCCACCCGCGAGTTCCAATCGCGAGTCCCTGCTTCTTTGCACAGTGTTGAACATTTCTTCACACTTTCTCACACACTACCCTTACATGAATCCCACCTAAATACAGGGTTACTAATTGCTAAAATATAAGCAAATTTGTCACAGAATAAAGCCAAAAAGATGGTTGATTAAATTCAACCTTACAAAGAGCTTTCCACAAAGTTTGATGAAGCTAATCAGACAGTTGGTGCACTGAGGTTTGGGAACAATTTCTTGGCTGAGAAGACCAAGAAGCTTGAAGTAGAGCTATTTCAAGTTAGAGCTGAATTGGAGAGGACTTTAAGTGCGAAGCTTGACGAGATGCTCAGCATTTAGAAATCTACTTCAAATCGAACAGGTTTAGGGTATGGTCTCTCTTATTCTAATATTGCTTCTACTAGTACTACTATTTTTGTTCCTCCTAGTAATAATGTTGAAATTAAGAACAATGATGTTAAAACTGATTTAGCTAGTGAGAACATAGATAAGGGTAAATCTATCTTAGGAGCACCCCCTAAGCAAGATAAGAAGGAAGCTAAAAACCTTAGGGGTAAGAAGGCTAACTCTCAAAAGCCTAAACAGAAGAGGCAGCATTTCTGTCATCATTGTGGAGTTGCCAGTCATACTCGACCTAATTGCTATAAGTGGCTAGCCACTCAATAGAGCAACGACATGATAGCATCTGGAAGCCAGAATCAGCTTCAATCCTTTCTTGCTCCTCTTGGAGATCTTCTCAAAGCCCTCATGTTCCTTTCGAACTTGAACTATTTCAATTCTTCCCCCTCACCGCCGGTTCAAGGGTTTAATCAAAGGAAAGGTTCTTCTAAGGTGTGGAAGGAAAAGGGTTCCAAGTGATTCTATCACTTTCTTCTTTCTCTTCGTATTTTTGTTTTTGCATAACTTGTGTGTTTTGCTTTTATTTTGAGTTAGTCTAGTTTTTGTTTTGCTTTGTTTAACATGTTTTTGCTAGTTTGTTTTCAGTTTTATCTATTTTGTTTTTGATATAAAAATGAAAAAAAAAATAGAAAATACAAAAACAGTGTGTGTTTTGTGTACATTGGTACTTGTGTACCTTGGATGGCCATTTAAACAGAGTTTCTAAACTTTGTATCTTTTGTAGCTTAGATGAGCATCTCTATGCACAACTAAGCAAGTGAGTTTTGTGGCTCTTGTTTGTGATGAGTAAGATTAAGTTATCTCTTGTACTTAATACTCGTATTACTCTTTTTGACGGGAAGGACTAGAAAATTCCAAGAGAAAGGCATAAATAACTATCTCACCACTGTTGCCCACCAATCATGTATGACATCTGTATGCTTCGGCATAGCAAAAGTGCAATGTCAATGAAATTTGTATGTTTCGGCATAGCAAAATTGGAATGACAAATGCTTAACATAATTGGGTATTTCTTTTCTATCTCTTATATGCCCATGCATGATTTGCATAAAAAGAAAAATATGCAAAGAAAAATCAAAATCAAAACCAAAAAGAATAAAAATGCTTTATATATGATTGCAAGCATGTATTCTAGGAGATGTGGGAGTTATTCTCAATCCTAAAAACTTCTATAAAGAATTACATGAAGAAATTTTTGGTAAATAAAATTCATGGCATACTTATTAGTACCAATTACACAAAATTTGACCAGAAAGTGGATTTATTTGATCGAAAATCATTAGGAAAAGAAACTACTTATTTACTAAGTAAGGTTGTAGTAAAATCAACATCAAATTTTAATTTGAAAGGAATTTTTTTATTTCCATTTACTGAAAACAAACAAGTAAGAATTGATTCAGAAGATCGAATAAAAATTTTAAAATTTTTATTTGATCAAGTTATAACGGATCCCAAGGATGAAACAATTAGACAAAAAGATATTCATATTGGAATAAATGAAATCAGTAAAAAAGTCCCTCGATGGTCATACAAATTAATCAATGAGTTGGAACAACAGGAAAGAGACAAGGAAGACCATGTGGTAGAGGATCATGAAATTCGTTCAAGAAGAGCCAAACGTGTCATAATTTTGACGGATACTACGAAGAATACCGATACTTATACTAATACTAATAACAAAGATACTAATAATCTTGATGAAACTGACGAGGTAGCTTTGATCTGTTATTTAACAACAATCGGATTTTCGTCGAGATATAATAAAGGGCTCTATGCGAGCTCAAAGGCGTAAAACAGTTATTGTGGAACTATTTGAAGCAAATGTACATTCACCCTTTTTTTGGATAGACTGGGCACCCCCCCCCCCCCCTTTTTCTTTTGATATCCCTGAGCAGAGAAAAACACAACAGAGATGAGAAAACTCGTATAGAAATAGCAGAGGCTTGGGATAGCCTTATAGTTGCTCAAGTAATAAGAGGTTCTTTATTAGTAACACAATCGATTCTTAGAAAATATATTCTATTACCTTCATTGATAATAGCTAAATATACTCTTCGTATACTATTATTTCAATTTCCCGAATGGTCCGAAGATTTAAAGGATTGGAATAAAGAAATGCATGTTAAATGCACTTATAACGGCGTTCAATTATCAGAAAAAGAATTTCCCAAAAAACTGGTTAACAGACGGTATTCAGATAAAGATCCTATTTCCTTTTCGTTTGAAACCTTGGCACAGATCTAAGTTAACTTCTTTTATTTTGTCAGTATCACTGTACAAGTAGAGCCCAGTCTAAGGTAAAAGGAAAATGTATACAAAGATATTGTACTTACATAAGTAAGAAGATCCTCCCCATTTTCTTGGAAGTGTTCGATGACATGAAAATCATCCAGTAGGGTTTTTGCCTTGTGAAAGGTTTTCCTCATTCGTCATCAAATCATCGTGTTATAATAAATACATAATTACCCTAACAATTACAATAAAAAGAAAAAGAAAAACAAAATGAGTTTTTTTTTTTTCTTTGTCCTTTTATACATGATAGTTGATTAAAGATAAATTTAGGATATTCAATCTTTTTGTCAATCTCGACTGAAGTTTGTTTAAGTTTCATAAGTATTTTTTCTGTAGTAAACATTGGATTACAAAATATTTTATATCTTGAGTTGTGTTTATAGTACTATCTTATATTAATTACTATATATACATAACAATAACATGATTATAATATATAGTAAGTATAAAAATAGTTATCATCAATTTTTTGTTCGACCCTCTAAGGACTAATTCCTATCTCCATTATAGACTTATAGTTCATACGAAGATTTATAGTTCTATAATGGAGATAGGAATTAGTTCTTGATGGAAATTTAGACCCCTTAAACAACCAGATTGCGTAGCCTAGATTAATTAGCCAAGTTGTTACTTAGTCAAATTATGCAATTCTAGATTAAAGCAATCAAACAATCATATCAAGAATAATAATGCAGCGGAAAATAAATGAACACAAGATATGATCACCTAGGAAACTACACGGTAAAAACCTGAGGAGGATTTGACCCACCGATCCTCAAGGCATAACAGAATTCACTATGAAAGAATTGAAGTTCTTACAAAAGGACTACAAGCTCCCCGCTCGACTTCCTAATGCTACCCACCAGTAGAACTTCCTGACACGACCACGCGCAGGCTCCGAATCCACGGACTACTTCTTTCTTGAATTCCTCAATCAGCTACAAGCTCCCCGCTTGCTTTTCTTTTAAGTTCCAATGGTTGCAACTGTAATGATCTTTAAGATGTTGAAATCATCTCTACCTTGAAAACTCTAAGTTTTGTGTAAAGGAAAGCTTCTCAAAGATCTCACAAGAGATTCACACAAAACAGCAATGTATGAGCAACAAAGCAATATGGATAACCTTCAAAAACGTGGCTAGGGTTTAGTTTATATACCTAGGGTAAAAACATAAAACCCTAAACGTTTAATGAAGTAGGGCTGAGTTGGAAATTTTGCAGAAAAATCAACCTGTGCGATTTTCGATCGATCGAGTCTATTCTTCGATCGATCGAGCCAGGCCAAAAGTCCCAAGAACTTCTGCAGTCACTCGATTCCAACTTTAGAATAATAAACCAACTTTGAGCAAGCCTAAACAAGACTAAATACAATGTTTTGATCATGGTTTGCCAACATTACAAATTAGAGTTCTAAATACATAAATTCCTAAGACCTTAGAACCTAACAAACTCCCCCTTTGGCAATCCGTGACAAAACCCTGAATAAAAGCTCAAAGTTTTACAAGTAAAAAGCCCTTTACAAAGATAATGCTCATAAATTCAAATTCAGCCTAACTACTATCCATCAGTTGCAAGTGTAGACAGCAGCTTAGTTGAATCAACCTGTATAATCCTGAAATACTCAACAAACGCATAAACGCATGTGTGACAGTAAAGAGTAAAACAACAGGTATAACATTCTTGTAAGATTCACACAACACAAAATAAAGACATATAAGAATGATTAACTCATAAATATAAATCAATACGCAGTGAATCACAAAGCAACAAGAATCAATAAAAATAACATGTATATCAATCAATGTTACTCTCCCTAACATGAATATCCCCAAAAATGATATACAAAGTGAAGCACCTAGATACAATCTAAAAACTCCACAAGCTCCTCAAAGCAAAAGTCTCCCCCTAACTACAAAAACTCCTCTACAAGACAAAACTCCACTCCCCCTTTTTGTGACGGAATGCCAAAGGACAATCACAAGTCGCCATCAAAAGGAGGTGGTGAGGGTGAATGAAGACGCGCCAAGTCAGCTCGTAGAGCACGAAACTCATCTAGCAAGTCCACCAAAATCTGACCATGAGCCGCCTGAACGGTCATGACAGTCTCCAAAGTACGACGAACATCGAAGTCAGTCGAAGGAAGTGGAGGAATATCAGCAGCAGCAGCATCAACACCAACTAGATCAGGAATATCCTCACCAGCAATACCTGCAGAAGAAGAAGGAGGAGGTGCGCTACTAGAGGGCTCAGACCTAGGGTGTTTAGAACCAGCTCGAAGATGAGCAACCCTCTGTCTAAGAAAAGACGCACCTATAGGAGCTATCACATGATCGGGCTCAGAGGAAGGAAAGTCGCTAATATCAAGATAAAGAAGAATCCTATGAATGAAAATAGGATGTACAAGAGCATGAGCAGAAGATGAACTCCTATAAACATCGTTCAAAGAACGAAGAAAGAGATGGGGAAAACTAATAGGAGCATCAGTAACCAGAGCGTACAAAAATACACACCTCTCAAGAGGAATAGTGTGAACATGGGAAATGGGCCAGATAGAATGACAAGCTATCCTAAAGAACAGATAGTGTAACCCAGAGAGCTCAGCAGAAGTGATCCGAGGATCAAAACCCCACTGGACAGTAGTCCCAGTGATGTAAGACAAGACATCACTAATCTTGGGAGACACGTCATATGGATAGACAGGATGCAGAACCAATGGTATCCCTAGAGCATCAGCCACTATCTGAGGAGTAATGGTGTACTCTACGCCTCGTATCCAACTCTTGACTAGAGTGTTGGAATCATAGATGCGGATAGAGATGTTCGAGTAGAACTCTCTTATCAAGGCAGAAAGTGGAGGAGGATCAGAAACATCCACCAAGGGTAACCAGCCCCTACGCTCAAGGTTTGCCCTAATGGCAGGATCAAGTTCATCTAAATGAACAGAACGCTCAGCCCATATCTTTCTCCTAACGTTCAGCTTCTCATAAATCTCTTGGTTTTTCTCACTCGAAAACTTCTCACGATCAAAGGATGGAGGGGGTAAAGGAGAAGGTGAGGGAACATTCCTACGGGCTCTAGTTTTCCTAGGCATAGTGCTAAGGAAAGGACAGAGACACAAAGTGAAAAACCAGAAAAAAAAACACAAGAAAAACAAAACCAAGGGCAGACTGCAAGTTAGCACAAAAATCAAAAGAATGAAAATCTATATGATGCATGAATAAATTCAATGCCATGATGCATGCACTAATGCAGTGAGCAATTAAGTTCAATTGAGATTAAATTGACAAAATTGGCTTGAACAAGGAATTTCTATCAAAAATCCCAAAAATTGAAAACCACATGTTGAAATTTTTAACCAAATTGATGAATTGAGCATTATACAACATAGTACAAAGATTATAATGCTTAATTGCAAGAACACAACAAGCCAATTTCATCAAATTCAACCCAATTCAACAAAAACCCCAAATCGGATCAATTAGAAACCCTAGAATTTTTTTTTTTCAAATTTTCACCAAACACCAAATTGATCAAATTAACCATCAAGGATCATGTTTATGATGTGTCCCCACAAAAACCCAAAGATCAATTTCATAAAATATGACATGAATCAAAAGAAAATTCTAAAAATGGCAAAGTGCGAAAATCGCCCCCAAATGCATGAATATATGCATGAAATGATGAAAATTAAATCAAAAGGAAGGGCACAAGGGTCATACCGGCCTGAGGAGAGAGAGATTTTGCAAAAAGTTCGGAGGAAAACGACAAAAATCTCTATGTGGAGCCTTGCCTCGTTGGAGAGAGAAAAGAAAAAGTTTGAAAAGTTTGAAATAGAACTTTGAAAAAGTCAGATCAGAACTTTTAAAAAAGCTTTTCCACGAGATTCGATCGATCGAAAATTACATTCGATTGATCGAAACACACAGTCATTTTGAGACAAATGGAAGGACTTTTTCGATTGATCGAAAATCAGATTCGATTGATCTAAATACACAGTCATTTTGAGACAAATGAAAGCACTTTTTCGATTGATCGAAAATCAGACTGGATCGATCGAAATGGGCAGAGGCTCACTAAATTTTGAGAACAATCACAGTTTTGAAAGATACAAATCTAATTTTTGAAAAATAACTCCTCAAAGCATTAAATTAAAGAAACAAAATGCATGAGTATGAGATGGAACGCTTTTTCAAAAACCCAAAAATTTTAAACCCAATTTTCTCAAAAACAAATTTTAATCATTCTTCCTTTGAATTTTCTCAAGCAACAGATATGTTGTGCACAAATCTCAAGATAATTTCAAACTTGGTTGGTCAGACCAAAAACACACACACTAGCATGTACAGTGTTTAACATAGAGTAACTTGTGTAGTGTGTGAAACTAGTAGACAACTTGAGATACATGTGAGGTGATATGTGAATAGCAATCAAACACAAAGTCTACACAATTCATCACATAGAATTTAAAAGAGACTATCACCTAAAGAGTTACATCCTATAACTCCCACATCTCCTAGAACAAAAGCTTGCAATCATGTAAGTTTCTTATATTTTTGCCCCCTTAGTATGTGAAATATATTATGTGAAATGGCATCAAGCCTATTAGTACACACCAGTTTGAATTAAGTGAATTGGCATCAAGCCTAATAGTACACACCAGTTTCAATTTAATTGAGGCTACACCTTATGTTCTTTTTGTGCATGTGCTACACTTTCTCGAGCACAAAATCTTATGATATGCACTAAGGTGTTCATGATTGGCTAGTGAACAGTGGTGAGATGGTTATTTATGCCTTTCTCAAAAGAATCAAGTCCGACAGTCAAAAAACATGTGACTTCAAGATCAAGACAAAGTGATTAATAACCACACACATCTTTCCCACACAACATGCACTACAAAGTTTCAACTAGTCAAGTGCAATGAATAAGTTCATCAAAGTTAAACAAGGTACACAAGACATGATATGTGTAAAAAGATAGACCAACCTTGTTTTTCAAAAATCAAGAAGAATAGTGTCAAACATAATTTTAGCTTTCTCTTTTTCCCTTTTTATTTTTTATTTTTTTTTATATATATTTATAAAAAGAGAAAACAAATAAATCCTAGAATGAAATGCATGAATGTAATGCAATGCAAGTCCTAAAACAAAAGAAACACAAAAAATCAAAGAACAATGGTCACAAAATAATTGAGCACTGAAGCACAAGGACCATGAAAGTCAAAAACAACTTAGGGACACCGAAGAACACCAATCACTTGACGAAGTGTCTCAAACTTACTTCCATCAAGAGGTTTGGTAAAGATGTCAGCGTTTTGACGATCAGTAGGGATATACTCAAGAACAACAATTTTATTTTCAACAAAATCCCTAATGAAGTGATATCTAAGTTCAATGTGTTTGGTCTTAGAGTGTTGAACAGGATTTTTAGAAATATCTATAGCACTAGAATTATCACAATAGACAACCTTGGTGTCTTGAGGAATCCCATAATCACTCAAAAGCTTTTTCATCCAAAGGAGTTGGGAACAGCAACTCCCAGCAGCAATATATTCTGCTTCAGCAGTGGATAAAGAAACAGAATTTTGTTTCTTACTCATCCAAGCCACAAGATTGGCTCCAACATAAAAACACCCCCCAGTGGTGCTTTTTCTATCATCAGCATTCCTAGCCCAATCAGAATCAGAAAAACCAGCAAGAGACAAATTTGACTCTTTGCTATAAAACAATCCATAATCACAGGTTCCACTCACATATTTGATAATTCTCTTAACAGCATTTAAATGAGAAATCTTAGGATTAGACTGAAGTCTAGAACAAACACCAACACTATAAGAGATATCAGGCCGACTAGCAGTTAAATACAAAAGACATCCAATCATGCTTCTATACAAAGTAATATCAACAGACTCACCGGATGGATCTAGTGTCAATTTTGCATTTGCAGCCATTGGTGTTCTAGCATGAGCAGCTTTGTCCAGTCCAAATCTTTTGACTAAATTCCTTGCATATTTAGCTTGATTGATGTAGATGCCAGACTCTGTTTGCTTTACCTGCAATCCCAAAAAGTAAGTCAGTTCACCAACCATGCTCATTTCAAACATTGCCTTCATTTCATCTGCAAAAGAATGAGCAAGAGAATCATTAGTATCACCAAAAACAATGTCATCAACATAAATTTGAGCTACAACAAAACCAGTCTTATCCTTTCTTATGAAGAGAGTTGTATCTGCAGATCCCCTTTTGAATCCATGCTCCGTGAGATATGCAGTCAATCTATCATACCAAGCCCTAGGAGCTTGTTTCAAACCATAGAGGGCTCTATTCAACTTGTATACATCATCCGGTCTGTGAGAATCCACAAATCCCTTAGGTTGCTCAACATACACCTCTTCTTTTAACATCCCATTTAAGAAAGCACTTTTGACATCCATTTGATACAACTTGAAGTTTAGGTGACTTGCAATGGCCAACAGTATCCGAATGGATTCCAATCTTGCAACTGGTGCAAAGGTCTCATCAAAATCAATTCCTTCCACTTGTGTGTATCCTTGTGCAACAAGTCTTGATTTGTTTCTAATCACGGTGCCATGTTCATCTGACTTGTTCTTAAAGATCCATTTAGTTCCAATCACATTTACATTTTCAGGCCTAGGAACTAATTCCCACACATCATTCCGAACAAATTGATGAAGTTCTTCATGCATGGAATTTACCCAATCAGCATCTTGAAGTGCTTCATCTACCTTTTTCGGTTCAAATTGGGACAAATAACATGAGTGAGTGATCACATTCAAGGCTTTTGATCTCAATCTCATGTTATCATTCAGACTACCCAATATATTTGTAGAAGGATGATTCAATCTCACTCTAGAGGATGGACGTTTAACAAGAGATGTTGTAGTACCTTTCTGTTCAATTAGAGGACTAAACTCACTTTGTACCTGTCGAGTGTCATGAACCGGAGTGGATGGTTCTGAACTTGATGGTACTGAGACAGTATCATTCAACACCAGCAGCTCTTCCTCACTATGTTTCCCAACATACTCAGTAAGAGGAGAATCATTAACCTCTAAAGACTTATCTTGAGCAGGAACAGTGCTTTCTGAAGAAGCTTCTAAACATACTTCATCATTTATCACAACATTTGAAGATTCCATGACTGTTTTGGTTCTCAGATTGTACACTCTATAAGCTCTGCTGGTGGAAGAGTATCCTAGAAAGTATCCTTTGTCACTCTTTGCATCAAACTTTTCTAGGTTCTCTCTATCACGTAGAATGTAACAGTCACTGCCAAATATCCTGAAATACTTGACAACAGGTTTCTTCCCTCTCCAGAGTTCATAGGGAGTTTTCTTGGAGTCAGGTCTAAAATACACCCGGTTGAGTGTATGACAAGCAGTGTTGACAGCCTCTCCCCAGAAAGACTTTGGCAACTTTTTGTTGTGTAACATGACTCGTGCCATTTCCTGAACAACTCTGTTTTTCCTTTCCACAATCCCATTCTGTTGAGGTGTCTTGGGTGATGAGAACTCTTGGTGAGTGCCTTAATCATTGCAGAAAGTAGCCAGCTTGGTATTCTCAAATTCTCTTCCATGATCACTTCTGATTCTGGCTATCACAGCATCTTTCTCAACCTGCAATTTCTTGCATAGATGAATCATCTTCTCAGGAGCCTCAGCTTTATCTTTCAAAAGCACAACCCAAGTATATCTAGTAAAGTCGTCCACAACAACTAGAATATACTTCTTTCCACCCAAACTTTGAACTCTGGCAGGACCCATGAGATCAATGTGTAATAACTCTAAAGGTCTTGAAGTTTGAACACTAGTCACAGACGGATGCTTGGATTTTACTTGTTTACCTATCTGACATGGTCCACAAATGCACTTATCAATCTTCTCAAATTTAGGTAAACCGATAACTGCCTCACACTTGGAAATCTTCTCTAATTGCTTATGACTGGCATGCCCCAACCGTTGATGCCATAAATCAACTTGATCAATCTTTGCACTAAAGCATTTGTTATTTACACTTGGTGTTATGCCATAACAGTTGTCAGCTGTCCTTACACCAACACACATACAGTCACCTCCTCCATCAAGTATCTCACATTCATACTTGGTGAAAAGAACATTTAATCCATTGTCGCAAATCTGACTTATGCTGAGTAAATTGGCCTTTAATCCATCAACATACCAAACATCTTCAAACACTGGCAATCCTGGAATGTCCACAGTACCAATGCCTCTGATCACAGATTTACTTCCATCTCCAAAAGTGACTGTCCCAATCTTTCCTTCAAAGAGAGTTTTGAATAAACCTTTATTTCCTGTCATGTGCCTGGAACAACCACTATCCAAATACCAAAGACAAGAATCACGTGCCTTTAAGGCGGTTAAAGCAGTATAACATACATAATTCTTATCACATGTGATTATGCCAATATACTTAAAGAAAGATTTAACAAAAACAACAAAAGGCAAAGATGACAAATAGATAAGTTGACAAATAAGCAGAAAAATTTTCCAAGAATCCATGACAACAGGGGTTAAGGATCAGCTCAGAGATTAAAAATCTCAAACAAAAAGAGCTACCCGCTCTGATACCACATGATGGAAATTTAGACCCCTTAAACAACCAGATTGCGTAGCCTAGATTAATTAGCCAAGTTGTTACTTAGTCAAATTATGCAATTCTAGATTAAAGCAATCAAACAATCATATCAAGAATAATAATGCAGCGGAAAATAAATGAACACAAGATATGATCACCCAGGAAACCACACGGTAAAAACCTGGGGAGGATTTGACCCACCGATCCTCAAGGCATAACAGAATTCACCATGAAAGAATTGAAGTTCTTACAAAAGGACTACAAGCTCCCCGCTCGACTTCCTAATGCTACCCACCAGTAGAACTTCCTGACACGACCACGCGCAGGCTCCGAATCCACGGACTACTTCTTTCTTGAATTCCTCAATCAGCTACAAGCTCCCCGCTTGCTTTTCTTTTAAGTTTCAATGGTTGCAACTGTAATGATCTTCAAGATGTTGAAATCATCTCTACCTTGAAAACTCTAAGTTTTGTGTAAAGGAAAGCTCCTCAAAGATCTCACAAGAGATTCACACAAAACAGCAATGTATGAGCAACAAAGCAATATGGACAACCTTCAAAAACGTGGCTAGGGTTTAGTTTATATACCTAGGGTAAAAACATAAAACCCTAAACGTTTAATGAAGTAGGGCTGAGTTAGAAATTCTGCAGAAAAATCAACCTGTGTAATTTTCGATCGATCGAGTCTATTCTTCGATCGATCGAGCCAGGCCAAAAGTCCCAAGAACTTCTGCAGTCACTCGATTCCAACTTTACAATAATAAACCAACTTTGAGCAAGCCTAAACAAGACTAAATACAATGTTTTGATCATGGTTTGCCAACATTACAAATTAGAGTTCTAAATACATAAATTCCTAAGACCTTAGAACCTAACAGTTCTTTTGGGGTCACGAACTAGCAACCCAGAAAATGAAAAGAAAGGTTAGCGAGGATGTAAAATGCAGGAACTGAAGTTCAAAGAATTGTGCCCACTTTTCCTTCTGAAACAAGCGGTGGGCTCAATTCCTGATGAAAGGTGAATAACTAATTAAAAAAAAATCATCATCAATGGATATATCTAATTTGAATTGTAAACTTACGATGAAAGCAATTAAAATTTCAAAGTCTTGTAAGTTGTAACTCACTCTTTCTAGAACCTTCTACAAAGATATGTCTGCGTTCAGATTCCGTCATCATCAATATCAAATTATTAGCAAGCTTACGATGGAAACAACATCAATTTTATATGATCCACTAGTGATACTCTCAACTTATTATTCATCAATGACAATTTAAGACATTAGTTAAGCGTCAAATTGGGTGTGCTCAATAAAATATAACAAGCATTGGTCAGTGGTCATGACCTAGAAATATAATAAACGCCACCAGCTGTACGTGAAAAGATATCAACTTGGACAATTTGCCAAGTTGCACAAGGACAAATGGGAGGGTGGGTAGATGAGCTTAGGGATAAGTCAATTTTGTATCGTATATGCTGATATTTATCATAGTTTTCAAACCCGGACCGTTCAAAGAACCGGAGAAGGGAGAGGTTCAAGATTTTTAAGATCGGACCAACGTCGAACCGTGATGACGTCAAAATTAATTTAATATTAATTAAAATACAAATAAATGTATTAAATGTATACAAATATGAAAATTTACCCTTAAAAAAATATTAAGCAATTAAAACAACTTTCAAATGTATTTTCGTTATTTTTATAAAGTGAATAGAAAATAATAAATATAAACAAGCTTCAAAAAATTGTATATATTATTCTTTCAAATAAAAAATGCATTCTAATTTAAAATAAAATCATTTTTAACATAAATTTACAATTTTCATATTCATATTTATTTATGTGAGAGAATAATTCTCGGAAAAAAAATTAGAAAATACTATTAAGTAAATAGTGATAAAATTAAATCCAAAACTATTAAGTTTCAAGGAAGACACAAAGAAGTCTAGTAGTTCAGTGATTAGCGTGTTGGACAAAGGTCCAAAACTCCTAGGAGATTGCTGGTTCCATTCCTGGAGCATGCGTTTTTCCCAATTAATTTCAGAACTGATTTTCACTTGCTAAAGAACTGGGTTGGGGCCCGGGTCACAGGTAACTGATTAATTTCATAACCGATTTTCACTTGCTAAAGAACTAGGTTGGAGCCCGGGTCACAGGTAACTGGGTCAGTATTCTAACTGTTTAAAATAATTGTTTAAAATTCTCAATCATTTATTTGACATTGTTCATGCAAATATTATATGTTTAATGAAAGGTTGTATTCTAACTTAACTAGTTGACACATTTTAGTATTTTTGACGAAAATATTCAAATTTCAAATCTTCTAATCTCCCAATAATTGGATTATTAAGAAACAAAATACCTTGGCAATTAAAATAGAAAGTACTTTTATAGTAACTAGAAGTGCTATTGACAAGGAGGTTAAACTAAAGTGAAGCAACGTTATCGCATATAATAAATAATTGTTTAAAAATTTACAATCCTTTATTCAACGTTGTCCATGCAAATATTGTAATGTTTAATGAATGATGATATCCTAGCTTGGTCCTTGGACGACAGTTTCTGCATTTGCGGCCCAAACGAGTCATAACTAGGGTTTGTTAGTACTAACCTGACGTGATAACTAGGCAGATTTTTCCACCTTAATTATTACCTAAGCAGATTTGCTAATTTTCTAGATTTCCCCACAGATTGAAACATATGGCAAAAAATAACGACTTGCTTCGATTTGTATGTATATTCTAATTAATATATGATCATTTGAATAGTCTAATTAATATATAAACAAGTTAAATGAATACTCATGATCTTTATAGAGAAGTGTGAGGCTTTTAGCTTGTGCCTGGTGATTTTTCGAACTCTAGGAAGCCCATGATCTCAAAAATCTAATCTTGAATTGAAACAGTTTTCTCTATTGTTTGCTTCTTCTTCTTCTCTTCTTTTTAAGAACTACGCTTAAAGAATCATCAGCAGTATTTAGAAAACACTTGCTCCGAAAGTTGTTCGGTGCAGGGCATATGAAAATAAAATATTAGCTGGGGTCAAGGATTGAGCTGAAGCATGCACTTCAAATTAGACAAATGCTACTCACACGTCATTATTTTATAGTTTGTTAATTGAAAAAATCTTTGTAGATTCTTACATAGATCTTTCCCTAATAATTTTGTTTATTTTATGAGTAATGCTACGTTACAAATTATTTTACAATATTTTTACAAACTGTTAACAAAGCGGATTTTTAATAGCTCTCATCTGAACTCACCAATAACATAATTTTTTTTCACTTACCAATAACAACTTAGAACATCAATAGTTTGTAAAAAATATTGTAAAATAATTTGTACTTATAAAATTTTCCTTATTTTATTTTTTTATGATACTTAAAAATTTTGTATTATCTTTTTTATTATTGAAATTTTGTATTATCTATTATTAACAATTTATCATATCAATAGTTGTGAGAAAGGATGCAACTCTATAGCTATTGCTAAAAACTGTACTCTCTAAAAAATAATATGGAGCAATATCTTATTTTTAAAATAAAAGACCCAGTAAACTACTTAGGAGAGTTAAGCATTGTAGTACTAGAAATTCCTAAACCGAACTTTATTTCCACCGAATTGATCTTATACATGGAACAATATCCATTAATAATTTTTTTAGATTTTGTTTTAAAGTCTAAACTTTCGACTACCATTAAACACTGGTTAAGATTATTGTACGGTTTTTAGACCCCTTAAACAACAATTGAATTAACCTAGTTAATTAGCCAAGTAATTAACTTAGTCAAATAATGCAAATCTAGGTTATCACAATCAAACAATCATATCATGTATAGCAGCAGAAATATAAATAACACAATGATATGATGACCCAGGAAACCACACCGGTAAAAACCTGAGGAGGATTTAACCTAGCTATCCTTAAGGTAAATCTAAATCCACTATGAAAGAATCGAAGTTTTACAATAGCGACTTAGACCACTAACATCCTATTGCTACCCACCAGTAGAAACTTACTGACACAACTACGTGCAAGCTTCGAGACCACGGACTCCTTCTTTCTTGGATTCTTCTAGCAAATACAAGCACTCCCGCTTGTGTATCTTTAAGCTCTTATGGCAGCAACTAAATGATCATCAAGTTCTTGAAGAAATCTCCTCCTTGATAATCCTAAGCTTGTGTAAAGGAAAGCTACTCACAGATCTCACAAGAGATTTACACAAACCGCAATATGAGCCAACCTCTAAAACATGGCTAAGGTTTGCCTTATATACCTAGGGCAAAACATAAAACTCTAAACATTTTAAATGAGCTAGGGCTGAGTTGGAATTCTGTAAAAAAACATATTCTGCCCGAGATTCGATCGATCGAGCTTAAGCTTCAATCGATCGAGCTAGGTCGAAATGCATAGTAACTTTTGCATCAAATTTATTCCAAGTTTACATAAAAGATACAACTTTGAGCAAGTCTAAACACGACTAAATAACATGTTTTTATCATGGTTTGCCAACAATACAAATTATAGTTCTAAATACATTAACTCTAAGTCTTTAGAACCTAACAAACTCCCCCTTTGGTATTCCGTGACAAAACACAACCGAAAAAGCTCAAAGTTTACAAAGAAAATCCCTTTACAAAAAAAATGCTCATTTCAACAAATCCAATCCTAACTACTATCCATCAGTTGCAGGTGTAGACAATAGCAAAATTGAATCATCCTGTATATTTCCTGAAACACTAAACAAAACGCATAAACGCATGTGTGAAAAAAATATAGGTAAACAAAATAAAATCTTGATTTCACAAAACACAAAATAAAGACTATATCAATGAATAACATCATAAATATGCATCAATAAGCAGTGAAACAAGAAACATATATAACAAAATAAATGTATCTCCCCCTAACATGAATAGCCCAACAACGTACATCAAGAGCCAAAAAAAATGTAAATACAAAGTGCAGCTCCTAGATACAATCTAATCACCACAGGCTCTCCAAGGCAATCAAAACTCTCCCTAACAACAAAAACTCTACAAGCTACTCAAAATGCTACTCCCCCTTTTTGTGACGGAATGCCAAAGGGCAATCAGAATCTATCATCAAAAGGAGGTGGCGAAGGTGATCGTCTAAAATGCGCCAACTCTGCATGCAAAGCACGAACCTCATCGAGCAAGTCCACCAAAATCTGCCCATGAGCTGCCTGACCCGATCAAGACATGATCCAACGTATGTCGAATGTCAGAATCATCCGAAGTAGTCGGTGGAGGAACATCAGCATCAGCAGCACCACCACTAGACGCCTCAGCTTGTGCATCACCTGTAGAAGTGGGAGAAGGGGGTACAGCACCAGAAGGCTCAACTCGAGGAGCTCTTATATGAGCAGCCCTCTGCCTAAGGAAGGTGGCACCAATGGGAGCTATGACATGTACGGGCTCAGAAGCGAGGAAACCATCTAAACCTAAAAACACCAAAATCCTATGAATGAAAATAGGATGAACAAGAGCATGAACAACAGCGGAACTCCTATAAACTTCGTTCAAAGAATGAAAAAATAGATGGGGAAGGAAATAGAAGCACCAGAAACAAGGGCATACAAAAACACACATCTTTCAAGAGGGATGGTGTGAAGGTGAAAAGTAGGCTACAAGGAATGACATGCTATCCTAAAGAAGAGATAGGTAGTCTCAGGATGGTCAGCGGACGTGATCCGAGGATCAGAACCCCACTGGATAGAAGACCCAATGATGTATAAAATAACGTCATCAAAGGGTGGAGACTCCTCATAAGGATAGACGGGCTGCCTAACGATCGAAACCCCAAGAGCGTCAGCCACTACCCTAGGGGTAATGGTGAACTCAACACCTCATATCCAACTCCTAACTAAGGTGTTGGAATCATAGATGTGGCAAGAGAGGTTCAAATAGAACTCTCTAATCAGGGCAAACGGGGGTGGATGATCTATCTCCAACAAAGACAACCAGCCCCTACTCTCAAAATTTTCCCTAATGGTAGGATCCAATTCATCTAAGACAACCTTCCGCTCAGCCCAAATCTTTCTCTTAATGTTCAGCTTCTCATAGGCTTCTCTGCTTTTATCATTCCGAAACAACTCACTCCTAGAGGGAGACTCAGAAGAAGTGGAGGGTGTCCTATGGGCTCTAGTCTTCCTAGGTATGGTGCTAGGGTAAGGACAAAGACACAAAGCAAAACCAAAAAGAACATAAAGAAAAAGCAAAGGCAAACTGCAAGTTAGCATAAAAAATAGAACAAAAATCTATATGATGCATGAACAGTTAAATGTCATGATGCATGCTCTAATGTAGTGAAACTAAGTTCAATTTAAGTTCAATATTCACAAAATTGGCTTGAGCATAGAGTTTCTAACAAAAAACCCCAAAATTTGAAAAACCACTTGTTCATTTTTATAAAAAAAATTGACCAATTGATCATCACAGAAGATAGAATACAGTTTAGAATGATCAAATACGTCAATCCAATAAGCCAATTTCATCAATTAAACCCAATTTGAACAAAATCCCCAATTCGGGTTAATTACAAGCCCTAGAATTTCCAATTTCTCACAAATCACAAAATTGATCAAATTAAACTATTAAGAACATGTTTAAAACATCATAGGAACAAAACCCAATGATCAATTTCAGAAAATAAGGCTTGATTCATCAAAAACCCCAATATATGCATAGGTCCGAAAATTTACCCAAAAACCATGAATTAATGCATGAAACATGAAATAAAATGCAAAAGGAAGGATATAATGGACTTACCGGCTTAGAGAGAGGAAACCTTGCAAAAACTTTGGAGGAAAATGACAAAAAATTGACGTGGAGCTTAGTTCGATTCGGAGAGAGAGAGAAAAGTTTTAAAACTTTTTGAAAAGTTTTGAAGAACAAGTCAAACTCAGGTTTTTAAAAACCTGATTCACGATTTTCGATTGATCGAAATTTTAGGTTTGATCGATCGAAACAGACCAAGGCTCACATCAATTTTTAATCGCAATTTCGATTGATCGAAAAACAGCTGATGTAACACCCCATAATTTTTGACACCAATTTAATTATTATGCGTAAATTAAAAAGGAGGGCCACAATTAAATGGATTTAATTGATTTGGGCCTAGGATATTAAATATAAGTAAATACTATAGAATATGAAGCCCAAGTGAGGTGGTATAAGTAATTTATGGGCCTTGATAAGCTTATATATAAATAAATAAAAACCCTAGTCTTTTACCACTTATGCTACACGTGCTTAAACTTAGGGGGCTGCCTTTTTGCTTCAGCCGCATCACAACTTTGCCTTTTCTTCACTGTGGCGTTGAGTTGGAATTTGAGTCTACAGGTAATGATTTTCTCATGCTCTAGATTTAAGAAGTTTGAATAGTCAATAGCTAGAAATTTTTATGAACCTAGAATATCTTTTTACTAATAGAAAAGGGCTCCTATATGTTTATTATATTAGATAAGGATGGTCAATATGTCAGGAAAGCCACAGACTTTAAAATTGAACCAAATAGAGTAATATAGGCTTGGACTTTGTCATCATGTGAAAGGGAAAAAGTTGCTTTGTGGGTTTATATGTATATACGTATATGGCCATCTTGGATCTAAACTATGACTATTTTAATGGGCAAAGAGTGCTTGTGGTTAATATGCATTCACACACTTAGCCTCACTTGTTGACCGATTAATATGCATTCACACTAGTTCAGCCGTGTAATGGATTTTGGGTCTTTGGGTTGATAATTTCAATATTATAATAGGAATTGTTTATATAGCCATATGGTCCAGGCTTAGAAATTGATTATGTATGAATAGTATGTATAGTCATATGGTCCTCTATTGGCTCTAAGATTGATTTGGCAGAACTATATTATTGCACTATCTATTTAAGTGTGAAAACTGATTTTAAGTGGAAAATTGTGTAGTGATGGACCTATCTTTGGTGTTATTTAGGTTCTAGTTGACATCGTATCGAACAATTGAAGTAAAACTTGATTTAGCAACTAGAGGTAAGTGAACTACAGAACATGACGTCTCTCAAGACGTGTATATATATATATATATATATATATATATTTGGTAAAAATAATATTTATATATACATAAATGCAAAGGTGACGTTTCAAAAACTTATACCATTGTAAACGCATAATATATATAAGAATTTTATTATTTATTGTATATTATTATGAAACTGTACATGTCAAGAATGTTTTAAATAGTCAGTTAGACAGTCTGCAACCTTTGCCAACACAGGGTTAAGTGTTGGCCTTCGGCCGATGTAGTGTTATTGTGGTGTGGTGTAGTGTTATCGTTTGCTCTTCGGAGCCAGTGTTGCCTCTTTGAGGTTAGTGTTATTGTTCCCCATGGGAATCACCCACCGAGTGTTTAGCAGCTTATGTCTTTGTCTGACTAATGTTTTCCATATCGAACTACTGTTTTATTGTTACTGATCTTTATAAGTGGAAAAAGACTGTTTATTGTTATATACATTGTTTCTACCTATTTAGTGTATTTTGACTAACTAAAGTGGTTATTATTTTATTTAATGATTACAGTGTAATGGTTAAATGTTTTATTCTTGATAGTTTTATAGAATGATTATATTACTGTTAAAACTATTTGTAAATGTTTTGTAAAGACTATAGTTTGTCAATGATACTAATGTTTTGTTTTGAAAGACATCCTCATGTTATGTAGTATCTTATTGGGCTTCTAGCTCACCCCCCTTTCTCCACCCTTTCAGATTAGAGCATTGGAATATCTTTTGGTGGTAGATCATTGGAGACATAGATTAAAGACTTCTTTTGGAGCTATGTTAATTGATGGACTGTTTTAGGATATTTTTCTTAGGATAGTGAGTTTGACATTTGTGGAACTCTTGGAGATTGTATTTGGAGATTTTATTGTTAAAAATTTTATTTTTATGGATTTCTAAGGGAAACGATTTTGATTATTTGAACTTTATTGTGGATATTTAATTACGCTCTGTTCCATTATATTAGTGTTGAGTATTATTAAGACAGGTTATGCATCTAAATCCTTGGTATGGGTTTGGGGCGTTACAGCTTCGATCGATCAAAATTCTAGAAAAATCAAAATTTTTGAAAAACAAAGAAATTTTGCACAAAAACTCCTCAAAGCATTGAATTTTCAAAATAAAATGCATGAGTATGAGATGAAATGTTTTTCAAAAACACAAGTTTTAAACCCAGTTTTCCCAAAAATTAGATTTTCAAATATCCTCCCTTTAAATTCTCAAGCAACAAATATGTTTTGCATAAAGCTTAAGGAATTTTAAAACTTGGTTGGTCGAGCCAAAAACACACATAATAACATGTACGAAGTTTAGCAAAGAGTAACTTGTGTAGTGTGTTCAACTAGCAAAAGCTTGAGGTACATGTGAGGTAATATGTGAATAGAAATCAAACACAAAGTCTACAAAATTCATCACATAGAAATTGAAAGAAACTATCACCAAAAGAGTTATATCATATAATTCTCACATCTCCTAGATCATAAGCTTGCAATCATGTAAGTTTCTTGATTTGCCTCATATTGTACACACCAATTTTAGTTGTTCAGATACTTATCAAAAGCCGGGATAATGTACATACCAATTTTATTTATTTGATTTAGCTTTAAGCCCAATAATGTACACACTAATTTTAAGCATTTAAACCGAGGCTAAACCCCATGTTCTTTTTGTGCATGTGCTGCACTTTCTCGAGCATAAAATCTTACGATATGCACTGAGGTGTTCATGATTGGCTAGTGAACAATGGTGAGATAGTTATTTATGCCTTTCTTAAAAGGTTCAAATCCGACAGTCAAAGACATGTGACTTCAAGATCAAGACAAAGTGATCAAAAACCATAAACATCTTTCCCACACAACATACACTACAAAGCTTCAACTAGTAAAGTGCAATAAATAAGCTCATCAAAGCTAAACAAGGTACATAAGACATGTTATGTGAAAATAAATTGATCAACCTTGTTTACAAAACCAAGAAAATAAATACAAAACACAATTTGTTTCCCTTTTCCTTTTTTTTTTTTTTTTATATATTTTTTTTATTTAAAAGGAAACAAAAGAAATCCTAGAATGAAATGCATGAATGTTATGCAATGCAAATCCTAGAAACAAAAAGAAAAACAAAAACCAAAGAACAATGGTCACAAAGGGTAGAGCAATGAAGCACAAGGACCATGTCAGAAAGACTCAATTAGTTCAAGTCTTTTTCATCCAAAACCTTTTTGATGCACCACGAGCATTGGAGTTCTTATTCACACTAGAGTGATTTCCAACTCCAGAATTGGAATAAAGGTTTAGAGCCTTTACCAATTCACCAATAAGTACCATAGGATCTTGTGTTTGAGGCACAGGTACTTTTGGTTTGTTTGCTCTCTTAGCAGATTGCAGCTTGTAACAGTTTGGACGAATGTGTCCAGACTTCCCACAAAAATGACAAACTCAAGCAGGCTTTCCATGCATCTTGTCCTTAGAAAGGGTAGACTTCTTAGGTTTAGACTCTTTCAGATCAACCCTAATCTTCCTAGATGGTGAAACTTCTATGGGTTTGACAACCTCACTCACAGGGAGTTTGATAGTTTTACTCACAACCTCACTCACAAAAAGTTCAGAAGAAGATGAAGGAACAAAGTTTGTGAAATTAGGTGCAGACACAGAGATGCTTTCAACAAAACCTAATCCAGACTTGTCAGAAGGAGACTTTTGAACACCCAGCATTTGATCAAGTTTAGAACTAGCAAATCTAGCAACAGATAAATCAAGTTCCAAAGATTTAACTTTATCAAGCAATAGCATATTCTCAGTTTTCACATTGTTCAAAAGTTCATTAACATCAAACAGTTTTACAAGCAAATCTTTCTTATCAAGCTCAAGAGATGCAATTTTCTTCAAACCAAGTTCAACATCCATAGCATCTTTTGCAGCAACTTTGCAAAGTTTATTATAAGCTTCTTGAAGATTTGCATCCTCAAAGAGTTCCCCATCAGAAGGGTTCTTTTCAACGGACAAGCTTTCATTGACTACAACAGTAGCAGTGAAACAAATGAAGTTTACATCCTCGTCACACCCAGACTCATCATCAGAAACTTCATTATCACTAAGACTTACAGCCATAGCCTTGCCCTTAGACCTCAAGAATGTTGGACATTTAGATTTCACGTGACCATACCCTTGACATCCAAAACATTGAGGACCCATAGAATTATTAGGAGATTGACCTACTTTTTCTCTAGGTTTTTCAATGTTACTAACCTTAGTGGGATCATTCTTCCTAAAGTTTCTAGGTTCAGCAGTGTTCGTATCTCCTGCCCTTCTGTTACTATTCCTAAGAAAGTTGATAGGCCAAACGCGAATTGACCCCTTGTGATTAATTAACCAATTAATTAGCCAAGTGAATTAATTAGGTTCAATTACATGCAATGAGCGTGGTAGCACAAACAAATCACCAAAACTAAATATGCAGCGGAAAATAAATGACACGGTGATTTGTTTATGAATGGGGAAAACCCTAACGGCAAAAACCCCACCAGGTGATTTTCAGGTCACCACTCCCGAAACTCCACTATTATCACAACAAGCGGTTACAAGTAAAGGAATCCCAAGTACCTTACCAACCTACAGTTGAACCCTTACCCCAATATCCAATTGGACTTGTTCTGTAGTGACAATTTCCCCTTTTGATGCACGGCTCCCAAGTACGTTACTAACCAGATGCGCGGATCCCAGTACACTACTTCAATCACCAACTAGAAATAAGGGTTGGCTGCAAAGTTCTTCAGTTCATCCTACACGATGAAGATCAAGAAGATGCTTGGTCACAAAATTCAAAGGTGCACATACACAACAACTTCTTCAGAAGAGATGAACAAGGGCAGAACTTTGTCTCCGGTTACAAATTTCTTAAACAAGGTTTGCTCAATGCTTGTGCAACTTGTATCTCTGTTGATGGCCCTTAAAATAATCCTTTTATATGTCTAGGGTTAGGAGAAAAGAAGGCCCAAAAACGTATACACGGATCCCAAGAAATCATATCAGAATTCTGATTTTTATAAACCTCGACAGATAGAAGCTGTCAAGAAGTTGTCGAGCAAGCGTCGAGACACGGGGCTGAAACAGCTTACTGAAGCTCGATAGATGCAGCTATCAAGCTTTAATGAAATTGCACTTTCAGCTTGTTTTCTTGAACAGACTTGAAGGCTTCAATACTTGATCTTGAAACACGGTTTCTTGAAGTATTTCAACACATCCTAAATCTACCTAATTACAAGTAAAGTGCGTTTTGTCAAATGATTAGCCAATTACATAAAAGTATGACATATGTTCTTAACATGTGAACCACATATGTCCTAACAATCTCCCCCGTTGGCAATCCATGACAAAACCACAACAAACAAATGAACATATGAGAGAAGTCGTAAATTACTCAACTTATACTCACTTGTTACATGCAATAAAACCTATCCTAACACAAACTCTTGAAAAAATTTGCAAGAAAACAGTTTATGGCAAGTAGACTTTGACAACCTGTATTTCTGAAACACTTTAAACAAAACTCATCAAGGCATCTTAGTGTGAAACAAAAATAATAGATTGCATACAATTAAAGAAACATGTGTATAAAGAGAGAAAAGAGACAACACATGTAAGAGGTAGGTGAAAGAGAAATCATACATCCATATAGAAAGAAGATAAGAACAATGTATATAAATCTGATCACAAGACCAAATATACAAGAACAATTTATCTATATAAAAAAGAAAAGAAAAAGATACATCACATCCTCGCTACATCTCTCAAGTATCAACACTCCCCCTAACAAAAATGTCCCAAGCTAACTCTCCCCTTAAGAGTGACTACTCTCATATCCAAAACTACTCCCCTTTTTTGTCACAAGTGACAAAGGGCAAGAGTGTTAAGCAGACATCTCATTAGTAGAGCTAGCATCTCTATCATCATCATCATCTGAAGTGTCATCGTCATCACCAGCATCATCATCAGAAGCCACTAGAGGAGGTGGTGAAGGAGTAGCCTCAGGAGCAAAACCACCCATGGTCGCCTGTCGTCTAGCAATACTACCAACACGAACATTCACCTGATACAACTCAGTGGAAAGTGTATCAAGGCAAGCATCCATGCGTTGTAGCTGCGCCATGATGTCTCCAAGAGATACATCGCCCAAAGAAGAGGAGGGAGCAGATGTAGATAGAGTAGATCGAGAGGGTGCTGAACAAGATGGAGTCGAACCAGAGGGAGGAGCTGCTGACTCCTACCGTGGCCTAAACTATGCATCACTACGTTTTATGGTAGCAGCATCTATGGCACACATGACAGAGAAGTGATCAGAGGAGGGAAACAGAACAGAAAAATGGCATAAGATCCTCGTGATAGCAGAAGGAAAGATGAGCTTATCATGGGTAGCCATATCCATACACACATCTATGATGGAGAGAATGAAATGTGAAGGAAAATCTATAGTGAGGTGCTCCAATAAAGAAAGCAAAAATCAAGCACGAGGCTTTGTGATAGAGTTATAGTAAGAGAGCGGGTGTAACACAAAAGTCATCACCATGTTCATGAATCTAGGACCTTTAGCAAAAGGCTGACATGATGAAAACTGACGCTCACCCCAAATAGATGGGTGCTCAAAGAAAGTAGACATCATCTCATCTTTGGACATAGTCCCCAGACGCTTACAACCGGGGTAATCAGGATGCTCTACCCTCAAAACTCAAAGCACATCCGCAACAATCTGCAGAGTGACAACAAAACGCGTACCTCGAACGTGAGTGTGAAAGAGAGATACTAAAGAATCAATCCCGTGCATGTTGGAGTAAAACTCCCGAATAAGCACGAGAGGACAAGTGACTGGGATGTCACATAGTGACTCCCATCCCCAACTGTGAATGACATCGGGAAGGTCAATGTCGGCAAAGTCCACCAAAATGACTCGGCGTTTCGAATGAACACCTCATCTAGAGAAGTTCTCCAAGAATGCTTTACGGACATCCTCATCACGGAACCGAATGTTAGAAGGAGTAGGATCAGAAGAAGATGATGCCCCGAAACGAAGAGGGTTCCGAGACGGAGCAGATTTACGCTTAGGTGCCATAGACACGAATAACGTAAACAATAGAGATAGAGGGAGAAGGAGACAAACAAAAAAGTCCCAAAGCAATTCAAATATATCAATATATATTGAATATAGAGTACGTATGCATGGGAATGCATGAACATGTGACATGCAAAACAAAATTCATCATGGGCTTAGCCCAATCCAATCCTACCAGCACACAAACATATTGCACACATCTAAATGCATGAAGATATCATTATAATGCAAATGTGATGCAATGCATGAGTTTTTGAACATCTTTAAATGGAAACCCATCCCAAAATTTCAACAAAAACTCATCAATTTTGAAAAACCCAAAAATTTTTCAAAAACCGCAAAACCTAAGTTTCAAAATCATGAAATGCATGAAGAATGAAGGGAAAAGAGATCATACCAAGTGATTTGAAGCAAGGAAGGGCTGAAAATCACGTGGATTGAAGGTTTAGAGTGAGAGAAGTGAGTTTGGGAGATGAACAGGTGCAGACAGATCGAGAGAGATCGAGGGAAATGAGAACCGGATCACACGAGTTATATATATAGCACCTCAATAAATCTCGACAGATGAGGTGTCGAGAGGTGTCGAGACATCTGTCGAGGTAGGTGTCGAGAAGAATGGTCTTCGACAAATACAGGTGTCAAGGAGGTATCGAGGAATAAACACCAAAACCCAAAACAGAATCTCGATCGATCAGCCAGGTGTCAAGAAGCTATCGAGGAGAAAGAAGATTTCTCGATCGATCCACCAGGTGTCGAGGAAGTGTCAAGATTGCGATAAGAAAAAGCTAGAGAAGCTCGACAGATAGCAAGGTATCGAGGAAGTGTCGAGAAGCTGTCGAGGTAGCTTTTAAACACAGTTTTTCGAGAGGAGAAAAACATAGATATGAATGCAATCCAATATGCAACCCAACAAATGATCCAATCAACATATTTAGCTCTCAAAATCATCTCTCAATAGAATTTTTAAGCACATGGATCTCTAACAAACACACACACATACTAAACAAGTCTAACCAATTTAATATCTCAAAAAGAAGTTATGACAGTTTAGTGAGCATACATAAGCACATGTAAACCTAGTGATGGCCAAATCACATTGTACCTACACATGTATCAAGAGTAGCAAAGAATATTGCGTGTTGTGTGTGAAAAACATCGCTAGATTGAATAAGTGTATACATGTTATGATGATTTGAGATATGAGAAAAACACTTTAACTCAGACACAATCATAACTGTTTGATGGGGACTATCACCTTCGAGGTACATCCTATAACTCCAACATCTCCTAGAATACACGCTTGCAACCATATTTAAAGCATTTTTAATCTTTTTGCTTTTTATTTTCTTTGCATATTTTCTTTTTAAGCATATCATGCATGGGTATATAAGAGAGAGAAAAGAAATACCCTTGATATTTGACATTCCAATTTTGCTATGCCGAAGCACACAAATGTCATTGACACTGCACTTTTACTATGCTGAAGCATACAGGTGTCATTCATGATTGGCGGGCAACAGTGGTGAGATGGTTATTTATGCCTTTCTAGTCTTACTCGTCAAAAAGAATGATATAAGTGTTAAGTCTAAGAGATAACTTAATCTTACTCATCACAAACAAGAGCCACAAAGCTCACTTGCTTAGTTGTGCATAGAGGTGCTCATCTAAGCTACAAGAGATACAAAATTTAGAAAACTCTGTTTCAATGGCCATCCAAGGTACACAAGTACCAATGTACACAAAACACACATTGTTTTTGTATTTTCTGATTTTTTCAAATATTTTTTTTATTTTATTTCAAAAACAAAATAAACAAAAACTGAAATCAAACAAAAACATGTTATCAAAGCAAAGCATAAAAACTAGATGCAAATGCATGAGAAAGAAGGAGGAGAGAAAGAGATCAATCCATGGAGATAACACCAATGTTTTGACAAAGGAATTCAAAACGTTTGCTATCAAGAGGTTTGGTGAACAAGTCAGTCTTCTGATCATCGGTGTAAATAAACTCAAGAGTGAGAATACCATCTTCGACAAGCTCCCTAATGAAGTGATGTCAAATCTCTATGTGTTTTGTTCGAGAATGTTGGACTGAATTCTTAGAGATATTGATGGCACTGGTATTGTCACAATAGACAGTGAGATGCTCATGACAAATACCATAATCATGAAGGAGTTTTTGCATCCAGAGGAGTTGGGTGTAATAGCTACCAGCAGCAATGTACTCAGCTTTTGCAGTTGATAAAGAGATGAAGTTTTGGTTTTTGCTCATCCAAGAGACAAGATTGTTACCAACATAAAAACAAACCCTTGATGTGCTCTTTCTATCATCAGCATTCCCAGCCCAATCCGCATCAGAATGCCCAGCTAAGACATCATTTGTGTCCTTGCTGTACCACACACCGAACTCAGCAGTGGTTTTGACATACTTTATAATTCTTTTTAAAGAAGTCATGTGTGATTCTTTGGGGTTAGCCTGATATCTAGCACACACACCAACACTGTAACTAATGTCAGGTCTACTAGCAGTAAGGTAAAGAAGGCTACCTGTTATGCTTCTATATAGAGAAGGATCAACACTCTTGCCGAACACATCTACAATTCGTTTAACATTTGGGCTCATAGGGGTTCGAACAGAACTAGCAGATTCCAAACCAAATTTTTTACCAAGATTCTTAGCATATTTATAATGAGATAGGAATATACCTGAATCTTGTTGACAAATCTGCAATCCAAGGAAGTGAGTCAGCTCTCCAATCATGCTCATCTCGAACTCGGCTTGCATGAGTTTTGAGAAGCCATGAGCAAGATCATCCTTAGTTGACCCAAAGATGATATCATCAACATACACTTGAGCAACTATCAACTCGCCATCTTCCTTTTTGATGAAGAGAGTTTGATCAGCTTTTCCTCTTGTGAACCCATGTGACACCAAATATTGTGTGAGTCTATCATACCAAACTCTATGGGCTTGCTTCAACCCATAAAGTGCCTTCTTGAGGTACAGCGCATGATCCGGAAAGTGTGGATCGATGAATCCTTTTGGTTGAGCCACGTAGACATCCTCTTTAAGCAGCCCATTCAAAAAAGTAGTCTTCACATCTATCTGGTAAAGTTTGAACTTTAGATGACATGCTAGGGCAAGGAGAATTCTGATGGATTCCATTCAAGCAGCTGGGGCAAATGTTTCATCATAGTCTACTCCTTCCATTTGCAAGTATCCCTGAGCTACAAGTTGAGCCTTGTTACGAATCACATTGCCTTCTTCATCGGTCTTATTGCGGAAAATCCACTTTGCACCAATGATGTGCTCACCCTCCGGTTTAGGTACAAGAGTCCAAACATCATTCCTCTGAAACTGGAGCAGTTCATCATGCATTGCTTCGACCCAACTTTCATCTTGTAGTGCTTCCTCCACTTTCTTGGGTTCAACCTGTGACAAGTAGCAAGAATAAGACACAAAGTTAGCAACACATTTATCAACTGTACATTTCCTTAATGTGAGTTCATTCATGTTTCCCACAATAACTTCTGGAGGATGATTCAATTTAATCCTAGAGGAAGGTCCTTTCTCCTCATGAGATTTAGAATCTGGTGAAGTTGGTATTTCTGCAAATTCTTCCACAACACTGAGGGTACCGGGAGTACTTGGGGATGCAGGTTCTTGTTCAACAATGTCTTGAACTTCCTTAGGCTCAGGGGGAAGAATTTCCTTAGGGAGTTCATCAATGCCTTTCTCAGAACTGGAATCTGAAGACTCATTAATGACAACATTTACAGTCTCCGTTACCTTCATAGTTCTTTTGTTGTATACCAGATAAGCCTTGCTAGTAGAAGAGTAACCTAGAAATATGCCTTCATCACTTCCAGAGTCAAACTTTCCCACATTCTCTCTATCCTTGAGGACGAAACCAGTACTTCCAAAGATTCTAAAATACTTCACATTTGGCTTCCTTCCTTTCCATAACATATAGGGAGTCCTTTTGGTATCAGGTCTGAAATACACCCTATTAATCGTATGACATGCAGTGTTCATGACTTCCCCCCACAAGTTTCTAGCCACATTTTTGTTATGCAACATGGCTCTAGGAATCTCCTGAATAACTCTATTCTTCCTTTCTACCACACTATTTTGCTAAGGAGTAATAGGAGCAGAGAATTCTTGAGATATACCTGACCTTGTCCAAAAAGACTCCATATATGAGTTCTCGAATTCCTTACCATGGTCACTTCGAATTCAATCGACCTTTAGGCTCTTTTCATTTTACAGTCTTGTGCACAGAGCTTCAATGTGCTCAGGAGCTTCAGATTTGGATCGTAGAAGAATGACCCAAGTGTATCTAGTGAAGTCGTCTACCACAACTATAATGTATCTCTTACCACCAAGAGACTCGGTTCTAGTTGGACCTATAAGATCTAAATGTAGAAGCTCCAATGGTCTAGACGTAGCTGATGTCTGAGTACTTGGATGCTTAGCATTTGTCTGTTTTCCAAGCTAACATAGTCCACATATCACATTGCTCATTCTACTAAGCTTTGGTATCCCCAAGACTGATTCATGCTTAGATACAATAGATAGATGCTTGTAACTAGCATGTCCCATCCGTTGATGCCATATCAGCATCAGGAATGCTATTACACACAATATCAGCATCAGGAACCAATCCATAACAATTGTCCAGAGTGCGAACACTGCTGATAAGCTTCTTTCTAGATTCATCCATGACAAGACACTTTCCTTTTGAGAATTGGACCATGAAGTCTTGATCACATATCTGACTTATGCTCAACAGGTTCACCCTTAGACCTTCTACATACAGAACATTTGCAATGTCCGACAGTCCAGGTAGAGAGATGATTCCTTTCCCTTTGATCTGTGACTTGTTCCCATCGCCAAAGGTGACATTGCCACCATTCTTGGACTCGAAAGCCTTGAAGAGAGATCAATCTCCAGTCATGTGTCTTGAGCATCCACTGTCAAGGTACCACAAACATGTGTTCATCACTTTAAATGAAGACTTCATCAAAAAACACACTTCGTGCTTAGACAACAAATCAGTGGGAATTGTGCTTTCTCTCAACTGCCTTTTATTAGCTAAGCCTTTTACTTTCACTCTTCTCAGACGAACTCCTTTGCACATCTTCATTCTGAGACAGTCTAGTTTCTTCTTAGCCAAACTGAGATCTTTTCCAACAGTCATCATAAGAGAATTCAAATAACTTTTATACTTGTATTTTTTGAGACACTTAAATAGATAGTGATTAGAAAAACAAGATGTATTTGAAAACAAAGATCTCTTTAAGCCGGTTATAGCCCTGACAACAGGGGTCAATGGATCAAACACAGCAAAGATTATCCTAATCAGAGTGTGCCTGCTCTGATACCACTTGATAGGCCAAACGCGTATTGACCCCCTGTGATTAATTAACCAATTAATTAGCCAAGTGAATTAATTAGGTTCAATTACATGCAATGAGTGTGGTAGCACAAACAAATCACCAAAACTAAATATGCAGCGGAAAATAAATGACACGGTGATTTGTTTACGAATGGGGAAAACCCTAACGGAAAAAACCCCACCGGGTGATTTTCAGGTCACCACTCCCGAAACTCCACTATTATCACAACAAGCGGTTACAAGTAAAGGAATCCCAAGTACCTTACCAACCTACAGTTGAACCCTTACCCCAATACCCAATTAGACTTGTTCTGTAGTGACAGTTTCCCTTTTTGATGCACGGCTCCCAAGTACGTGACTAACTAGATGCACGGATCCCAGTACGTGACTTCAATCACCAACTAGAAATAAGGGTTGGCTGCAAAGTTCTTCAGTCCATCCTACATAATGAAGATCAAGAAGATGCTTGGTCACAAAACCCAATGGTGCACATACACAGTAACTTCTTTAGAAGAGATGAACAAGGGTAGAACTTTGTCTCCGGTTACAAATTGCTTAAACAAGGTTTGCCCAATGCTTGTTCAACTTGTATCTCTATTGACGGCCCTTAAAACAATCCTTTTATATGTCTAGGGTTAGGAGAAAAGAATGCCCAAAAACATATTCATGGATCCCAAGAAATCAGATCAGAATTCTGATTTTTATAAACCTCGACAGATAGAAGTTGTCGAGAAGCTATCGAGCAGGTGTCAAGACACGGGGCTGAAACAGCTTACTGAAGCTCGATAGATGCAGCTGTCGAGCCAACTGTCGAGTTTTAATGAAATTGCACTTTCAGCTTGTTTTCTTAAACAAACTTGAAGGGTTCAATACTTGATCTTGAAACACGGTTTCTTGAAGTATTTCAACACATCCTAAATCTACCCAATTACAAGTAAAGTGAGTTTTGTCAAAGGATTAGCCAATTACATAAAAGTATGACATATGTTCTTAACATATGAACCACATATGTCCTAACAAAAGTTTTTAAAGTTCTTGGCAAGGTACGCAATCTCTGTGGTAGAGAGCTCATCATCAAATCCACCAACCTCAACATCATCAACCGATTTAAGAGCCATTGACTTGGATTTGCTAGTTTTGGATAGGTCCAACTCATAGGACTGAAGAGATCCTACAAGTTCATCAACAGGGATGGAGGTCACATCCTTACTTTCAGTGATGGCAGTCACCTTGGGTCTAAAGTCTGCAGTTAAAGATTTAAGAATCTTCCTAACAATTTTAGGTTGATCATAGATTTCACCCAGATTATATGCAGAATTAACAATGTTGTTAGGTTCTAAGGTCTTAGGATTTTATGTATTTAGAACTCTAATTTATAATGTTGGCAAACCATGATCAAAATATTGTATTTAGTCTTATTTAGACTTGCTCAAAGTTGGTTTAATATTGTAAAGTTGGAATCGAGTGGCTGCAGAAGTACTTGGGACTTTCGGTCTGGCTCGATCGATCGAAGAATAGACTCGATCGATCGAAAATCGCACAGGTTGATTTTTCTGCAGAATTTCCAACTCAGCCCTACTTCATTAAATGTTTAGGGTTTTATGTTTTTACCCTAGGTATATAAACTAAACCCTAGCCACATTTTTGAAGGTTGTCCATATTGCTTTGTTGCTCATATTTGCTGTTTGTGTGAATCTCTTGTGAGATCTTTGAGGAGCTTTCCTTCACATAAACTTAGAGTTGTCAATATATTGATGATCAACATAGTTGCAACCATTGGAACTTAAAAGAAAAGCAAGCGGGGAGCTTGTAGCTGATTGAGGAATTCAAGAAAGAAGTAGTCCGTGGATTCGGAGCCTGCGCGTGGTCGTGTCAGGAAGTTCTACTGGTGGGTAGCATTAGGAAGTCGAGCGGGGAGCTTGTAGTCCTTTTGTAAGAACTTCAATTCTTTCATAGTGAATTCTGTTATGCCTTGAGGATCGGTGGGTCAAATCCTCCCCAGGTTTTTACCGTGTGGTTTCCTGGGTGATCATATCTTGTGTTCATTTATTTTCCGCTACATTATTATTCTTGATATGATTGTTTGATTGCTTTAACCTAGAATTGCATAATTTGACTAAGTAACAACTTGGCTAATTAATCTAGGCTACGCAATCTGGTTGTTTAAGGGGTCTAAATTTCCATCAAGTGGTATCAGAGCAGGTAGCTCTTTTTGTTTGAGATTTTTAATCTCTGAGCTGATCCTTGACCCCTGTTGTCATGGATTCTTGGAAAAAATTTCTGCTTATTTGTCAATTTATCTATTTGTCATCTTTACCTTTTGTTGTTGTTGTTAAATCTTTCTTTAAGAATATTGGCATAATCACATGTGATAAGAATTATGTATGTTATACTGCTTTAACCGCCTTAAAGGCACGTGATTCTTGTCTTTGGTATTTGGATAGTGGTTGTTCCAGGCACATGACAGGAAATAAAGGTTTATTCAAAACTCTCTTTGAAGGAAAGATTGGGACAGTCACTTTTGGAGATGGAAGTAAATCTGTGATCAGAGGCATTGGTACTGTGGACATTCCAGGATTGCCAATGTTTGAAGATGTTTGGTATGTTGATGGATTAAAGGCCAATTTACTCAGCATAAGTCAGATTTGCGACAATGGATTAAATGTTCTTTTCACCAAGTATGAATGTGAGATACTTGATGGAGGAGGTGTCTGTATGTGTGTTGGTGTAAGGACAGCTGACAACTATTATGGCATAACACCAAGTGTAAACAACAAATGTTTTAGTGCAAAGATTGATCAAGTTGATTTATGGCATCAACGGTTGGGGCATGCCAGTCATAAGCAATTAGAGAAGATTTCCAAGTGTGAGGCAGTTATCGGTTTACCTAAATTTGAGAAAATTGATAAGTGCATTTGTGGACCATGTCAGATAGGTAAACAAGTAAAATCCAAGCATCCATCTGTGACTAGTGTTCAAACTTCAAGACCTTTAGAGTTATTACACATTGATCTCATGGGTCCTGCCAGAGTTCAAAGTTTGGGTGGAAAGAAGTATATTCTAGTTGTTGTGGACGACTTTACTAGATATACTTGGGTTGTGCTTTTGAAAGATAAAGCTTAGGCTCCTGAGAAGATGATTCATCTATGCAAGAAATTGCAAGTTGAGAAAGATGCTGTGATAGCCAGAATTAGAAGTGATCATGGAAGAGAATTTGAGAATACCAAGCTGGCTACTTTCTGCAATGATCAAGGCACTCACCAAGAGTTCTCATCACCCAAGACACCTCAACAGAATAGGATTGTGGAAAGGAAAAATAGAGTTGTTCAGGAAATGGCACGAGTCATGTTACACAACAAAAAGTTGCCAAAGTCTTTCTGGGGAGAGGCTGTCAACACTGCTTGTCATACACTCAACCGGGTGTATTTTAGACCTAATTCCAAGAAAACTCCCTATGAACTTTGGAGAGGGAAGAAACCTGTTGTCAAGTATTTCAGGATATTTGGCAGTGACTATTACATTCTACGTGATAGAGAGAACCTAGAAAAGTTTGATGCAAAGAGTGACAAAGGATACTTTCTAGGATACTCTTCCACCAGCAGAGCTTATAGAGTGTACAATCTGAGAACCAAAACAGTCATGGAATCTTCAAATGTTATGATAAATGATGAAGTATGTTCAGAAACTTCTTCAGAAAGCACTGTTCCTACTCAGGATAAGTCTTTAGAGGTTAATGATTCTCCTCTTACTGAGTATGTTGGGAAACATAGTGAGGAAGAGCTGCTGGTGTTGAATGATACAGTCTCAGTACCATCAAGTTCAGAACCATCCACTCCGGTTCATGACACTCGACAGGTACAAAGTGAGTTCAGTCCTCTATTTGAACAGAAAGGTACTACAACATCTCTTGTTAAACGTCCATCCTCTAGAGTGAGATTGAATCATCCTTCTACAAATATATTGGGTAGTCTGAATGATAACATGAGATTGAGATCAAAAGCCTTGAATGTGATCACTCACTCATGTTATTTGTCCCAATTTGAACCGAAAAAGGTAGATGAAGCACTTCAAGATGCTGATTGGGTAAATTCCATGCATGAAGAACTTCATCAATTTGTTCGGAATGATGTGTGGGAATTAGTTCCTAGGCCTGAAAATGTAAATGTGATTGGAACTAAATGGATCTTTAAGAACAAGTCAGATGAACATGGCACCATGATTAGAAACAAATCAAGACTTGTTGCACAAGGATACACACAAGTGGAAGGAATTGATTTTGATGAGACCTTTGCACCAGTTGCAAGATTGGAATCCATTCGGATACTGTTGGCCATTGCAAGTCACCTAAACTTCAAGTTGTATCAAATGGATGTCAAAAGTGCTTTCTTAAATGGGATGTTACAAGAAGAGGTGTATGTTGAGCAACCTAAGGGATTTGTGGATTTTCACAGACCGGATGATGTATACAAGTTGAAGAGAGCCCTCTATGGTTTGAAACAAGCTCCTAGGGCTTGGTATGATAGATTGACTGCATATCTCACCGAGCATGGATTCAAAAGGGGATCTGCAGATACAACTCTCTTCATAAGAAAGGATAAGACTAGTTTTGTTGTAGCTCAAATTTATGTTGATGACATTGTTTTTGGTGCTACTAATGATTCTCTTGCTCATTCTTTTGCAGATGAAATGAAGGCAATGTTTGAAATGAGCATGGTTGGTGAACTGACTTACTTTTTGGGATTGCAGGTAAAGCAAACAGAGTCCGGCATCTACATCAATCAAGCTAAATATGTTCGGGATCTAAATTTCATACTTCGGTCCAAGATATTTGTACAGTTCAACGGTCAATTGCAGGCCTCTCACCTCATCCTCGACTGTACTTTTATGTATACCAGCTTTCAGGACCTCGGACAAGCATTAACGGTTGGCAGTCCCTTGCTATCTTACTTAGACGTTTAAATTCGTAGCTTCTTACCTCGAGGACTAACACTCGATAAGGCCTAGAGGCTCGGTCTCCGGTAAATCAAAGCAGGATCACTATTGCCCGTGAGGTATGGTTCAATGGACATAGTATTCCACGGCCGAGCGGAGCATATCCCCATTGAGGAAACCTACGAAGAGGCCTGAGCTGCAAAGCAGGTAGAGGTTGAGTTAGTTGCTTCTTTAGAGGAAACCGATTCCAAGGACCTAGAAGACGAGAAGGTGGGGCGACGAAACATGACAACTGATTGGTTTTTAAATGGTGGGTGGCCACCCATGCAGCAGCAAGTTCCTCCTCCTCTAGCTCCCTGCAGACGAAAGAGGCCTCGAAATACCAGTGAACCCACCAACAAGCCGAAAGTCTTACCCACGAGAACCCCCCATGCACTGACCTTGGCTCCCTTAACTAATCGAGAGCCCACTACAAACACTCGTCCAAACGTGGAGGTGAGTTCGAATGTAGCCACTTCCTCGACACCCCCCACAGTTGGATGGCAGAGTACCTTCATGCTCGATGACCGCCCTCTCCTAGTGACAACTAGTGTGAGGAACTGGGCCGTCAGGGAGGGTGGTCGGATTGCTCGGAGTTTAGGACAGGCTTTCCAATTGCCGAATGATGTGTTGTATTTCTCAGGTGGTAGTGATGAGGTGGTTACTCTTAGACTTCAATGGCATACTATCGCGGTAATGTCCAACTCCTGCCTTTTTAATTATTCCCGTGGTGTTTCTTTGTCTTTTACATAGTGATTCCATGCTGCTTTGATAGGCAACCCAACTGGCCTGCATGAAGGAAGACCGGTTGAGGAATGTTGTAGAGGAGGCCGAAAAAGAAAAAGCTTTAAAGGTAGTTGCTAAAGCCACTACGAGGGAAAGGAGTACGACTATAGAGGCTGTCGAGGAGAGAACCAAAAAGGTCGAGAGGGTTCGTATTCTTGCCGAGTAGAGAGCAGCTGATCTGTAGACAAAGCTTGGGGAGATGGAGCTCAAACTAGTTGGGGCCGAAAGTGTAATCTTGGCCAGAGAAAAAGAAATGGTTAATCTTCAGACGACCCTAGAGGAAAGCGAGAACAAGTTCTACGGCATGGGCTTTCCTGATGCCAAGAACTCTTGCGAGCCCATTATGTTCCAGTCACGACAGTATGGGTTCGGAGAATGGTGGATGGCGGCCGTGTCTGCTCTGGGTGTACTTGAAGAATCACCGTTTAGAAACTTTGATCAAATTCCTTACCTCGAACCTCCACCTTCCCCGGTTCAGAACCTTGCATGTGCCAAGGAAAAAGATAATCAAAGTATAAGGGCTTTGGTGGAAGAGATTGACTCTCACATCGAGCTAATTGATCTTGAGATCACCAGTGACCCAAACGCCATGCAAGGACAAACACAGCCCCTACTTCTAGATCCCAACCTCCAGCCTGCCACAGATGCTGCCTCTAGTCTGCCCGAACAGCCGTAGAACCTGACCACTTGAATCATGAAAATTTGTTTTTACCGTTCCTGTCTTTTATTGTTATTTTTACTTTAATTTGCTTGAAGTCACCGGGATGTGGTGACATGACATGATATTTGTTGTCATTGTGGTTTTGATGACAGACATTTTAAATTTCACTTGGTCGGTGACCGGGGTCGAACTGAGCCTAGGTTTCTGTCTTTAGGGAATTTTTAGCATACAGTCCTGAGTGGAAAAATTCATGTATTACACATACATCACATCCTACATGTTAGTTATTGCACATATTAACCCTCTAAGCTTTACATACTTAATGATAATACTTTTTCAAGTTTTGTAGATTCCATGGCCGGGGAAGTGGTCACTCCTCCATATCTTGTAGATAGTACGCTCCCCAGTCCTTCCCAATTTGGGGCAAGCTTCTCGGCATTGGTATCCCGAGCATTCCTCACTACTTTGCGCAGTACAAGGCCACCAGCACCAAACTCCCTTATCATCACACCCTTATTATATAGTTGAGCCAACTTTTGCTGGTAATCTGCCAGGCGGATAGTTGCTGCCTCTCGGTGTTCTTCTAGCAAATCCAATTGTTTTACCATTAACTCCTCATTTGTATCTGGGGAAAAATCTGAGGTCCTTGTGCTAGACAGGCTTATTTCTACTGGTATAACCGCTTCCACTTTATATTTTAAGGAATAGAGAGTCTCACCTGTCGATCTTCGTAGTGTTGTTCGGTATGCCCACAGCACGTTTGGAAAATCCTCGGTCCATCTTCCCTTTGTTCCCTCCAGCCTTTTCTTCAACCCATTAACAGTTACCTTATTTGAAGCCTCGGCTTAGTCATTCCTCTAGGAATATCTGGGGTCAAGTATTTATTCTTTATGCCAAGGTTGCCACAATACTTGTGAAAGGCCTTACTATCAAATTGTAAACCATTATCTGACACTAAGGACTCTAGTACTCCAAACCTCATCACTATGTTCTTTTAAACGAACTTCTTGATGTCCACTTCTTGAATATTAGCCAGTGCTTCAGCTTTAACCCACTCAGTGAAATAATCTACAGCCACCAAGACAAACCTTCTATTCCTTATAGCTCGAGGGAATGGGCCAATGATGTTTGGGCCCCATTGTGCAAAAGGCCACGAATTGCTGATGGGATTCAAACTTCCTACTAGTTGGTGTATGAACGGGGCGTGCTTCTAACATTGCTCACATCTTTTCACATACTTAATAGCATCCCTTTGCATCTCGAACTACCAAAATCCCTGTGTTATTGCTTGATGGGCCAATGACCGACGTCTGACATAGTTGTCGCACACCCTTCATGTAGCTCGGTTAAAATTTCATTAACTTTGGAAGGGTGAAGGTACAACAGGTAAGGTCCCCCAAAAGATCTTTGATTCAATCTATCGTCCTCAGACAACCAGAATTGAGTAGCAATCCTACACACTTTGTCAGCTTCTTTGCCTTTGCTCGATAAATGGTTTTTGGCCAAAAACTCAATGATTAGGTCCATCTAGCTAGGTTCAGGTAGCAAAATGGCCGAGACATTCACTTTTGCATCAATAATAAGTTCCTTCACCACCTCCACCTTGATCAGCCGCGGTATCTCATTGGCTAATGATGATGCCAAAGTTGCTAAGGAGTCGGCATGGTTGTTCTACCCTCGAGAAATTTGAACTATCTTCATTTTCTTAAACTTGCTTATCATCTGCTTCACTAGCTTCAAGTAATCAGTCATCTAAGAATCCTTGGCTTCAAAACCTCCCTCAACTTGACTAACCACTGGCTGAGAGTCTGAATACACCTTCAAATCGACCACTCCCAGGCTAAGCACGGCCCTTAGCCTGCAAGAAGTGGCTCATATTCGGCCTTGTTGTTAGATGCCCTGAAACCTAACCTTAAAGAATGTTCCACTTTCACTCCCTCTGGCGATACAATGACGATACCAACCCCCGATCTCATTGCATTAGACGTGCTATCCACAAACACCCTTTAGGGCCGGGCTTCCACATTACAGACAATCCCCTAGCCTCCCACACGAGGAGTAAATTCTGCGATGAAGTTGGCGAGTACTTGGTCTTTAACCAAGCTTCTAGGTCTATACCAAATATCAAACTATCCAAGCCTGGTTCCCCACTTAACTATCTGGCCCGTGAAGTCAGACCTCTTAAGCAAAGATTGTAGTGGATAGTCGGTCAACACATATACCGTGTGGGCTTGAAAAATAGTGGGATAACTTCCTGGTCACATGGACTAACGCCAATGCTGGCTTTTCCAAAGGTAAATACCTTGTCTTTGAATTAACCAAGGTTTTATTGATGTAATAGATCGGCTTCTGGATTCCCTCTTGATCTTTCAGTAATACCGTGCTTACTGCATGTATGGATACTGCCAAATACGTAAACAAGTCCTCACCGGGATCTGGGCAAGACAGTATTGGCGCGCTCACTAAGTACTTCTTCAGTTCTTGAAAGGCCTCCTCACACTCCTTGGTCCATTGAAATCCCCTTTATTTTTTATGCAATTGGTAAAAAGGATGGCAACAGTCAGCAAACTTCGAAACAAATTGATTTAAAGCAGCTACCATCTCAGTTAATACCTGCACCTCCTATGGGTTGCTTGACGATATGAGCTGTTCTGTAGCACTTATCTGATCAAGGTTTACTTCTATTCCTCAATGAGTGGTCATATACCTGAGGAATTTACCAGCCCCCACATCGAAGACACATTTATCAGCATTGAGATGCAATTTCTGCTACTTGAGTTTTTCTGTTAAATCGCCAGCCTGCCTCTGATTTTCCTTGCTCTTCACCACCATGTCATCGATATAAACTTCTACCGTATTCCCAATCTTCTCCCTGAACATTCTGCTCATCATCCTTTGATAAATGGCCTCTGCATTCTTTAGACTGAAAGACATTACTGTCCAATGATAATTAGCTTCGGGGGATATAAATTACGTTTCTCCTGGTCCTGATAATGCCTTAAAACGTATACTTGTTTTATATTTATGTTGGCATTATCTCCTTATTACTATACATAATTTGTAAAACTAAGCCATGATTTGCATTAGTCCCTATTATCTATCTTCACATAATTTCTTGAATAAGATGTCATTCATTGTGTGTAATTTTCTACTTTCAAGAAATCATGTGAGAAAGATGAGTTTACAGGAATTTGTGAGAGAATGGAGGCCAAACTAGAATTAAAGTGGAGCTAAAGGACCATGCTTAAATATCCAAGGAGGTGCAGCTGGAGTGCTTGGGTCATCTACCATGTTTGGAAGCTTCAAATAAGGAAAGAAATAAAAAAAAGGTAGACTCTAAAAAGGAAAAATCATATTTAAGCACTTATCAGTATTTTGGGCATATCTCTTTCCTCAAAAATCCAGTTGACACAAAGCCAAATGGTTTGGAGGGGAGGCTATGTAGGATGAATTTTAGGGAGAAAATCTTGTATTTTCCTTTCTCTAATGGCAGCCTAAACTCTTTGCTATGGCTAGGGTTTCGGGTCAAATAGGAAGAACTAAAAGGTTCCACCTCTGGAAAGTGCCTACACCTAATGGCTTAAGCCGCTATTCCTATTTTCTCATTGACCCATCATGCAAAAGGTAAGCTTGCCCTTCCGCCTTACTATCCACACACGTAACACCAACTTAGCTCAGAAAGTGTACCTGGCGAGGTTTTTTGACTCCCTTCCAAGCTTGTCTACTTTGGAAAACAACAAAAACAACTCCCATCAAATCAATAGCCCCTTATTAGCTGTTGGCCTGACCATATGAATATTCAATGTGATTCTTTCTAGGATTTTATCAAAAACATATTTGATTGTTCAATTAGATTTCTTTTGATGTATTAGTCTTCCATGCTTTCAATAAGTTCAATCATGTTTTTCTTATTGTTTAAATGGATTTCTAATAGTTTCAAATAGGAATCAGGTTTTAAAGTGAATGGGTTTTTCTGAAAACTTTTCTAACCGCATTATTAATCTAGGTTATCATGCGTTCTTGAATTGTCTTAGTTCAATCAAACCATAAATATTTAATTTTATAAGAACAATCAATTATGAAATATATAATTTCTTAGATCACAAATAATTTCATATCAATATAAGGAAACACCCCAATGCTCTAGTATTTACATTATTGATTTAAATCAGTGTTTATTATTATTCTTGTTAACAATCACCAAACAAAAGTACTTTTCTTCTTCACCCAAATTGTTGTTTAATTATATTGTCTTTGAATCTATCCTACTCCTTGTAGTTCGACCTCGGTACTCCGAGAATTATATTGCTACGATCTCCTACACTTGGGAGTGAGCAAGCAATTTTGGCACTGTTGCCAGGTAGCTACTATGTGTTCAGAGGCAATTTTTGGGAGCAAAGCTCAACCGATGGAAATTCTTCTATTGGTAACTTCGTTCCATTTTTTTCCCTTATTTTGTTTTTATTTTTCTGTTTGTTTTTATTTTATTTTATTTTATTGTGGATTCATGGTTGCATGAGCATTTGGGTTAGAAACGAGATAGGCAAATTAGAAATTTTTGAAACTTACTTTGGTAATCTTTTTGACACACCTTCACCTTCACCTTCACCTTCACCTTCTTCATCAATCATGGGTGATGAAACACAAAATAATCATGAGGAGAATAGAAGAACTATGCATGAATTGTTGCATCCCACACAAAATTTTGTTCCTTCATGCATCATGTTTCCTCCTAATGCACCACATGTAGAAGTGAAACAAGGTTTATTAGCAATACTTCCTAACTTAAGGGGAAAAGAAAATGAAAGTCCTTATGTCCATGTTAGAGCTTTTGAAGAGGTAATTAGTAGTTTCTATGCACAAAATGTTATTGAGATTGCTAGGTTACGTTTCCTTCCCTTTTCTCTTAAGGATAAGGCAAGAAGTAGGCTTTACACCTTGAAACCTAGGTCTATAGGTAGTTAGGGGGAGATGGCCTAAGATTTTTTTAAGAAACATTTTCCTCCCGACAAAGTCCAGCAAGTAAAAAGAAGGATAGCTAGTTTTACCCAAGGAGAAAATGCGACCTTATACCAAGCTTGGGAAAGGTACAAAGATCTTTTCAATTTCTGCCTAAATCATGGGTATGAAGATTGGAGATTAGTTAGCTATTTTTATGAAGGACTTACACCTAGGGACCAACAGTTTGTTCAACTCTCATGCAGAGGGAACTTTTTACTAAAAGAACCCGAAGATGCAATGGATTATCTTGATGAGATAGCTGAAAACTCTAACACATGGACTGGACCTAGCTCAATGGAACCCACTGATAGGACTAGGACTAACACTACCACTTCTAGTGGAGGTGTTTTCAAGTTGAGGGAAGGTGATAACATGAGTGCAAAAATCAGCATGTTAACTAAAGAAATAGAGGCACTCAAAATGAAAGGAAGTAAAAGTGTTAGTGCTACCTTTAGAGAGGACCCAATGGAGGTGTGTAAAATATGTCATGAGATAAATCATGCTACAAATGAATGTGCATCACTTTCATCATTCTTGAATGAACCAGAAGAACAAGTACATGCATTTAATTCGTATTGGCCAAATAATTCTTCATATTCTAACAATTATAACCCAAATATGCGAAACCATCTGTATTTGAGTTATAAGACTGACAATGTGTTGAATCCTCCTACTCCAAGGAATTTTAATTCACCACATGCATCATCATCATCTAGACCTTCCTTGGAGGATGCACTTAGTACTTTCATTCAAAGGCAAAGTGAGGAAAATCAAATGTTTGAATCCATGCTCACTAGGCTAGATGAAGAGGTAAGAGAGACCAAGAGTCATATAATTGGGCTTACAAATTCATTGAGTGGGATAGAGAGAGGGAAGCTTCCTTCCCAAATTCAACCCAATCCCATCAATCAAAATCTAAATATTGGCTCTAAGGATAAACATGAGGAAGTAAAAGTTGTGATCATTTTAAGGAGTGGTAAAGAGATTGATAAAAGTTCTCCTTTAGTAACTAAGAAATCTAAGGAGACCTCAGTTGAAAAAGAGAAGGATGAAACTGAGTCACTTGGATTTGGTGAAATTGAAAATGCCCAATCCCTCCACCATTTCCACAAGCCTTAAAATTACCTAAGAAATTGGGCACCACATCTGAGATATTAGAGCATTTGCATGAAGTCAAGATAAACTTTCCATTATTGCATGTTATCAAGCAAGTGCCTGCATATGCCAAGGTAATTAAGGACCTATGCACCATCAAGAGAAAAAATCATGTGAAGAAGACCGCATTCCTAATAGAACAGGTAAGTGTAGTTATCCAACATAAAACCCCACCAAAGTATAAGGATCCAGGTTGTCCTATGATCTCTTGTACTATTGAAGATTACATCATGGAGCATGCATTGCTAGATCTTAGGGCAAGTGTTAATTTGATCCCTTTTAGTGTATATCAAAAACTTGGACTTGGTGAGTTAAAACCTACTTCAATAACTTTACAGTTGGCTGACCGCTCTGTAAAGGAGCCGAGAGGGATAGTTGAGGATGTGTTGGTGAAAATTGAATAATTTTATTAACCAGTTGATTTTATTGTTCTAGATTACCAACCTGTTTTACATTGTAGTGTTCATACCCCTATTATTTTGGGTAGACATTTTCTTGCCACAGCTAATGCTTTATTAATTGCAAGAATGGAAGGATGCAACTCACTTTTGGTTCCATGACTTTGGAGCTAAACATATTTCATATGGCTAAACAACCACATGAGGATGATGACTGTGCTTATGTGAACCTCATTGGGGCAGTCATTTGAGAAGAGTTTAATAAGAATTGTCTTTCTGATCCTTTTGAAACTCTTCTTAATAATTCTGTTGGTTCTTATGCTTTAGAATATGATATTCATGTATCTGAAAATTTTTCTTTGTTGGATTCCTCATAGGTTTTGAAAGAACAACAGATGATGGCAATTAATAAAGGATGGAAGTCTTGCTCTGAGGAGCTACTAGAAAATGAAAAAAAAAAAAAAAAAAGCACGTGCATTCAAATGAAGAGGCACCATAACTAGAGCTTAAGCCACTGCTCGATGGTCTTAAATATCCATATTTAGGCCCAGGTAAGTTAAAACCTAGGTGGAATGACCCTTTCATTGTAAGGGAAGTGTGTAACCATGGAGCTGTAGTAGTTGAGGACCCTAGGGATAGTATGATTTTGAAAGTAAATGGACAAAGGTTAAAACCATACTTAGGGGGAGTTATACTAGAGAAGGAGACTATGTCAATGGAGATCTCTGCCTATTGGAATGCTATGTGAACTCTGAAAGAGCCTTATGAAGTTGTACCATATTTGTTTTAATTTTTTTTTTTTTTTTTTTTTTTTTGCCTTTTGTTTTTGTTTTTGTTTTTTGTTTTTTGTTTTTTTTTTTTTTTTTTTTTTTTTTTTTTTTTTTTTTTGTGAGCTAACATTTGCAGGTGTGAAAGAAATTTCAAAAAAATAAAAATAAAAATAAATAAATAAATGCTTAAGGTAACTTCTTCCCTTTATACTTGAATTTATTTTGGCTTTAATACATTGAGGACAATGCAATATTTTAGTTGGGGGGAGAGGTCTACACATTTTACTGCACCTTGCATGATTTTTTTTTCCTCTTTTTGGTTGCAACTTTTCAATTCAAAAAAAAAAAAAAAAAACCCTTGAATTTGAATGCAGAAGAGTTATAAGCTTTATTTTTATATCATGTGATGGAATGAATAATGCTAAGTTGGTTATACTATTTGTTATATTAAGACTATTTCATGAAGAGCACAATTGGAAACTTTTGAGCACAATAGTCAGGTTAGCAGACGGTAGGATGTTGGATATGCATGGATCATGAACAAGTTAGATATAAGCTGAAACTCAACCCATATGGAGAGTTCTTGAGCCTTACTTTTCTTTGTGAGAGTATATCTTTGTTTGAACTCTTAAATTTCTCTCATATGCTTCAATTTTTGTAAAAGATCTTTATATTTTTTGGTTGACTATTGGAAACATTATGAGGAGATATACCATGATTGTACTTAATTTTGTCCTTAAGCATGTTGGTTTATGTGGAATTTTAGGAGATGAGAGCCTAAGACCACCAATTTCTTTGTCACCAACTAAACAAATATTTAGCTTAGCTTTACATTAACCATTGTCACCATCATTTGAGCCACGAGAAATACTTCTACAATACCACAAAACATTTTTATTTATGGGTATTCTCTTGGGGGTTCAAGTTTTGAGCAATTGATGCATTTAGATACCACCATTGTCTCTCTTTTCTTAAAAAAAAAGGAAAAAAAAAAAAAAAAGAGGAGACATACATAATCAATCAATAAATCATTGGTGTCTTACATATCTTTCATGTATTTCAAAAGGGTTATATGGCTAAGTAAAGGTTATTTTGATTCAAGTTGGTTGTTATTGCGATGAGTTGGGTTTATCTTGAATTTTCTGCATTTGATTCATATATTTCATATTTCAAAGAAAGCAGTTTTGCCTTTACCTAGCCATAAGATTATACTACCACTGAGCTTAAAATCCTACTTGATCCTAAAGGTGCATGGCCGGTATGTGTTTGGGATAAAACTAGGGATAAAAATGGTATTAATTTCATGTTTCCAAGAATTCAATATCCATTCCAAGAGATCTTTTTCCGTTGTTTTAGCAGCTGTTTTTGTATACACATGTGATATTCTTAAAACTTCTTCTTTCCTTTTTGTTCACATATGATTTGAAGAGAGAGAGAGAGAGAAAAAAAAAAAGCCATTACTTCTATGCGTGTTCTTTCAGAGTGTTGATGACTTAAGAGAGGTTTTGGAGTAGAGGCTCTAATCTAGATTATTCTTGGTCTATGCATGCTTGGAAAAGCTGGTTTGATTGGATGGGCTATGCACACACACACTCCAAAAGTGAAGCTAGTGAAAACTCTTTGATATGATGAATAGTATCCCAACTCAAAAATTGAAAGTTCATTTGTATGATATAATGATAAATCAAACTAACATTTGTTGTAAGAATTTTCAAGAAACCTTTGACTTTTGTGGGTAAAGTCACTACAAACCCTCACGAGAGTAAACTCGTCCACTAGGGGTGACCTAGGGGTTCAAAGACTTGCTGCACATGGGAAGTGCAATCGTGTAGCCAACAAAAGTGGCCTGTATTTTTGTTTTAATTTTTCACTTTCAGTAGACATGGGTGCTTTGTGAATTGCTAGGGACTAGCAAGATTTAAGTTGGGGTGTGTGATAACGCCTTAAAACGTATACTTGTTATATATTTATGTGGGCATTATCTCCTTATTATTATACTTAATTTGTATAATTAAGCCACAATTTGCATTAATCTCTATTATTTATCTTTTCATAATTTCTTGAATAAGATGTCATTCATTATGTGTAATTTTCTACTTTCAGGAAATCATGTGAGAAAGATGAGTTTACAGGAATTTTCTACGTATACTTGTTATATATTTATGTGGGCATTATCTCCTTATTATTATACTTAATTTGTATAATTAAGCCATGATTTGCATTAATCTCTATTATTTATCTTTTCATAATTTCTTGAATAAGATGTCATTCATTATGTGTAATTTTCTACTTTTAGGAAATCATGTGAGAAAGATGAGTTTACAGGAATTTGTGAGAGAATGGAGGCCAAACTAGAATTAAAGTGGAGCTAAAGGACCATGCTTAAATGTCTAAGGAGGTGCAGCTGGGGTGCTTGGGTCATCTACCATGTTTAGAAGCTTCAAATAAGGAAAGAAATCAAAGAGGTAGAATCTGAAAAGAAAAAATCAAATTTGAGCACTGATCCATATTTTGGGCGTATCTCTCTCCAAAAACTCCAATTGACACAAGGCCAAATGGGTTAAAACCATGACTCAAATATCTACAACTTTCTAGTTTTGAGTTTTTCAAAATTATCAATTTTTGAAGGCCAAAATTAACTCACAAGTTACTGCTATAAACCTGGACGAAAATTAAAATAGTAAAAGTTATTTTTTTTTCTTGGGACACTTTGACATTAGGGTTTGGAGGGGAGGCTGTGTAGAACGAATTTTGGGGAGAAAACCTTGTATTTTACTTTCTCTAATGGCATCCTAAACTCTTTGCTAGGGCTAGGGGTTATGTTTCTTCTATACGGTATGAATATTCAATGTGATTCTTTTTAGGATTTTATCAACAACATATTTGATTGTTCAATTAGATTTCTTTTGATGTATTAGTTCTTCCATGCTTTCAATAAGTTCAATCATGTTTTTTTTATTGTTTAGATGAATTTCTAATAGTTTCAAATAGGAATCAGATTTTAAAGTGAATGAGTTTTTCTGAAATATTTTCTAACCGCATTATTAATCTAGGTTATCATACGTTCTTTAATTGTCTCAGTTCAACCAAATCATAAGTATTTAATTGTATAAGAACAATCAATTATGAAATATATCATTTCTTAGATCACAAAGAATTGCATATCGATATAGGGAAACACCTCGATGCCCTGGTATTTACATTATTGATTTAAATCGGTTTTTATTATTATTCTTGTTAAAATCACCAAGCAAAAGTACTTTTCTTCTTCACCCAAAATTTTGTTTAATTATATCGTGTTTGAATCTATCCTACTCCTTATGGTTCGACCTTGGTACTCCAAGAATTATATTGCTACGATCTCCTAAACTTGGGAGTGAGCAAGCAGGTCCTTGGCAGCCAAAGCAATTTGATGATAGCCCTGAAAGGCATCTAAAAAACTCATCCTAGGGTATCCACATGTGGCATCCAACAGTTGATCAATCTTCAGCACCGGGAATGGATCTTTCGGGTAGGCTCGGTTAAGATCGATGAAGTCCACACAAACCCTCCATTTACCATTCTTCTTTTTCACCACCACGGTATTGGATAACCACTCTAGGAAAAAGACATCTTTAATTGCCCCTGCCTCCTCCAACTTTTCAACCTCTTGCTTAACAGCTTTAATATGTTGCTTAGCCAATCTTCTCGGCTTTTTCTTCTTTGGGGGGAATGATGGGTCTACGTTGAGTTTATGGGTAATAAATTTCGGGTCCACTCCGGGTACCTTGTATGGAATCCATGCAAAAACGTCCAAATTCTAAACTAACAGTAACAACAGACTCACCCAATCCTCATGCTTCATGCTGGTCCCTATTTGGAAACTCCTATTCTCGTATGAGTATACTTATTTTAATCAAGTCCTCGGCACTGTCAGCTCCCTGGCCCTTTGGGAGCCCCTGTAATTACTACAAAGGGACCTGTTCAACAGACTCTTTCTGCTTAATCTCCCGGTTTACAGACACCACTAGACATCGTCATGCTACCTACTGGTACCCTCTCACCACGGCAATGCCATGGTCGGTATGAAACTTCACCTTAACATGCAAAGTGGATGGGACTGCCCCCATTGTGTGAATCCATGGCTTGCCAAGTATTGCTGTATAGGGAGAAAAAGAGTTAACCACAATAAAATTTACCATCACCTCCTTCCCTTTCGTGTTCACGAGAAGCGAAATCTGTCCCTCTAGTACCACCATTCGACTATTAAATCCTACTAGTGGGGTATCATACTTGGATAAGTTCTCTGCCTTCAACCCTAACCCTTTAAACAAATTGTGATACATCACCTTGGCCCCACTTCCCTGGTCTATTAGCACTCTCTTAACTATAAAACCATTTATTCAGGCGATAACCACGAGCGCATCGTCATATGGCTAGGTCGTTCCTTCTAAATCATCATCCTTTAATGCGATTGGTTCTTGGGTACACTTTGCTTTTTTCCTAGGCCGAGTATCCTCTCTAGCACTTTCCACTGACACTACACTTAACACCCCTTTCTGCCGACTCACGTTAGTGCCCATTGAAGCTGTGTGGATAACTTCAATTACACCCAAGGGTGGCGAGAGCGTATTCCCCCGTGATCTCGAAGCCTACCCGACAGCACTGCTCTCAAGTTCCAAAACAAACTCCTTCAAGTGCCTGGACTTCACTAACTGCTCCAAATAATCCTTAATCACTCGACCTTGCTTGGTTGTGTGCCCCTTATCCTAGTGGTAAGTGCAGTATAAACTTTGATTCCTTCTTGTTAGGTCACCCCCCATTTTGCTTAGCCATTGAAAGTAAGGTTCATTCTTGATCCATTCTAGAATTTTATATACTGGCTCCTTCAATGCCACATTGATCTCCCCGCTACGAGCAGTAGGCTCTTGAATTCTCAACTCCCTTCTTGTCCTTAGCTAGAAGCCCCCTAACTGAGAATCCTTCGTATATTGTGGTGTGGTGGAAGCCTTACCTTTACTTTGCTACCGATCATCTTCTAGTCTCTTATACTCCTCAATACGCCTTATAAGCTGTCGCATGTTCTCGGGAGGCCTCATAGTCAACGAATCTCATAATTCTGAATCCTTCGGAAGCCCTAGTCTGAAAGTGCTAGCGGCCACTTCCTCATTACCTCCACAAATATCATTATACAATTCCCAATACCTATTAGCATAACTCCGAAGAGTTTCACCAGCTTCCATCTCTATAGATAGCAATGCGTCCACTGGTTGCGGTACCCGGATACACGTCATAAAGCACCAAATTTTTGAATTTACTTTCCAAAATTATGAATTGGTCCCTTCCTTAGCCCATTAAACCACCTTAAAGCAGTAGGCCCAAGACTAGAAGGGAATACTTTACACATAAGCACATCATTTTGGTTGTAGAGAGACATCATCTGAATATAATGGCTAACATTTTTGACAGGATCAGCCTTTCCATCATACAAAATAAACGATGGTCTACGAAATCTCCTTGGCATATGCACACGTTCAATCTCGTCAGAGAACGGTTATCGGGTTACTCTACGTAATGCCCAGCTGATGGCATCCATAGTTGCCTGCCCCTTCTAAAGAAGATATTAATCGTAGATAAAATGGAATTTCCACAATGATTGCAAATCCTTCTGATAGAATTTTAGAATGCAAATTCCTTTCCATCATACAAAATAAACGATGGTCTACGAAATCTCCTTGGCATATGCACACGTTCGATCTCGTCAGAGAACGGTTATCGGGTTACTCTACGTAATGCCCAGCTGATGGCATCCATAGTTGCACTATGGTGTCTGCGCCGTTCAGGAGAAACCAACATTTTATCAATGAAATCCCGTGATCTCTCCCTTGACCGGTGGGAACCAGTTTGGTTGGATGCTTTTCCACGACTATCCCCAATGCTTACATATCCTTCAAGGGATTCACCATGATTCCTTCTTCGACACCTACCCCGTACTTCCAACTCCAGATCATTGAATAATCTGCGTAAGCGTTCTAGTTCTTGATCTCTCCTATCACGGTGCTCTTGCGCGGGGACTTCAGACGTTGACCAATACGTCTGTGAAGATCCCTCTCTAGGCATAGCTTGTTGAATGATGGTCGAACATGTTTAGTCAAATGAACCTCGTTGGAACTACAGCTGAGTAGGAGATCCCCACAGATGGCGCCAATTGTATGAGCCCAATTTGCTGTTACTGGGCCAACCTCTTGATTGGGCTTACAATTTACTTGTTGTAGTGGGTTTTTGAATATCCTATGATGGAAAGTTCCTTGATAGGTAGACTAAGGCCCACAAGAAGTGCAAACCTCACTAACCAAACACCTTTCTTCCTGTTTCTTCTTCTCCTTCTCTGTTATTTTCTCACTTTCTCTCCAAAGTGTCTAACCCATTTTCCTCCTTCCTTTCCTCTATTTATAGTCTCCCTTTAGTGGGTAATCATGATTACTTTCTAACAATCCTCATGTGGGTGGGTCTCGTTTTGAATATTCCTAACAGAAGTTGACCCACTTTGGGAACAGGGAAGTGAATGTTGGAACTAGTGCTAGACGCTGAACGGTGCTCGGCAACGATATTCCCCAAGGCACTACCAAGGTATTGTAGAACACATCCGAACAACAACAATGTCGAGGCTCAAACAGTCCTTGGCCTACTTGCCGGGCACTCTGTACATACTGGTCCCCCAAGCGATGGGCCTATGATAGCGCACTATACAGCCTTGGGCCCAACAATAATGGGCCTATGACTATATACCGTACAGTTATATTTGATAATATTAGCACGTATAATTTAATTTCAATGTGTTTGTATATTAAGATATTAAGATAGAAACAAATTTTCCTCAATTGTTTAGTTTTGTTCGACTATATACATTTACTAAGAAGAAAATTGTATTAACTCATTAAGAAAATTTAATTAAGTGATTGTTTACCTGTGTTACTGTGTATATAGAAAAAGAGATTGTCAAAAAAGAAAAACTTTAGAATAAATTATAAATTATTTTAATACTAAGAAAGAACATATAGTATAACTTTGTTAAGTTCAATTTAGTTCACGAAGGTAACATATGGTAGAACTTTATTATATTTAGTTTGGTCTCTTTGAAAAAAATTTCTGGCTCAACCATGTAAATTCCACATCTCGTGAGATAGCTATGACATATAGCCACTCTAGCAATGACATGTAGCCACTCCATAAGTATGTCTCTCCAAAACGCCATTAGGAATAACAAAATTTACATTGGCACGACTATCGTGCATCACCCTTGTAAAATGCAACATGTGGTGTTACTGATTTTATGAAATGCAAACGGAAATGGAGATGTGAGAATGATCAGCCATAAATGTAAAATCCATACAATTCTAGCGAGGATCTAATTCCGAAATTGAAACTTCATTTACTGAGGCTTGGACAGAGTTACTTTTGGATTGTGTTGACCCCATCTCCCTTGAATCATGCTCCACCAAGAGCATGTTTGATCTAGTGCTACTGTGCATCAGAAACGCAGGTTGTGATGGTACTGATAGACTCATAGATTCACTATTAAGCATGAGAACAATTGAAGCCATGGTTGGTCTCTTATCTACATTTTCTTGAACGCAAAGTAACCCAATATGGATGCATTTCATTATTTCAGTTGTTGAATCCGTACGCAATGTGGGATCCACAAAGTTAGATGTTGTCCCATCCCTCCATTGTTTCCAGGCCTGCAAAGGCATGTAAAAATTGTAAACACAATAACAAAGAGAATATTATTTTACCTTAGGGTATCATATGAATTACTAGCCACGCTTATGAGTTAGAATGGAGGGAAAGCACTGGTACTCACATAATTTATAAGGCCATCTCCACTGTCTTCAATATGAAAAGTATTACTTTTCTGCCCAGCCACCATCTCTAGGAGTATCACACCAAAACTAAAAACATCGGACTTAACTGAAAATTGTCCATGAAACGCATATTCTGGAGGCATGTATCCACTATACATGTGGATAAGAATAAGATAAGTTTATTTACATGGTAATAGAGGTTTCTATATTATAATTTAAAATTAATTTGATTTCATCATATTTGAATAAAGATGATTAAAAATATTTTTTTAGGATTTCCCTGTTCTCTCTACAAATAATGGTTTTTATTCTATATTAATAGTATGAGAGATATACTTACTAGGTCCCCACAATTCTACTTGTGTTGCCTTGAGTTTGATCTAGTTGAAATAATCTCGCCATACCAAAATCGGAAATCTTGGGGTTCATACTGGCATCAAGTAGAATGTTGCTAGCTTTGAGATCTCGATGAATAATACGAAGTTGAGAATCTTCATGAAGGTAAAGAAGTCCTCGAGCAATACCCCCAATAATTTTGAAGCGCTTTTCCCAATTCAATTGTGCACGCTTGATTGGATCTACATATTCATGTAAGTGTATAATTCCAATAAACAAATATATGTGGAAGTGTTTGTAACCCAACACTAAATCATTTAAGAAGAAATGACTATAAATAGAACGTGACAATTAAGATAGAAGTGCAACATACCAAATATGAAGCGGTCAAGGCTTCCATTTGGCACAAACTCATAAACTAGAAGTCGCTCATCCCCTTCCAAGCAGAATCCTAAGAGTCTTACAAGATTACGGTGTTGTAACTTAGCAACTAACATGACCTCATTCTTAAATTCTACTTCTCCTTGTGAAGAATTCCTAGACAACCTTTTCACAGCTATTTCTTGTCCATTTGAGAACTTACCCTAAAAAAATGAAAATATATATAAAAAATAATTAATTATAATTATGTAATCCTCAAAAATTCAAAATTAGGTATTTAACATGTTAGGAAAAGTAAAATTGATATTTATTTCACTCGATAATGTCACATTACCTTGTAAACAATACCAAATCCACCCTCTCCAAGCTTATTAGCATCAGAGAAGTTCTGTGTAGCAACTCTAATAGTGCCAAAGTCAAATTGCAAGGATTCTACAACACTAATTTCATCTTCAGCTTCACCTGAAGAACAAGTCAATAGGTCAGAATTAGAAAACTGTATTGACTCAATTGAAATTGTAATTATGTGTACACAAAAATAACAAGGGGGGCTATGCAGAACTGATTGCTGAATCATGTCTTCTTTAACTCTAAATGGAGCAAAAACGTCCTATATGTAATATTCTTGAATTTGTTTTAGTAGAACTATTGCATACACTCATCTTTCAATTAGTTTTCATAATTGTTTCCACTAGAACCGATTTCATGTCCAATTAATGGTAGCTAAATTATGCTTTTGTTCTGTTTAAATGATAAGGAGAAAACAAAAATTGAAAAAGTGGAGTCTTATTTTCACTAATATTGCTTAATACTTCAAGCAATGCTTACACCACCACATACAAGTTGTAGGGATATGGTAGTTTTTCGTCCTTTTATAGTAATCATTCACTTATCATTTAGCAACAAGGAAAGGTAAACCAATTTCTAACTTACTCTCAACTTTCTTCCTTGGGTTCCTCTTTCTTAAATAGAAGCAAATGCAGATCGAGATGATTAGTACAGCAGCAGAAATAGTTGTCACTGCCACAACGATTGTAGTTCGAGATGAGCTGCTCTCCTTCCCTGCAAAAGCCGGAACTCTGCCTTCGTTAAAACATTCCGAGTGTTGAATTTCAGAATGAACATTACTAGAGGATGCAGAGGAGTGGGGAAAAAACTTAAAAGCAAAAATGACTTAATATAGATAGAACATTACACCACTAAAAAATAGTCTACATATAATTTGTTATGTCGTAAGTATAATACATGGCCACACATTTCTACTTATGGCTTTTGGATGTGATTTTCGGATGTGAGAGAGAGAAGAGAGAACATAAATAATTAACGTGATTAAGTCTTAACAGCTTACAATCATAAGTTTTAACTCATTGAAAAACATATATGTATAATAGACTAATTCCAAAATTCTACACTTAAACATGGTTCAGTCTTAACATATTACACTTAATGTGATTCATGAGTCCATAAAATTGCATGTTTAATCCTTGACATTAATTTGTAATACCTACCCTCTAGGTGAAAATGTTTTATTTTTTATTTTTTAAACAAGATAGAATTTATACTCTAACCTAATCTAAATAATTAACGTGATTAAGTCTTAACAGCTTACAATCATAAGTTTTAACTCATTGAAAAACATATATGTATAATAGACTAATTCCAAAATTCTACACTTAAACATGGTTCAGTCTTAACATATTACACTTAATGTGATTCACGAGTCCATAAAATTGCATGTTTAATCCTTGACATTAATTTGTAATACCTACCCTTTAGGTGAAAATGTTTTATTTTTTATTTTTTAAACAAGATAGAATTTATACTCTAATATAATCTAAGTATATCTGTATGTGAAGCTCACTCCTGAAGACTCGAATCCCGGCTTTTTCCCCCCACACCCCACAAACATTTATGGTAAGTAACCTTTAGGTGAAAATGTTAACAATGACTAATAAGTGAAAATTTTGTTAATGACTAATAAGTCTACAAATTTGCATAATTAAGCCTTGGCATTAATTTATGAATACCAGCTCTATTGGAGAAAAGTTTATTGATGAGTATCTTACAAAAGGGAAGATTATACAATGTGCAAGAGTATAATAATGGTGTATTCTCTAATTTCACATGAATAATAGGTCACACCATAAATTTTATTGGTGGGACACTATTATATATATGAGATATTAGAGATTCATTGATATGCATGATTGGGTTTATAAATAGGGGTTGCGTATATGAGGCAATTAAAAGAGGATTTAACCATATTAGTAAGGAAATTATTATATGCAATGAAAAACATATTTAGACCTGTTGATTGATTTAAATGGAAATTAGTAAAATTTAACAAACTAACAAATTATACAATTCTAATTATTACCGGTTAAATACCACAAATTATGCACGTCAACAAACATAAAGCACAAAGAAGTAAAGTACAGAGCACAATTCATTCGTGTTGAAGTGGGAAACTTATGGACACATCCAAAAAAAAAAAAAACATTACAGGGTTAACCCTAGCCCGAAAAAGAAATTTCACTATTAGAATTGAATTTATACAAACCGAATTATACCCATGTGATTATCGTCTCTACCCAATTCAAAACTTAAAAATGTGAGGCTTAGTCAAGAAGGACTATATACTATAGTCCATCCCCGAATCATGTTCGTTACTACAAGGACTGCCTTGAAGATTTGATTTGCAATGCAAACATATAATGGATTGGCTCTATAGCCTCAGATCACCTACTGGAAACAGTATAATGAGATTTACTTTAAGAAAACTCGAGTTATGGTGAAAATACAGGTTGGTTCAATACTCTTGAAAACCTACTTGACTCGACTTTAGTGAGACCTAATATAGTTCAGTTTGTAGCACACACATACCAAGTCAATAGCCAACTTAATTAAACAATTCGGAAATTAGTATTCTTGTGTCTCGATAGAGTGAGGCTTAGTCAAGAAGCTTGCTTCAACTAATCGAGACATAATCACAAGCTAGTCAAGTTTCAAGAAATTGCCTTCTCTAGAATTGCATCTTGGACACTTGACCTTGTACTTTATAACTCAAACAGGATCACCAGTAATGGAATTTGGCACTAAATCCTAACATGTAATATAATAAAAGGTGGATTTTATATATACCACTTATTCCATTTTATTTAATGTAGACATTAATTACACGTTACACGTTCGACATCTATGATTTTTTATTATGTGAGTCACTATAAGTATATAAAATTATTAAGATGATTTGTTTTAGATAAATTTCTGTTAGCAAAGTTATGTTCTAAGAAATTGTAATATTATTTGAGTTAAGACTTTATTACAAATATTTCAAGAAAATATAATCCTTATTCATTTTAAATTATTTTAATCATCTATATTTTTCTCCCAAAAAAAAATAATTAATATTATGATACTGCCATGTACTTCAACATATTTTTTATTTTTATTATATCTATTTTATGGTTCAATTTTAATAATAGTAATGCAATCTTTTTTTATTTAAGACAGCCTAATAATCAATTCTGATAGGAAACAGAACAAAACCGGGGAGAAGGTAATGACACCAAAAATTAAATCGTTTCTTGTTTCTACGTTGGCCAGGGAGTTTATAGTTCGTACTTTTTTTTTGATAAAGAATTTTTTAATGTACTTAAAATGGTTGATTAAGATGTAAGTGCCCGAGAACAAAAGGAAGTGATTTTCGTTGAACTTTCCGAGTGGAAGGCAAGCAAAGCTTTTTCTTTGGGGAATGAATTTTACTTCTCAAGCAATAAATAAAGTCGCATACTCATGTCATAACTCATAAATGTGGTCATATTCAAAATAACTCAACAAATTCATGCATAATATTTAAGAAGGGTTGTAATCTCAAGATCCTAGAATAGCTAAGGAAAAATAAGAACTAATTCGCATTTAACCAAAAACGAAAACCAACTCAAACTAATCGTTTGTATTAAACTTTTCCTTCTACTACCGTCATATTAATATATGAAAACCAAGGACTTCTTTTCTTATGTGGTCTAAAAGTAGTAGTTTAAAAACTGGATTCAGACTATAATTAAAATGGCATTTCAATGATTTTGATCCTCTTTCAAGTGAAAAGTGAAATTAAACAAATCTTGTTTAGCAAACATATTATTGTTTGCTTCTACAAAAAAATAAATAAATAAATAAATAAAATTATATAAGATAACAATTCCACTGCAAACAACCAAACAAATAAATGATTAAACCAAACACTGCAAACAACAAAACAAATAAATAAATGATTAAACCAAACACTGCAAACAACCGAACAAATAAATGATTAAACCAAGATAACAATTCCACTGCAAACAACCAAACAAATAAATGATTAAACCAAACACTGCAAACAACCCAACAAATAAATGATTAAACCAAACAAATAAATAAATGATTAAACCAAACACTGCAAACAACCAAACAAATAAATGATTAAACCAAACAAATAAATTATTAAACCAATTTTTTTTTTTTTTTTTTTTTTTTTTTTTTTTTTTTTTTTTGAGGATGATTAAACCAAGATTAAGATAAGTCAACTTCTAAGTCAAGAAATAAAAATATGAAAAAGTCATGAAACATCAGTGCTTATATACCTGGTGTAGTTGTAGGCGATTCTGGTGGTGGGGATGCTGCAGATGGGACTAGTGGCGGTGGTGATGGTGATGGCGGTGGTGGTGATGGTGGTGGCTCAACTGAAGGGTCATAAAAAGAGTATACTTCAAACCTTATATCACAGCTGGGTGTTACAAATTTACCTCCCTGTTTTCCATTACAACATTGCGGTATATAACTCTGAACCTGCTCCAAGCAACTGTTGCAATCTAGCTTGCTCAAATCAGGGGTGCACTCAAGAAGTGCATATATGGTTTGGAAGTTTGGGGCAGAGGCACTCTGCGCAGCAAACTTGTGAGTAGAATTTCCTGATGCAGTACGGTTTCTTAGTCTATTTAACAAGGGTAATAGCACGTTGTTGAAAGCTTCTACGTCTGAGACGTTTCCTATGTTGTAAAAGGCAAGAAGAGGGCTAGCTTCCATAGCATTAAATATGGATCTGTTTGAGTATCGAAGTGAGCATTTATTAGGCCAAATGATTGCCTCCTTTTGGTTTGGACAAGCTTTCAATAGGTCGGAACTTGCCCCATTGATACAACTACGGCATTCGCTGGGCGAAGTGTCTCCTCTACAGAGCGCAATCGCGTATACTTTGTCGGGAGCTTCACCAAAAGAAAAATTGTAAAACCCATAATTAATTTTGGTGTTGTTAGTCATTGAGGCCAGGAGAGTATTGAGGTTTGCCCTGTAGGTACTGTTACTGGTGTAGTTTCCAGTGTCATAACAGTATTGGGCCGCTGTGGGAATAACAAGATAAATGAGAGCAACAGAGAAGAATAACACCAGTCTCGAATGGCCCATTTTCATTGTTCCTCTGCAGTTGTGGCTAGGTTTGAAGAATTTTAGTAGAAGAGACCTATGTCATTCCTGTTCTATACTTACATCAGTTCATGTATCTGCGCGTTTCTACATTGACTAGAGTGAAAGGTGCCGGAAACTTCATTTAATTTATGACCAATTCAAAGCTTTGAACTGAATAATACGCGGTTTACATATACAGACGTGAGTGAATACTGAATAGTCATAGTTATAGACTAATAGGACAAAATAAAATTCAAAAAGGTCTTTTCCCCCGTGGGCCACGTAGATGTGAACGGGTTTGAATTTGAAAACACGGATATATTTATCTAGAATTAACGAAACTTTGAACTTTCTTCATTTTTGTTACATGCTATTGGTAAGAAAATTTTAGAGAATTATAGTTTTTCACTCCAATCTTTAATTGATTTATAATGTTCCCCAAAAATTTTGACTGCAAGGTAAACAACCTAATTTGGGAGTTTTCTTTTGTCACAAATAACAAAACTCATATTGTCTAATTTGGGGTTAACTTTAACGAAAAAGTGCAATTTAAGTAATCTAAACAATTGAGGAGCATTTTGGTAATTTTTTAGCATTTGAAATTAATAAAATACTTTTTATTCTTGGAATGAATAATCAGTAAATTTTATCAACAAAAGGAATAAATGAGCATAGCAAATTGCAAATTACACCGACAAGCAAAACATCAAGTTCAAGTCAAGGAAGCAAACAAAGCAAAAACATTTCAAACCACAGTTTAATAAACCACTAGCCGAGATTAGAAGCTAGGCGGTACATTGCAAAAAAAAATAAAATCTCAAATTACTTGAGGGAGTTAATCATGCATTTTGAATTGTCAAATTGAAGTATTTGTTGAGATGCAAATTTGACACAAAAAATGTTGGAGCTACTAAGAAGATCCTTGGGATAGAAATTCATCATGATAGAGGGACTTGTAATTGCGGTTATCTCATAAGGAATATCTTTAAAAAGGTGCTAGAGATGTTTAGAATACTTGATTCAAAAGCAGCTAAGGTGCTGCTTGTTGCCAGTTTCAAATTGTCCTTATAGTTGCATCCAATATTAATATTAGATAAGGAGTCAAAGTGTATATCTAAAGTGTCATATGCTAATGTAATTGGGTGTCATGTACTTGATGGTGTGTACTAGAGTTAATATTTCTAATGCAGCCATTGTGGTTAGTAAGTATATGACAGATCCAAAAAAAAAAGAGCATTGGACTGAAGTAAATTGGATCTTAAGATATCTTACAGATACTGGTGCCTTAGGTACCGTTTTTAATCAGATATGAGCTTGTACAGAACATTGAGTTATGGGGATCTTGCGTACAATATCTGGCAGGAAAAGAAGTGGGACTTTAAAGACCAGTTAATGAACTTGGTTTCAAGCAAGATAGCGCGGTGGGACCTTTTTTTTTTTTTTTTTGAATAGTGGTGGGACATTGTAATTGTCAAAAAAGTACAATTCACTTGGCAAGGAATCAGAGTATAGCGTGCGACAAATTAAAGCACAACTGATTGGTGTTTGTTGTTTGTCGGTCATAATGGTTTAACTGAATTCCTTTATTTTATTTTTTTTGACCCAGTTCATTTATGAGAAATACTGACGAATATTCTTAGAACGATTTTTAACAATTTATTTTAGGAATGACAATAGGTCGAGTTTGGGTTAGATTTCTTTATACCCGAACCCGACCCTTGAGTCAGTACTCGTTACCCGAATCTAGCCCGTTTAATAAACAGGTCTTTTTGGTTGCACCCAAACCACCCCCGCCCCCACCCCCGTGGTTGGGCCCCGCAGACCATGGCCCAAAATCACAAACCTAGAAAATCAATACAAACCCAAAATCACAAATCACAAAATATACATGTAATTTTCTTAGCAATCACAACAATCACAGCATTTTCTTTTCATCCAAATGGATACCAAGATCTAACAAACCAATCTGTACAAAAAAATCCAACAAATCCCAAAAATTTACAAACCCATAAATAAAATTAGCAAATTTGAAAATCCCAACAACAAAACACCAAAAAAAAAAAAAAAACCCAACAAATTTGGCTCACAAAAAAAAAAAAAAAAAAAAAAAAACCCACACCGATTGTGGATCTGTAACGGGTGAGGGGTGGTTCATGGTGGTTGTAGAGATTTTCGTGATTGAGGAGAGTTTCGACTTGTCTGTGAGGTGCTTGATCGCTTGATTGTGGCTGGGCTTGTCGGCGAGGATTTTCTTAGATCTTATTTTCTGGGCTTGGTTTTGACTGTGGTGGCTTGGGTGAATTGCCGGTTGTGTGGTACTGATCGCTTGAGGGAGGGTGGTGACAGAGCTTGGATCGGCAGTAACAGCTTGGGCCGATGGTGAGATTGAGAGTGAGTGAGAGAGTGGGAGAGGAGAGTGGGGCGGCTGGTGAGTGTGTGAGCTGAAATGAGAGAGGATTAGTTTTAGGGTTTATAAGTTATGTGTGTGTGTGTGTGTGTTGATAGGTCACAATCTGAATGACCCCTTGTGATAAACCCTAATTAATTAATTAATTAGCCGAGTTGTTAATTAACCAATTAAGCATGCAATTTTGTGGAAGCACAAACAAATCACCAAATACTAAATATGCAGCGGAAAATAAATAACACGGTGATTTGTTTACGAATGGGGAAAACCCTAACGGCAAAAACCCCACCGGGTGATTTTCAGGTCACCACTCCCGAAACTCCACTATTATCAAATCAAGCGGTTACAAGAAAGGAATCCCAAGTACCTTACCAACCTACAGTTGAACCCTTACCCCAATACCCAATTGGACTTGATCTGTAGTGACAATTTCCACCTTTGATGCACGGCTCCCAAGTACGTGACTAACCAATGCGCGGATCCCAGTACGCGACTTCAGAAACACCAACTTGAGGAAGAAAGGTTGGCTGCAAAGTTCTTCAGTTCATCCACGTGATGAATAGCAGGAAGATGCTTGGTTACAAAACCCTATGGTGCAAAGACACAGCAACTTCTTGATGGAAGATGAACTAGGTCAAGAACTTCGTCTGTTGAGCACAATTTGCATAAACAGAGATTGCTCAATGATAATACAACTTGTGTTACTCAAAACGGCTCTTAAAATAATCCTTTTATATGTTTAGGGTTAGAAGAAAAGAAGTCCCAAAAACATATTCACGGATCCCAAGAAAATCAGATTTGGAATTCTGACTTTTTAATTCTCGACAGATAGCAGGTGTCGAGGTAGCTATCGAGAGGTGTCGAGATTTAATGAAATTGCACTTCAGCTTGCTTTTTCTTGGACAGACTTGATGACTTCAATACTTGACCTTGAAACATTGTTTCTTAAAGTATTAAAAACACCTAGATCTACCCAATTACAAGTAGAGTGCGTTTTGTCAAAGGATTAGCCAATTTACATAAATAAGTAAGACATATGTTCTTAGTATGTGAAACACATATGTCCTAACATGTGTGTATAAAACTTGTAATTTAACTTGTAACTGGGTCAGGTCTGGGTCCGAGTTCAGGTTTTTATTTATTTATTTATTTTTAACCCAAACCCGACCCTATTCTTTATCGGACTGGGTAAAACTCAACCCATTAGGATTGAGCCGGGCCAGGTACACAGGGGTTGGACAACAATTGTCATCCTTAATCTATTTAAAGAAAGTTTTTATGGAAAAAGATAAAAAAAAAAAGTAATTAATATTTTAATAGTTTTTTTATATTTTCCAAAAAATTGTGTTATTCCTAAAATAGATTATTAACCATTACTTAAAGTGTACCTGTTAACATGACCCTTCTTTTATTAGTTTAAGGAATCCACTGTTTTGTTATTTCTATTGTAGCCTACATATGCCATATATATGCATGTTAAAAATTGTTATTTTTTTAGCTCAATTAGCTAAAAATATTTAGCGATAGCACCTTTTTTCTCTCTCTTTTTTTTTTTTTCTTTTTTTTTTTTGCGTGGGTTGTTAAAATATTAATTTAGCAATTTGACACTGTCATTGTAAATGTTCTTATGCTGCATGGAAGCCTTCAAAGAGACTTTCAAGGCACATATGAGAAACCATAAATTAAAAAAAGAAAGGTTTGGGTTTCTTGAGAGTCTATGTGCCACTTATGTAATCTTCCTACTATTATAGTAAAACTTTCACTTGGTCACCACCTGTGAATATTATCAAACGATACAAATTGTTGTGTTCTTCATGTATGTGCTTATTATTTATTTTTTTTCTTCACTATTATTGATTTAAATCTTGTGTTGCTATTTGAAAAACATTCATTAAATAAATGTTCAACATAGTTCAAAATAAAAAATTTCTTATGAGTATGGATAAAATCAAATAAATAAAATAAGATAAAATAAACCGTATGTATCAATTCAAAATTCTAGACAAATATGCTTATTCTAGCAGCGATTCACAACGCATTATCTCGGAGATAACTCGGTTATTGAAGCCTCATTGTTAGTCATAGAACTACTGTGATGTTGTTCTGATGTGGATGATGCAGCATTGCTCTGCATAAAACTTGCAAGTTGTGTTGGTGTAGGAATAGGATCCAAATTGCCATTAAGCATGAAAACAACAGAAGTCATACTCGGTTTGTCACTTGCATTTTCTTGAACACATAGTAGCCCAATTTTGATACATCTCATTGTTTCAGTTATTGGACTATCTCTCAATGTGGGGTCTATGAGATTTGAAGTTGTCTCCTCCCTCCAATTTTTCCATGCCTGTCAAAGTAGTTCATTATGCACATGCAAACTTAAGGAAAAAGTTCAATTATGTACTTTCCCATTCTTAGTTTTCTACTATAAATTAAATGGAAATTAATGACTGCTTTGTACTTTGTAGTCATACTTACGTAGCTTAGAAGATACTCTATATTATCTCCATTCTAGAAACAAGTAATTTTTTGTCCACTCAAAACCTCCAAAATTAGCACACCAAAACTAAAAACGTCTGACTTCACTAAAAATTGTCCTAATATTGCATACTCTGGTGCCATATATTCACTGTATTTCAATATCATTAAGCATGTTATCATTAATTTGAATTGTACGTAATAAAGATATGGTTATGTTTGAAATTTTAATTTCCATTTTCGTTATGAATTCTTGGCTTGACCCTAATAAAAGTAACCTACGTACAAAAATAAATTATATAAGGCATGTTTAAATATTGTCATCAACTCTATGAAATTAGGATACTTACTATGTCCCAACAATTCTATTTGTACTACCTTTAGTTTGATCTAGTATAAACATCCTTACCGTGCCCAAATTTGAAATTTTAGGGTTCATTTTTGTATCTAAGAGAATATTGTTAGATTTGAGGTCACGATGAATAATTCGAAGTCGAGAGTCCTCATGAAGACAGAATTCCTCGAGCAATGCCTCTTAAGATTTTGTAACACCTTTCCCAATTTATATGTGAACGCTTCATTGGATCTACATATTCAAGAATATATACTATTTAGTCATATATCATGAAATTCAATAGAACTTATCATCAATTTGAATTGTACGTAATAAAGATACAGTTATGTTTAAAATTTTAATTTCCATTTTCGTTATGAATTCTTGGCTTGACCCTAATAAAAGTAACCTACAAAAATCAATTATATTAGGCATGTTTAAATATTGTCATCAACTCTATGAAATTAGGATACTAACTATGTCCTAACAATTCTATTTGTACTACCTTCGGTTTGATCTAGTACAAACATCCTTACCGTGCCAAAATCTAAAATTTTAGGGTTCATTTTTGTATCTAAGAGAATATTGCTAGCTTTAAGGTTACAATGAATAATTTGAAGTCGAGAGTCCTCATGAAGATATAGAATTCCTCGAGTAATGCCTCTTGAGATTTTGTAATGCCTTTCCCAATTTATATGTGAACGCTTCATTGGATCTACATATTCAAGAATATATACTATTTAGTCATATATCATGAAATTCAATAGAACTTATTATAATAAAAATAAATAAATTGAAGAATGTAATAGTACCAAAAATGTAGTAATCAAGGCTTTTGTTAGACACAAATTCATATATAAGAAGTCTCTCTTTCCCTTCCCAGCAAAATCCAAAAAGTCTGACTAGATTCCGGTGTTGAAGTTCGGCCAATAATAGAACCTTATTCTTAAACTCCATATCTCCTTGTTGAGAGTTTCTTGATAACCTTTTTACAGCAAATTCTTGTGCATTTAAAAGTCTACCCTGAATTTATATAAATAATGTGTAAATTAAACAATTTAAGTCTCTATGATTTAATTAAGAACATTTGTGTAACACATTTTGATAGACAATTGAAAATCTTTCCTGAAAGCTCGAAAATGTGTTGAAAACAGAAGAGCTATTTTGACCCCCAAATTAAAGTTACGGCTCGATAGATTTTACACTAACTTAATATTAAGTGCGGAATAGTGTAAATGTGAGTGGATAAACAAACAAGCTACTCTAATCCATAATCAAAGCAACACAGCAGTAAAATGGAATGTAAAAGAGTAGGAAAGAAAGATGCAAACACAAGATAACACGCCGATGTGTTATCGAAGAGAAAACCAAAGAACACGGCGAAAAACCTATCTGCCGCCCTCCAAGTGATAATCAATCCACTAGACAATTAGTTGGGATACATGGGTGAGCAAGAGATCCTCAAAACCTAATTTACCTGATGTACCTAAGCCCTCCAAGCTTCTACTCCAACAAGGCTTCTCGGAACCGTATCTTGTCTAGCTTTTCGGATCCCGCAATACACCCGATTGCATCCACCAAGTCTCACCGGCTTCTTTTGGCAAATCCCTAAAACTTCCCAAGCTCTAAAACACTCTCTACACTCTGAATAGGTGTGGGTTGTGTTTAGGTACAAATCTCCTCTCAATGTATGACAATAGGAGAGTGAAGGAGAAGAGGCTACAATGATTTTTCACTAAGGACGAGTAGTTCTCTCTTTAAAAGTTGGGTGTGTGTCTTGTAGAAAACCTATCTAGGGTTTTTCTCTCTAAATGGCCTTCTTTACATTTGTGGGTAATGATGGTATATATAACATGGGTGAAGGGTAAGAAAGTCACACATTAAAATTTTCCAGTCAGAATGTTTCGCGACTACCTTGCAGGAAGGCCTTACCTGCGAGATACTCGCGAAAACAACAGCCTGGCACGACTCTTCAACTTCTAGTCATGTGCTCCTCACATGCCCTTTTCACGGGAACTCTTCTCGTGAACTTCTCGTGAGCTAGTCGCGAAATATACTGATCTTCAATTAAGCTTGAGTCTTCACCAACTTAATACTAAACCTAATACAATAAAATCTCACAAAATACGAGAAACAAAATTAAAGCAATTACAACACTATTTGTTATGGAATAAAGCCAATATAAAACATAGTTGTAAATCACAACTTTACAATCTCCTCCTTTGGCTATTTCGTGACAAAACACCCTATAACAGACTCTAAACTTAAACGTGAGTTTGAGAACAATGGCAAAACTCACTCACACCTAAATCTAGAAACTGTGATGCATTAGGAACAGAATACTTGTAACCTGAAACACTTGCACAAAACGCATTAGACCCTTAAGGTAAATCAAGTGATAAAAGGACAAGTATAATGTAACAAGTAAAATGCGATCAAGTAAACATAATGTGAAACATGTGAGCAACTTGATCATACACCAAACAATCATATGGAAATGACTACAAGGATCATATAACAAAGCAAATGATCATCCGAACATGCAACCAATAAAGCACAATAGCATAAGGATAAAAGTATGTCAAACACAAAAGCACTATGCAATGAGAGCAACAAAGCATATCAAAGCACCATAAAGCAACGAGAAAACAAGCATAAAGTAAATCAAGATTTTCCCAAAAAGTATGTCTTCTCCCCCTTGGTATATGCATCTCCCCTATGGCTTTCTTCCCCTACAAATGTGTATGAGGTAGAATTTCTCCCCCTAAGAATGTGCACATGAGTCATATAGAAATAACAATTAACAGTATACTCTCTAGTATACTCTTCCCCTTTTTGTCACAAATAGACAAATCAAACAAGAGGAAGGAGGGAAAAAAGAGAGGATATGAACAGGGATAAAAGATAATGCATGAGGGGTGAAAGATGAATGAAAAAATGAAGCTCAAACGAAAAATAGAAACATTTAAAAGAATGCTACAAAACATAAAGAACATGACATGCTAAGGATGATGGAACATGATATATACCTAGGCATGACATAGACACAAAGAACATGTTATATGTGTTAAAAGGTCTAAAAAGAGTTAACTTGCATAAGTGAATGCAAAAACATGTTAAGTGTTCAAGTGTGTGCAGCAAAGGTGCATCTACTGTGCATGTGAGATGCATGACCAATGCATGAATAAGCACTCATGGGGCAAGGTATATAAAATACACAACCAATTATTAAAACATGATAAACATTAATAATTATGGTGATCTCCAAAGTTTGGTACTCATTGGAGTCCAAAACAACGAGAAAATGTTATTTGGGCATTTTATCAAACATTTAGAGTGCACACACTACACATATTTGTTAAACAATGCATGAACATACGAAAATTTTCCTAAATACATGTTATTTTTGCCACAAGGGGCCAACATCCAAAGCAAATCATCATTTGAAACAAAGCTCAATCAAAAAAATTGACAAAAAATAAGTTTTCCAACTCCTATTTGAGAAAATCCCAACTATGAACATAAAACCTCCAAAACCATAATCTAAGGATCAAAATCCATGAAAAGAGTTAAAGATTACCTTAGAGATGTTAATGGAATGAAAAACAATTGAATTTAGTTGGGTTTTGATGTAGAAACATTAAAATAGGGGTTTGGGAGAGAATGGGAGACGTTTAAAACAAAAGACCCACGAAATGCCCTTTAAAAGCTGATCTGGAAATTTTCACTGGTAATTTTGCTGGATAGAATCCCGCAAAATTTCGCTGGTATCTCGTTGGTATTTTGCTGGTAAGCCTTACTTGCGAAACAGTCGCGAAACTCTCTGTCCAAGGCTGAAAAACTTGAGAATTGGACCCTTTAACTCGTGACTGAACTTAAACATGAAATAAGTCACAAAAACACCTAGAAAACATGTTTTTCACACAAAAATAATTTGAAAAACTTTGAAAAACATGGGTGATACAAATCACTTCCAAAAGCAAACAAAAAGAACAAAAATCTTTTTGATTTGATCCACATATGGTTGAGCACACACACATCACATTTGAGCATGTACAAACACACAAATGAAATAGACATTCATTGAACATTAAACTTGTGTGTTGTGTGTGTGGATCAAGTGTGGAATAGTCCTTAGTCTAGAGTGAAGTTTCAATGGTCAATTCAATCAAGTCATATACAACTAGCACTAAGTCAAGTGATCTATCTCAATTATAGAAATAAACATATATGACCTCCCACAAATTGATTGCAAATCTTAGAAGCCTTTCATTTGGCTTCTACATAAATCATAACATTTGATCCTTTTTAGATAATACATCTCTTTTTGAGATCGGTGCTTGAAATTTGTGATATTTCAACATTTAGAATTAGCCTTTGGTTTTTTGAGCACCATACATTTCAATTTAAAATGCCGCTTTCCCTTTTTTCTAGTCAAATATTAGTATGTGCGACGGCTTTTACAGCTCATTATCTCTTTTCATTTTGAGATTTACATTTGTTGAGCTCTTTAAGCAAAAACATAAAATAAAATAATTAAAAAAAAATTGGGAAGATATATAGGCACAAGTCTATGCAAGTATCAAGACCATCAAGATTATTAACTAATCATTCATGACAAGCTTGAAAATCTATTTACAATAATTACACATAGTTTTCAAGATTTCTCCCACACAGATATATGTGCATACAAAACAAGCTAAGCTCGAAAATGCACTATGCCATTAGTACGAAGGTACTAGGCCAAACTCACATGAGATATGTGTTCAAACATATACGATCAAACTTTTTGAATTTTTCACTTTTTATATGTTTTTGGATTTTCACACACATAAAAACAGAAGCATAAAAGTAAGATCAATTGCAAAAACAACAAAAACAATGCATATAAATAAATGCAAGATGTACAAATGCATGACAATGAAACATCTAATGCATAAAGGGTCTTACAAAGATCGAAAGAATTAGATCAAGTACCAAATGAGCAAAACCTCAACCATAGGAACCCTTCCTCATCCAAACGGAATGATTGTTTGGAATGAGTGTCTCAAGAGAAGTGAGATGAGGGTTGAAAGAATGAGAACCGGAGATGCACATAGACAAGGAGTTAAGAGCATTAAACACTTTCTTTAACAACATACTATTTTCACTCAAATCCGATTTACCCTTTTTAGCACAACTTCCAAGAAGCTCAAGTTTCTCTTTTCTTTTGATTCTTTTAAGAGCTTAAAACTTAAAGCAATGAGGTCTAAGATGACCAAAGGCACCACAATGGTGACAAACAATGTGTTTAGGTCCACTAGGCCTTTTGGGAAGGGATCTAGCAACATGGGTTTGTTCTCTCTTCAACTTATGATATTGAGGTCTTATATGACTAATCACACCACAATGGTGGCAAGTAGGAACAAACTTAGATCCACTCAATTCCCTAGGATGGGACCTAAATAGAGGATTAGGCTTAAGAGCCTTTCTCTCCACTTTTTGATTTTTTTTTTGTGGGAGAACGTGCACCGATTTGTCATTTAAGGTAGAACACACAATAGACACAAAATTGGGTACCACAACATGATTGCAACATATGTTTTCTTCCTTTTTAGCAATAGGTTCAACAATCAAACACTTGGCATGCATCTTAAAAGATTCATTTTCACATTTAAGATCATCAACAAGTTGGTTAAACAAAACAAGTTTAGCATCCAAGTCCATATTCAAACATTCAAACTCTTTTAGCTTTTCAAGAGAATTTCAGCAAGTTTCTTATATTTCTCAACCAATTTGTTGGATTCATTGAGCTTAGCAATCAACTCATCATTTTCACAAAATAACTTGCTCAAATTCTTTTGAAATTTCTTAGCTTTTTTCTTCAAGAGTTTGTTATTTGAAATAACAATAGCAAATGATTCAAGTAACATGTCATCACAATCATGAGAATAAACACTCATAGATGCATTTTTACAAACACATGGCATGTTACAATCAACAACATCTATAGAAGCATACAAAGCATTATCCATGGCAAAACACATAAGGGCTCAAGGATCACACTTAGGTAATGAAACCAAATCAAGTGTACCCGCTCTGATACCAATTGAAAGCTTGAAAATGTGTTGAAAATACAAGAGTTGTTTTGACCTCCAAATTAAAATTACGAGTCGATAGATTTTACACTAACTTAATACTAAGTGCGGAATAGTGTAAATGCGAGCGGATAAACAAACAAGCTACTCTAATCCATAATCAAAGCAACACAACAGTAAAATGGAATGTAAAAGAGTAGGGAAGAAAGATGCAAACACAAGATGACACACTGATGTGTTATCGAAGAGGAAACCAAAGAACTCGGCAAAAAACCTCTACACCGCCCTCCAAGCGGTAATCGATCCACTAGACAATCAGTTGAGATACATGGGTGAGCAAGAGACCCTCCAAGCCTAATCTACCCGATGTACCTAAGCCCTCCAAGCTCCTACTCCAACAAGGCTTCTCGGAATCGTGTCTTGTCTAGCTTTTCAAATCCTGCCCGATTACATCCACCAGGCCTCATCGGCTTCTTTTGGCAAATCCCTAAAGCTTTCCAAGCTCCAAAACACTCTCTACACTCTGAATAGGTGTGGCTTGTATTTGGGTACAAATCTTATCTCAAGGTATGACAATGGGAGAGGGAAGGAGAAGATGGGCGTGTGTGTTGTAGTTCTCTCTCTAAAAGATGGGTGTGTGTGTTGTAGAAAACCTATCTAGAGTTTTTTTTCTCTAAATGGCATCCTTTACATTTGTGGGTAATGAGGGTATATATAGTATAGGTGAAAGGTAAGAAAGTCACACATTAAAATCCTCTAGTCAGAATGTTTCGCGACTACCTCGCGTGAAGGCCTTACCCGCGAGGCACTCGCAAAAACGATAGCCTGGCACGATTCTTCAGCTTCCAGTCATGTGCTCCTCACATGCCCTTTTCGCGAGAACTCTTCTCGCAAACTTCTTGCGAGCTAGTCGCGAAATGCACTGATCTTCAATTAAGCTTGAGTCTTCACCAACTTAATACTAAACCCAATACAATAAAATCCCACAAAATACAAGGAACAAAATTAAAGCAATTACAACACTTTTTGTTATGGAATAAAGCCAACATAAAACATAGTTGTAAATCACAACTTTACATTTCCCTATCATAATGTTTTCCTACCTTGTAAACTATCCCAAATCCACCTTTCCCAAGTTTATTTGCATCAGAAAAGTTGTTCGTGGCAGCTCTAATGGTACTTAAGTCAAATTGCAAGGATTCCACACTTGTTATTTCATCCACAGCTTCATAGAGGAAACAAGTTATAAACAATCAAATTATTTAAGTAAAAAGTCATATAAAGTGAACAAAAATCATTTTTATAGGGCATGAAAGTGGTGATTGGTTGTTGTAGACAATGAAATGATTTAAGTACCTTCTTTTTCCTTTTCTTTTTAATAATTAAATAGTTGGAATATAAAATTTTGAATCCTAAATGTCTCCGTTAGTTAATATCAAGAGATATCAATTGAGTCATAAGGCTCTTGGCACTACACTACGGATTTAATTTGCTTTAAGCTTGAGATGAGTTTTGTTGAGTGGTGAATGTTTAAGCTTGGTTCGTCAACAAAATTAAGTAAAATATTCTAGCTCAGCTCAAACTCGAAGTAGGCCTATAAACAATGTTCATACTCAAGCTCATAAAAAAAAATTAAAAAAAAATTTAAAAAAAAAGTGTAAAAGCTTGAGTTTGTCTTGGCTCAGCTTGATTCCCTAGTCAAGCCAAGCTTGAGCTCAAGATCCACTCAATATCAACCTTTAGTATTAAAGTTATGCTAACATCTCTTTTTCAATTAATAATCTAGTTAATTCACTTAATCTTTTTTGTGATTCTATTTATCTTATATAGACTTTATTAAATTTTAATTTTGAAATGTTTTTTTGTATAGAAACAAAACAAGTATTGTTAGAAAATTTTATAAAGAATACACGCGTTTAAAAATAAAATTTAACCTTTTGATTATTAGTTTATTTAATAATAATTAGTTATATATTTACGTGACGTCTTCTTTGTACAGAACTTAATTTTTGTTAACAACTAATATATTACAAAAACAAAATGACTGAACGTGGAGCACTATATTAAGAATTTGAAATTTAATTTAAAAAGATAAAAATAAAATAGACACAAAGAAAGAGGTATGGATTTGGACCCCCGCCCCCCCCCCCCCCCCCCCCCCCCCCTCTCTTTATATATATATATACTGGTCCATTGTAAATTTGGAATCCTAGTTATTTTTTAAGATCAATTAAGAAAAAAAAAAAACTAAAATTTGGAATTTTACAATGGACCACTATATTAGCATATTACTCTTTTTATTTTTTTTAATAATCCTATACTACTCCACTAGCCTGTGAATGACAGAGGGTTACATAAAAAATTAATTTTTTATAGAAAAAAAATAAAATGTAGTAATATAGAAAGTGTAATTATGTGAATGTGAAGTGTGTAAAGTTATATATATATATATATATATATATATATAAAATTTCAACTTATCACGTCCGTCTCTGATTATAGTACTGTTCTTTATCATACCAATTAATTTTTGGTATAAATAGATATTAAACCCTAAATCTTTTATTTAACTATCATAAATTCTACTAATTGAACTAACTGAAACATATTGTATAAAGCTATTATTATGCTATAAAGATTTTTATTTTTATTTTCCTATTTGAGAAACCATAAAGCATAGTTTGTACTCGCTAAAAGTGGTCCCACTATACTACTAGATAGAATAATCCCTTTTGACTTAAGTTACTGCTAGACTCTACTGCGAAGAAAAATAAATTATATATTTTTTTATTTTAGAATTTTTTTTTTTTTTAAATCGATCTATTGACTAATATGTGGGTGTTTTATTGATATTCTTGTTCGAAAGATATTAAATTTTGGGGTTTTCATTCATTTAACGGGCTTACGCATTAGTCTAATTCGTGTATGGTATAGGCCGGACCTAGAGCCAAGCCCGAATTTGTAATGAACTACTCGATTCAATTACAGATCTTTAAAAAAAAAAAAAAAAAAAATACTTCATACTCAAATAAATTTTTTTTTTTAAAAGACTACAAATTTACCTTTAATTCTTACCTTAGAAAGTTTGTTTCAAAAAATAAGGGGCCGATTGGTATGGTTATTTGAGCAATACTTTTTAGTTTTTAAACAACATTAAACGTTGTGGCGGGCCCTTTTGTTATATTGGGTTGGGCTGCCTCCTGCGGTACTAGGCCCAAGTGTTTTGAGTAAGGAAATTGAGACCGGTCCAACTGCAACTTAATTTGGTCCGGCTTGTGTGCAAACTATGCCTCGTTTGCCAAGAGCATGCTTACGGCAGGCAGGGCTATTTTAGATGAGTCATGGCAGACAGACATGATAATAATAATAAATAAATAAATAAAAAGGAGTATTTTGGCTCCTTAATTAAAGTGAGTAAATAACCCCTAATTAAGAAGGACAATCATAATAACAACAATAACTTTTATAAAGAGAGCAAGAGAATAAGTGGATTGCATATGGGTTAATCAAAAAGAAAGAAATCAGATCAAGTCTGATCCGCAGGACCGAAACCAAAGAGAGAAGAACGTTTCTTCTCAACGAGAATAATCTCCCGGGGAAATCCTGCCGTGGAGATTAATCACTTTGAGGGAAATGGACCTGAATGGTTGGTGCCCAAGTAAACACCTTGCTTTTGGTAGAGGGCAGGACTTTGAGAGGGAGAGAGAGAATCAACCTATTGGTGCATGCCTGCTGATCTAACTCTCTGTTTTGTTTCTTTCTTCCTTTTTTAATTTTCCTCTTATCTTTATTTTCTTTCCTCTACCCTTGTTTTCTATTTCGTAGTTTTCCTTAAAGGTTCTTGTTACCGTGATTGTGTGTTGTGTTTCCTGGGCACCGCAAAGGCCTCCCTTTATAATGCCTGCCGTGACAAGATTTTACTATTTTAGCCCTTAACCACCTTTGTCTAGTCTGGGTGTACTTACTGACCACCACTGGTCCGTCTGTGTATCACCAGACAAGGAAAACTATTTTGTTTGTTAGTCTACCATGGCAACCTTTCCTACCACGGTATGGGTGCTCTCTTTCCCTATCCCTTATGGCATGCACCTAGTGGTTCCAATTCAGTCTTGCTCCTTTTGGGTGGTATGTCATCCCAGTAAGACGTATCCCCCAAAAAGAGCTTGAGCAGGAACCCCAGAATAGGTTTTCTCCTCTCCCCACTGCCAAACCATGCCCTTTTACCTCTGACCCATGACCTCACCATGTCCCATATTGGCTGGGTACAAGCTAATGATGTCTGGGCCTTGCTTGTGCCTCCCTTTCATGTATGTCCAAAATCTGTCTGCTGCTCATGCGTTCGCCGTGGTCTAGAGGCTTGCCTGCATAGTCTGCCATTCGTCCTTAACCTTTTATGTGAGCTACTTTCTGATTTCCCGCTCCCTTTAAGTGCTGGGCTTTATTTGATATTGGGCTTTACCTTTCTTTCAGCCTACTCCTTGATTGCCATCATTTCCTGCCATATCACTCTATAATTCTTGATGTGACATTTATTTGACCCAATCCTGCTGGACCTCTTTGGGCCTGTCGTTTATTCTTTCCCCAGTGGCTTAGCATGACCATTGGTTCTTTATTGTGTTACTTGCAGGCTCCTATGTCCCATTTTGTTTTCTCTTGGGTATCCTTGGCCCATTTGCTTTTCTTGGGCTTCCTTGGCTCTTTTCCTAACTCTGTATTCCCATGAGCTTTTACTAACTTCATTGAGCTTCCCCGGCCTAATTACCTTGTCCTCATCCTTAAGGTTGATGCGCTTGCCATCAACCCCTTACTTTCTTTACTTGCATTACTTTGGACTTGCCATGGTCCATTCTCACTTTTCTACATCATATACTGCCCATGGGTTTGCTATTTCTCTCTTTCCGAGCTCCTTTGAACCCGTTTGCTTCTTTAAGGTCCATTTGTTTATTTTATGGACCTGTGATCCATTATTCCTGTCGCTTGGGCTTAATGGTTTTTTCTATCTGTTTACCAACTCCTTTCTGCCCGTGTTGTTAGGGTCCTTCTTTCTTTTTGACTTCCAAAATGACCATCAACATTTAGCCCCCTGAACATATGAAGCGTTCCTGCGATTCATATGTAAATAAAAGACTTTCCTGCCCTTTCTACCTCTCTTCCTTTTTTTCCTCACGAGCTTTTTGAACAATGGACCCCTCCTCATACATATATATACATTTTTTTTTTCTCTCCATGAATAGTGTTATCTCTTCAAATTTCCTAATTTTAGCAGTTATTCTGAAACACAGCCGTCGTTTCATTAATTTCATCCCTTTTCTGATGGCTGACCCGTTGCCTCCTTTTGTGCCAACATTAATGACCTCAGTATTTAAGAGAGAGTCCCTTCGTACGCCAAACAAAAACTCCTCCTTTTCCAAAACACTCTCTCCATTCCCCTTTCTTCACCGCTTCCTTTTCCTCAAACATTTCCTCAAACACTCCCACCCATTTACTTCGATCAAATCCCTGACCATGACGCTGGTGAAAAGTCAAATCTCTTCCCACCGTAAAGGAGAAGAGCCCATCTCCGATCCTCCCGCCGCATAGGAGGTAGGCGAGGAGGCCATATATTCAGAGTCGAACCATTCCGATGAGGAAAAAGCATAGCGTGCTCCAGACAGTGAGTGCACCCCTCTCATCGATCCTTGGTACGATGTCCACCCCCATTTCCTAAAGATTCCCAGCAATTATGCGTCGCCGCCACCGAGCCGTGTGTGGCTCACTCTTTGCTAGCGAAACACGGATGTTTCTTGAGCCCCGTTGGCCTTCTTGATCCCCGATCTTGTCATTCACGAAGGCACTTCACTCCCCGTGCCTATTCATTTTGAATTTGGGTCGGGTACCACCTTGGGTTGGAGGGAATAGGTAGATAATGAGTTATCTGACATGGGCTTCATAGGGTTGTTACAGCGAGCCAATGTTTTGAAGGCCATCGTTTCATCCTGCTGCTTATCCAACTTCCGGGACCTCTTCAACCTCTGTCACTTGGTCTGCTGGTGGTGTACCACCACTTATACCTTCTTCTTCTCCTGCGGTGAACTCACCATGACCCTGGAAGACGTGGCCAACTAGTTACTCTTGCCCATCCTTGGCGACGTTGATCTTGCCACTTTAGAACTTTCTCTGGAGGAAGAGGCTGTGGAGGCTGAGTTGAAGAAGAGGATGAGTGGGAATGCCAAGTTGTCATATTGGGTTAGTTCCTTTTCTAAATTCTCCATAACCGCCTGTCGTGCGGCTTTTGTTGCGTTTTGGCTTTGTAAATTTGTTTTTGGTTCTCACCCCCACTATGCTGTGAAGCCTTTATATTTCTGTTTAGCTATCAAGATATCTGTTACGGTAAGTCTGTCATTGGCTCCTATGTTCTTAGGTCATTTGTATGTCCAATTAGATATCTTGCAGAGTGATGAGAGTCAGGCAGGCTCTTGTCACATAGTCACCTCTTCCGTTCATAGTACTATATTGCAGCACCTGTTGTACAAGCGTGTACTAAGCATTTGTTGAAGTGTAGGCCCATTTGTTTTGCTAAAGAAAAGTATCAATCATGTCCGCAAGCCATTACTGATTTTTGTGGCGGATTTAAGTCTGACTTCCCATTGGCTTTTCGTTGGGTCAGTCTAAAGCCAATTGACCATTCTGCCATTGAATCCTTTGATAAAGGCGTTGAATTTTCTTGGAGAGCTTACAGAAATTTGCGTACGGGTTATACATGTGTAGACTCTACTATAGGTTTGTTTGTTGATACTGTCGGGACTACCACCCCTTTGACTGGTTTTGATGAGACAGTGATCACTTATTTGGCAGCCACCAATACTGGGTGGTTGCCTTACTTGGCTGACGAAGGCATCAGGTTTTTTAATTATCCTGCCAACAGAGTGAGAAGACAGTTTGGATTAGATTAGGATATTTCTGATGACCTTTCTTTTCTTATGGAGTCCCTTACTTCCGTCCGACCCATCCTACGGCATGCTGCCTTTGAATTCTGGAGTCAGCGTTTCACTACAGTTACTGTTCCAGGCTCACTGAGGGAGGGCTTTTGTACTCCTGCCATGCATGGATATTGGCAGGCAGTGATAACTTCATTTGAGCAAAAGTTAAAGGGTAATCGTGGTTTCTCACTCATTCCTCCTAATGGGCTTAGTGTAATTATTTCGGCTAATCTTCGGTTGCTTTTGCCTTCCAAGTCCGTTAGCATATTCCAGGAAGCAGAGTCGGTCTGCCATCCTTGAGTGGGATGAGGAGAAGAGAGGGTGGTATTGGCACGCTGGTGATTATCCTCCAGGTTGGGAGAAGAAAGTTAAAGTGAAGAACGTTCCTGCGCAGGGCAAGAAGGGTCCTACCAAGCTTAAGTCTGCAAGCAAGTCCAAACTTGCTACTCCACGGCCACCTATAGATTCCCCCCTTTCCAGCAGGACATGAGGCAATAAGAGAAAGACAACCCCTTACCTTGCGTTTGCTGCTGAGCGGAGAGTACGTCATCTCTAATTCTGCTTTGTCCTTTACATATATTTTTTGACTTTCCCTATGGCTAAACCTGACATGCTTGCTGACTTCTTTCTTCGACTTTGTCTTTTGTTCTCCCCTTTTTTCAGTCTAAGCATAAGGAGGATACATATGTCACCTATCCCATACTGCTTGACGAGCCTAAGTTCGAGGTACATCTTTTTCTTCTCTTCTTCTTCTTCTTCTTTTTTTTTTTTTTTTTTTTTTTTTTTTCATGTGTTTCATCTACCACATGCTTTTGTTTACCTCATCCACCTAAAAGTTCCTTTGATCTTCATATCCCTTTTTTCTCTTTTTCTTTTTTTGTCTTCTAGGATGAGCCCGAGCCTCTCTCTATATACCACCACACAGTCGAGGAGCTTTCTGCCTCAGTGGGTGTACCCATGGGAGGCTTTTTTGATGGGGCTAATGTAGCATTTGCAACACCTGCCCCTTCTGCTGCTGCACATGGAGTTCCTGCTGAGACTTCTACCTTTTCCACTGAGCCGGTACCCATAGATGAGGGTACTTATACTGGGAAGGTTAGTGAGGCCACTCCCATTCCTGCCGAGACACTTATTCTCCAAGAGGGGGTCACTCCTCCTGCTACTATTTAGACTGAGTTTGCTTCTCCTATCACACCCCTTGTCATCTCCACCAGTGACCCCTTCGCAGCTCTATCTCAGGCTATAAAGGATGGTTCTTCTTTGGTAGTTACCTATTCCTCCATTCCTAGCTCTACTACATGTGGGCCTGATGCAGACTTGTCCTCTGAGGAGTCTAAGGACATTCTTGAGGATCCTAACGATGAGCCCATCTTGAAGAAGAGGATTTTGACTCTAACGAGGAGGAGAGTGCTACCCTAGAGACCAAATTCATGGGTATGTGCCTTTTTTTCCTTTTTATCTTGCTAAGTTCACTCTTCCTCATACATATGTATTTGCGCCACTCCTTTGCTACGGTCTCCCTTTATTTGTATGCCCATTTCCCTATTTGAAGAGACCTTTGAGGGACCAGGAGTTGCAGCAGACGTAGGTATGCCCTCAGCCGCTCCTCCTGCCACACCCATAGCACCTGTTTCTACCATTCCCACAGGGCCCATTTCTGCCGCACCTTCTGTATCTGTTTTTACTATTCCCATAGCCCCCGTTTTCACCGTACCTTCTTTACCTGTTTCTGTCGTTCCCACAGCCCCCATTCTCACGGGTCCTGATGAGTTTCCTTTCCCTTATCTCCTTCGTCATTTCTTCCTTGTGAGTTTGTCCTTTTTAGATCATGGCTTCTCATTTCACATTTTGTGCTTTCTTGATAGGTCCACTTCCCGCTGCCCCTTCTCAGTTTGAGGTGGGCAGCAACTTTACCACCATTCTGGATCTCGTGAGCGAGGCCGTAGCCTTCTTTTCACGCTTTGATCAGCCTAAGGTCAATGAACTCAATCCTGCAGATTTCTAGGGTTCTGGGCCTCCCTATGTAGACTTCCACGGTTTCAGGGTTCCCGAGGATTGTGCTTCTCATTTGGTGGCAGTCTCCAGTAGCTGTGGTGACTTTATGCAAGGATTCTGTCTTGGCCGTTCTGCCAAAGAGCACTTCTTAAAGATGCTGGGGAGAGTGCTGAACAATATTGAGCATAACTTTGTTGATACTGTTTCTGCTGAAAGGATCTTACAATGGAGAGCCGCGATTCAGGAGCTTATTAGTGTGGGTTTCACTGTGGAGTTTGTTTTGGATCACCTTCGTGAGGTTGCCCGAGCCCTTTTTATGAAGAAGGTTCAGCCTGTCGTTGATGCCATTAATACACGTCTTGAGGATCTAAGGAAGGAAGTGGCAGACTTGGAGGGTTGTCGCGAGTGTCTTCTTTCTAACGTTGGTGGGCCTAGCAGCTTTGGAGATCAGCCTCTCATTTCCAGACTTCATTGATGATGTTGCCCGAGCCTTTTTTATGAAGAAGGTTCAACTTGTCGTTGATGCCATTAATACACATCTTGAGGATCTAAGGAAGGAAGTGGCAGACTTGGAGGGTCGTCACGAGCGCCTTCTTTCTAAAGTTGGTGGGCCTAGCAGCTTTGGAGATCAGCCTCTCATTTCCGGACTTCGTTGATAATGATAAAGTTCCCTTTTTTTTTTTTTTTGTCGTTTTTCTTCCTTTATCACTCTATCTAGCACACTTTATTTTCCTATAGCACTTATTTAGCGAGTTTACCACAGTTTGGATTGTAACTATGATACTACACTTTGCTACTGCCTTTGCTATTGTTATGACATAGAATGCTAATACTTCATACTTTTTCATTACATACTCATGAAAGCATGTTACAATCTCATAGTCACTTGAAGGAAAGAAGAAAAAGGTAAAGGAAACATAAAATTCTTTAGCAAAAAAGGGGATAACTACATAACTTTTTCTCTTCAAGCATAATAACGTTTCAGTCATTTCCCATTGATGGGATCCATTAGGTCTCTACCATCCATCTGAGTCAAATGGTAATACCCACTTGGATGTGCCTCTCTTATCACAAGGTGTCCTTCCCATTTTGGTGCAAACTTTGATGGTCCTGCCATACCTTGCCTGACGTAGTCTGCTACTTTTAACACAAGTTGTCCTTCCACGAACACTCTCTCTTTAGTCATCCTGTCATAGGCTTCAGTCATCCTTTGCCTATATCTGCAGCTGCGTTCTTGGGCTTCTTCCCTCCTTTCATCAAGTCCTTCTAGGTCTTCGCATCTTTCTGCCGTAAAGACTGCTTTTTCTTTTTCTTTCTCCCGCATCTGCATAGCTCTCAGGGATGGAGTCATTACTTCTGCCGGACTCATTACCTCTGTTTCGTAAACTAAGGAAAATGGTGAAAACCTCGTGGCTGACTTTGGTGAATTTCTATAAGCCCAAAAAGCGTCTGGCAGGTGCATTGCCCATCTTCCTATATATTCTTAGTTCATTTTACTGATAATCTTTATGAGGGTCTTGTTTGTTGCCTCTGCTTGCTCATTTTCTTAAGGGTAATAAGGCAATGAACGGTGGTGTTTGACTTGGTAGAACTCTAACATCTTCCTTACATCACTGTTAACAAAAGGTATGCCATTGTCACTGATAATCCTGTGGGGTACCCCAAACCTTATAATTATGTTTTCCTTGATGAAGTTTGTCACTGCTCCTCCTATGGCTTATGGAGTGGCATCGCCTCTATCCACTTAGTGAAGTATTCCGTAGCCACTAGTATCCATATGTATCCATGCGATGGTGGGTTAACTGGTCCCAACAAATCAAGCCCCCAAGTGTGGAAGGGCCACGGGGTGACCATGCTATGTAAATTTTGCGGATGAGTGTGAATCAAGTTGGCTTATATTTGGCAACTATGGAATTTTTTCACAAATTCTATCGTATCTTTTTTCATGGTAGGCTAGTAGCAGCCCATTTTGCAACAGGCATCTATAAAGCTTTTTCTTTCCCTGGTGCTCCGCACACTCTCCTAAGTATACTTCTTTTATCATTTCTTTTGCTTCTTCAGGGCCCAAACACCTTAAGGGGTCCCCATCATACCCTTTTTTGAAATGGACCGTATTATGTAAAAAGTAACGCGTTGCCAAGCTCTTAAGCCTGTATCTTTCACCGTGCTTTTGTGGCAGGATGCCTTCTATTAAGTATTGTATGAATGGGCTTCTCTAATCTTTGCTAATGAACATAGTAGAACTTTCCTCTCTATCTCATGCAAGCTAGTAGGTCCTGCACTGGGTTTGGACTCAGTTTGTGTCTTTACCCATACTTGGCCAAAAAAAAGCCTGACTTTTAAAGTCTGCGGTAAAGGCTGATTTCCCCGCGGGATCTGTAAGTCTTGTCATGTACTTCTTTCAACTTTCTCTGGGCCTTCTCTTGCCCCACGCATTTGGACAAGACCCCACCTGGCATCCTGCAGTACAATTCTTCTTTCACCAGGGCGTAGTCTTTTAGTACCTTTAGTTCTATGGTGTCTTCTCCTTTTATCAAGACTTCCCTTATGGGGATCCGTCAATCCCCTTCGTATTGTTCCTCCTAGAACCTTTCCTTCAACACCTTAATAATGGATTCTTTCCTCTTGCTGACTTCTACCTTGGCGCTATCCCTTTCAAACATTATTTGTAAGCCTAGTGCGGCTAACGCGTCCTCAAACCAATTTTCGTTCCTTGGGCATGTTCTAGTTCGAAGGTTGAAAACTCTTCTTCCATCTTCTGGGTCATTGCTCTGTACGAGGCTAGGCTAGATTCCTTTAAGGAGAAGCTCCCCTTGGCCTGGCAAACGACTAGGTTCGAATCACTCAATACCCTTAAATGCTTGACTCCTATTTCGAGAGCCGTGGCTAGCCCGGTTAGGTAGACTTCGTATTCTGCCGTGTTGTTTGAACAAAGGAATTCCAGTTTAAACGATAGCGATATTTCCTTATCTTCTTCATGGTACAAAACTACTCCCACTCCCCTTGATTAGGTGGTAGAAAACCCATCAATTTTCATTACCCATTGTTCTCTGACCTCTTCTGCCATGGCTACTTCCCCCGAAACTTCATCATCCAGCGGGAATTCTTCCTCTCTTGGAAACTGTGCCAATAGATCTGCTATAGCCTGGCTTTTCACTGCCCTGGGTGTCTCCATTCTCAAGTTGTACTGTAACAATTGTAACAACCACTGGGATATTCTGCCAGAGAGGATTGGTTGCTGTAACAAATCTTTGATGGCATGGGACTTGGTAATCACCCATATTTCGTAGGCCAAGAAATAATGACGTAACCTCTGCGTAGCATACACAATAGCCAGACATGCCCTTTTTGCCCTTGGATAATGAGTTTCTGCATCTTTTAAGGCACGACTGATGTAGTACATTGGTTACTCAATGCCACCTCCATCCTCTTGGGTGATTAATGCACCAATGGCATATGAGTTGGTGGCCTGGTAGAATAGTAATGGTTTTTTGTGGATTGGTGCTTATACCGTAGGGAGGTTTATCATGATCTGCTGTAGCCTCTTAAAGGTCGTCTGCTGCGCTTCTCCCCATTCAAAGCTTTGCCATTTCCTGAGCAATTTGGTGAAAGAAGAAGTGATTGATGCCAACCCAGGGATGAATCTCCGGATATATGAAACCTTCCCTAAGAAGCTCTTTAACTCCTTTACTGTGACTGGAGGTCTCATAGTTGCTATGGTCATGGCTTTGGCCAGGTCCATATCAATTCCGCTACTGTGAACCAGGAAGCCTAGGAATTTTTCAAAGGACACTCCAAATGCACACTTGAGAGGGTTCATTCTTAGTTTGAAGGCTCTACACCTTTCGAATACCCTTTTCAACACGTAGAAGTGTTCTTCCCTCCTCCTTGATTTAACCACTACGTCATCCACATAGTCTTCTAGTTCCTGTTGCATCATGTCGTGAAATGTGGCCGTCATTGCTCGTTGATAAGTTGCACCTGTGTTTTTCAACCCAAAAGGCATCACAGTGTAGTAGAAGTTGCCCATGGGTGTTCTGAAAGCAGTTTTCTCCGCATCCCTTGGTGCCATTCTGATCTGATTGTATCCACTGAACTCATCCATGAATCAAAACATAGCGCTTCCTGCCGCAGAATCTATTAGTAAATCCATGTTTGGCAATGGGAACTCGTCTTTCGGACAGGCTCTATTGAGATTTCTGAAATCTACACAACATCTTATCTGTCCATTCTTCTTCTTTACTGGTACTATGTTGGATAGCCAGCGCGGGTGTTGAATAGGCTTGATGAATCCTGCAGCCAGCGATTTCTGTACTTCTTTGACTATTTTCCCTTTTATTTCAGTGTGGAATATCCTAGCAGGCGGCTTGGCCTTTGGGTCCACATTCAACGTATGTGCAACTAGCCTAGGGTCTAACCCTGGCATTTCACTATAATCCCATGCGAAAACGTCTTTGAACTCTTTAAACAGCATTATCAGCTCTGATTTTTCCTTTTCTGTCAGACTTGCACTAATTGAGATAGGCCTTGGTTCTTGTGAACCGGAATCCAAGTCAACTTCCTCAATCTCTTCTTTTACCACAACCTGTGCGTCTTTCTCTGCCACAACTTCCTCATCTTTCTCTTCCTCTTTCTTCAAACTTTCTTAAGCTACGTAACACACCAAACTCCTGTGCTGCCATTCCTGGGTGGGGCTCGCTTGTATTTCACTTGTGAGCCCCATGCACCTTTATAATTTGTACACAATCCTGCCATTAGGGCCCTGGACCCTGACATAGTGCAGTGTGTCATTTGATTCTGCGGTGGGCGCTTCCTTTCTTTCTTTCTTTTTTTTACGCTAGCAACTCCCTTAGATCAGGTTTCAGATCACTTTGGATGTCTCCCCACTTCAGTACGAAAGTACCTCGTGGTTTTGATACTAAGATTTCCCTGGATGAAGGCCATTGGTCGTAGAACATAGTTTCCACTAAATGAGCCTCTGCCTACTCGAATGGTGAGGGATTTGCTGCTATATGTATCATTCTGCCATTCAACCTTCCCTTCACATACTGGTGGTATGTGGATGGGACTAGTAGGTGTTTGTGCAACCACGGCCTTCCTAGTAGCACGTGATATGAAAATTCTGTTTTTACTACGTGGAACTATGCTAAGGACACTATGGGGCCCACTTTCAACCACAGCTGGACGTGGCCTATGGTGTTACTTTCAACCGCCAAACCTTGTTACTTCCATTGGGCATCCTTGAATCTTTCTTTCTGAAATTCCTACCGCTTGTAAAGTTCTCAATGGAATGAAGTTTACGGAAGCACCTGATCTACCAAGGTCCTCTTGATGGGGATTTGATTTATGGATGCTACCAAGTAGAGAGGCCTCCTGTGATCAGGGTATCCCACCTCCATATTCTCATTACTAAAAGTGATTTCAGTCTACTCCTGTAAGAGGGCTCTATCATCTGGGATTTTTGCTGATAAGAATTCTATTCCTGTCCCGGAGGCGATGCTCACTAGAGCCTCCGTGACTATTTGTCTTTCCTTTGCTGTGAGCCCCAGTTGGTCAAACAGATTTTTGAATTTGGAGCTTTGCTGTAAAGTGGTAATTGCCACAGCAGGCAAGGCTGGATTCTCTTTTTCGTCCTCCCCTGGATCTGCGCAAATTACTACTGCTGCTACACCCTTCCTTTTGTGGTTTGGGGGTGGGTTTCTTTGAACCTCTTGTTGGGATAGTTCTAGAGTCCCCTCTTTGATCCTGCGGTGCACCAATCTGCGGAGCGCCCAACATTCCGCAGTAGGATGTTGTACGTAGTTGTGCAAATGGCAAAAGTGTGGGTCCCTCCACTCCTCTTCTGTGGGCTCTCTAGAAACTTGATTAGATTTGAAAACTCCGTCTGCTATCCATTTGTCTAACAGCACATCTAACTCTTTTGGAGTGCATGGTATTGGTGGGGGGCGGGGGGTATCGTATTCCCTCCCATTAGTCTTCCTTCTTTGCTCACCAGTAGACACTGCCATAGTCTGCAGAGCGCTCCTTTTGTTCGTGCTTGGTTTTACGGACTGGGCAGTCTTCTTGGCCTTGTGCAATAACTATGCAAACTAGGAGATTTCTAAGTTTTATCAGGACTGCCCTGTACTCCCTAATCATGTTTGTCATAAACATTTCCACCAATGTTTTTTCTTCACAATGATCATAGCAATCGAGTGCTATGTCCTTGAACCTTTTGATGTATTCCATCAAGACCTCACCACTTCTTTGCTTGGTTGCTTGTAGAGTTGCAAGTGTTACTATTTCTTCTCCGTGGAAGTATTTAGTGCAAAATATGTCCACCATGTCATCCTAAGTTGGGATGGATCCTGGCTTTAGGCCAATGTACTAGGTGTATGCCCGGTCACATAGTGATTTGGAAAACTCTTGAAGACACAAGTCTTCGTCTGCGGCATAAGGGCCAAGAGTATCAATGAACTTGCTCACGTGCTCAACGGTACTTCCCTTCTTGCCATCGTACTATACAAAGGCCCGCGGCTCATACCTCTCGGGGTATGGTTTACTGAGTACCCTTAATGGGTAAGGAGACCTTCATGCATAGAATCTCTCCTTAGGTGCTCTGGCTCTCTCTTGTTCTAAGAGAGCTGCTACTTCGGCCATAGTGATGAAACGTTGTTCCGCATTCTGTGGGACACCTCCTACTGGTGTCTCCTCTTTGTCTGCCGTATGTTCTGGGTCATGTTGGCTTCCTTTCTCCTTTATTTTGTCTGTTTTCAGCTAACGGATTTCTTCCATCATTTGCTGCTGTGAGTGTTGCAGGGACTGTAAGACTTCAATGAAGATGTTGGCATTATCAGTAGGGATTCTTGGCTGTGGTTAGGGTTCAGCTCCCATTCCATTGACACCTTTCGCCTGGTTAGGCTACTGTTGGTGAGGCGTCATTGGCCTAGACTCTGCTTGTGAAAGCATGGCACTCATGTTTCGCATTGTCCTGGACTTCGGAGGCATTTGTTTGCGAGGGCTTCTGTCCCTATCTGCTTCTCAACTCCCCAATGAAGTTGCCAATTTAATGTAGCAGACCTTTTTGTTATATTGGGCTGGGCTGCCTCTTGCGGTACTAGGCCTAAGTTTCTGAGTAAGGGAGTTGAGACCGGTCCAACTGTAACTCAATTTGGTCTGGCTTGTGCGCAAACTATGCCTCGTTTTCCAAGAGCATGCTTACAGCAGGTAGGGCTATTTTAGATAAGTCGTGGCAGACATACATGATAATAATAAAAGAAAAAGAAAAAGAGTATTTAGGCTCCTTAATTAAAGTGAGTAAATAACCCCTAATTAAGAAGGATAATCATAATAACAACAATAACTTTTATAAAGAGAGCAAGAGAATAAATGGATTGCATATGGGTTAATCAAAAAGAAAAAAATCAGATCAAGTCTGATCCGCAGGACCGAAACCAGAGAGAGAACGTTTCTTCTTAACGCGAATAATCTCCCATGGAAATCTTGTCATGGAGATTAATCACTTCGAGGGAAACGGACCTGAATGGTTGGTGCCCAAGTGAACTCCTTGCTTCTGACAGAGGGCAAGACTTTGAGAGGGAGAGAGGGAATCAACCTATTAATGCATGCTTGTCGATCTAAGTCTCTATTTTATTTCTTTCTTCCTTTTTTAATTTTCCTCTTATCTTTCTTTTCTTTCCTCTACCCTCATTTTCTATTTCGTAGTTTTCCTTAGAGGTTTTTGTTACCGTGATTGTGTGTTGTGTTTCCTGGGCATGGCAAGGGCCTCCCTTTATAGTGCCTGCCGTGACCAAATTTTACTATTTTAGCCCTTAACCACCTTTGTCTGGTCTGGGTGTACTTGCCAACCACTACTGGTCCGTCTGTGTGCCATTCCCTATCACCAGACAAGGAAAACTATTTTGTTTGTTAATCTGCCGTGGCACTCTTTCCTGCCACAGTGTTGGTGCTTTCTCTCCCTATCCCTCATGGCATGTACCTAGTGGTTCCAACTCAGCATTACTCCTTTTGGGTGGTATGTCATTCCAGCAGAACGTATCCCCCAAAAAGAGCTTAAGCAAAAACTCCAGAATAGGTTTTTCCCTCTTCCCACTGCCAAACCATGCCCTCTTACCTCTGACCCATGACCTCACCATGTCCTGTGTTAGCTAGGTACAAGCTAGTGATAATTGGGCCTTGTGTGTGCCTCCCTTTCATGTATGTCCAAAATCTGTCTGTTGCTCATGCGTTCCTGCGGTCTGGAGGCTTGCCTGCATAGTCTACCGTCCGTCCTTGACCTTTTATTTGAGCTACTTTCTGATTTCCCACACCTCTTAGGAGCTGTGCTTTATTTGATATTGGGCTCTGCCTTTCTTTCAGCCTACTCCTTAACTGCCATCATTTCCTGCCATATCACACTGTCATTCCTACTGTGATATTTATTTGACCCAATCCTGCTAGACCTCTTTGGACTTTCCGTTTATTCTTTCCCCAGTGCCTTAGCAAAATCATTGGTTTTTTATTGCGTTACTTGCGGGCTCTTGTGTCCCATTTTGTTTTCTCTTGGGCATCCTTGGCCCATTTGCTTTTTTTGGGCTTCCTTAGCCCTTTTCCTAACTTTGTGTTCCCATAGACTTTTACTAACTTCATTGGGTTTCTCTGGCCCAATTACCTTGTCCTCATCCTTGGGGTTCATGGGCTTGCCATCAACCCCTTACTTTTTTTACTTGCATTACTTCGGGTCTGTCATGACCCATTTTCACTTTTCTACATCATATATTGCCCATGAGTTTGCTATTTCTCTCTTTCCGGACTCCTTTGAGCCCGTTTGCTTCCTCAATGCCCATTTGTCTATTTTATGGACCTGTAACCCATTATTCCTGCCGCTTGGGCTTAATGGTTTTTTCTATCTATTTACCAACTCCTTTCTACTCATGTTGTTGGACTCTTTCTTTCTTTTTGACTTCCAAAATGACCATCAACAAACGTATTTTTACATTTTTTTACCCACACGTATTTCCAAAAAATATAAACGTTACTAGAACAACGTTACCAAACAACTCATAAATCTTCTTAGAAACATTCATGTTCAACAACAATGAAACTAAGGATCCGTTTGGTAAGAGATTTCTAGTAACATTGTTTAAGTGTTGTCGAAATATGTGTAAGTTAAAAAGTGTTGTGAAAATATATGTTGTAGTGTTTAAACACTGAAAATTGTTATTTAAAAAAAAGTATCAAACGGTACTAGTAATTGATTGTAAATTGTAACATACTTTCAAAATTATCCTTTCGCTTCCTCACTCTAAGAAAGATGCAAATACGGATGGTAGGCATCATGGCAATAACAGACGAAACAACAATGATGATTGCTGTTCGAGTTATCTCTCTCTCCTTTCCTGAGAAAACCAAAAGCATCACGACATTTGTGTTCAAAAGGGCAAAAATATATAATTAAAATAAAATAAATTAATTAATTAAAAAAAGAAAAGCAAAAGTCATAATGCCAGCTGTTGCATTTCAATTATTCATTGTTCGTAGATAGGTCCATCTTGACAAATATCACCACACAAATCTATATATTTATATATATAATAATAGGTGAAGTAGATAGGAACTTAAATAGAATTCTAAATTAAAGTTTCAATTTTGTGCCATGTGTCATTCCAATTATTCAATTAGAATCTGAAATTGGAGTGAGAGAACCATTACTCTAATTCATTGTTTTTATTTATTTTTACGTAGGATCATTGTTCTCTTGGTTCAAACTTCAAAATGCCTAGGGAACTATAACAGGAAGCCAAATATGGAAAGTGGCCATGGGAATTGAAAATAAATTTCAAAAAATTAATTAAAAATAAAAAATGAAAGAATATTGCAAGAGATGCACCACTTGGAAAAATTGAATTCCAATTAAAATTCATTGGACTTGGTAATGAGATGAGATGAAATTAGTAACACATTAAACACTCATACTTTGGGAATCGATAGTACTAATCTAAATTCATTGGACTTACTTCGTGATAATACAACTATGAAGGATGTATAAAAACACGCACAAATCCATCTCTCTATAAAAAGGGATTGGAGAGAATTTCTTTTATCAGCCATGTAACTTCAGAGGTTTTTTCTTCACACAAATGCCCATCATGTTACAAAATGACTCATCGTAAAACTACAAAATGAGTACAATTCTGATGGGTTTTTTTTTTTTTTTAATTTTAAATTTTTTAAAAATTTCAATCACCAATAGAGATTAAAGATTCAAAATCGTGAATGGATCTTTTGGATAAACATCGTCAACAAGGTTCATCTTTCTGTGTAATATTTCCATTTAGTTTTGATTCCCTTAATTGATATAGTGATGGGTTTGTGTGTATGCGCATACATTGAGTCAATATTAACATTTTTTGAAATCCTTTGGTCCTTGCTTGATGATTGACTTCTCTTGCAAATATCAATCTTGCACGAAGATGGCTTTCAACCTATTTGGTGTGACCTTACTAAAAACAATATTTAGCACATGGGAAGAATATCCAATGTCAACCATGTGAATTCTTAAACCTATTAATTAGTCCCCTTTATGGCAAACACCTCTCTCTTAGTAGCTTCATGGCTGCCAATTTAGTTTCATATTACTCTATTTTGGCTTATAGTTGTGCTACTTTTGAACATTTTTTTTACTTAAGTTTGATTGCTGTGCCAAATGTCTCTAAAGTTTTATTTACTTAAGAACCAATTAATTGTATGGGCTTAATTACCCTTTCAATATACGCATAACTGCGACTGTAACTTGTATACTATATCAATCTATTGTGGTTCAACTCACTTTCTTTTATACATATATATATACTGCTAAGTTTTGTTAATAAAATTTTATGGTTAATAATATGAATTTAGACTTAATTGAGCATTTTAAACATGAATAAACTCATGATTAATAATATATCCATTCTCATGCGGTAGCATGGGTTACACACTAGTAAGAAATAAAACAGAGAGAGAATCAATTTGATTTGCCACAAAATGTCAAAATTACTAAATAAAATGACAATTCTTATGGGAATCTTAATGATATTGACCGAAGTCCATATTCAAATAAATTAAAAAAAATTATTTTACATTTTTATATTGTAGTATTAATGTATGATCTACATTATAGATTAAAATAAATGTGTGCAACAAAAAATGTACAATATTATATTATTTTTACAAATATTTACAATATAAGATTTACATGTTAGTACCATTTTTTTATGAATATAAAATTTATATGGTGTACACATTTACTTCTTCTTTTTTCTTTTTCTTTTTTTTAGGTATAATGTAAACCTATAAATATTCATAAAAAAATGATAAATAATTTAATTTTACTAGCTAGGAACCGTGGCATATGTGATGATTATTTATCAGACCTCTTATAGGGTAAATTGGAGGCGCAAGAAGCTGGCGGTGCCGGTGGCACTGGCGGTGGGGGCGGTGATAGCGCATAAGTAGGGTCAAAGAAACTGTAGGACTCAAACCTAAAACTGCAGCTGGTTGTATTCATTCTCCCACCTTGCTTTCCAACACAACATGTTGGTACTTGTACAAAAATCCCTGTTAAACAGCCACTGCAGTTTTGTTCGGACAAATCAGGAGTGCACTGCACAAGCATATATAATGTGCTCATGTCCGGGGCAACTGAGGCTCTCGTTGCAAACTTGCGAGAAACACCTGCTGCAGCTTCACTTTTCATGCTATCAAACAGTGTCTGAAGCGCCTTACCGTACCCATCTACGTCTGATACGTTGTTGACGTTCCACATGTAGAATGCAGGACTCTCTTCCATGATGCCAAATATAGAGTGGTAGGAGAAGCGCAACATGCAATTGTCTTGCCATCCTATTGCCTCCTTTAGATGGAGGAGAGGACACGGTGGAGGTTTGTCTCATAGGTACTGTTAGTGGTGTAGTTACCACCCTGGCCTGAACAGAAATGATATAGAAAGTCTTGCTGGGCAGTGGCTTGAGAAATGAGTATGAACAGGAAGACAAATAATCTTGAAGAAATTATTGCCATAAGTTAAGTAACAGGGGTAGATTAATGCTGAGAAGCTTTATGGAGGAGGGAGAACTAAATTGCGGTAATCAATTCTGAGTTGGTGCCACGCTCAGAGCATAAGAAGTCTTTGATCCGGAAAATTTCTTCTAAAAATTGAAAAAATCATCATTTTTTTAGGATTGGATTAGGCCAGGAAGATACCGATCCTTTTCCTATATCAAACTAAAATATTGGTAGTCAAGTGAGTTTGGTTGACCATTTGCGTGCCTAACTGGAAACCGCCACCTGACGCCCTCCAAAGGTTTTCTATAAAACAGATTGTTTTGTGATTTTATCTTTGAAAAACATGACATGAGTTCTTGAAAATTTTGGTGTTACCTCTTATTTTTAAATTTAGTTTTTAAGGAAAAATTTTTTTTTTTTTTAATTTTATTTAATCAACTTAACAAATAAGGAAAATTAGTCTATATTCCACCAAGAACAAGTTCGGAAGTTAGGTTATGCCATAAGAAGGTGTGAAGTACCCACATACGCTCGAAATGTTTTCAGTCTTTACAAAATAATTATTTAATGAACACATTAATAGATAAAGAAATTTATCACAACTTAAAATTTGAAAAGAAAGTTGAAATTATAAATTTAGGGTATAACAATACATATAAGAAGTTCAAATTGTAATATTTGCCGTGTCATTGAATAATTTACATTAATCGTTTCAAGTGGAACTCCTAAACAAATATGCTTATTGAAGCCTCAATTCACAAACCATTATCTTGGACATAACTCAGTTATTGTGGCTTCATTGTTAGTTACGTCGGAACTTTTGTCATTCTTTACTGATGTGGATGATACAATATTGCTTTGCATAAAACTTGCAGGTTATTGAAAAACAGAGAAGAAAATCTGGAAAACTGAATCTCTATTTCATTGAGCAATCAAAAATGAATTGAATATTAAAACTGATACAATCAGATGTGTATATATACACCAGAGCTCTAACTAACTGTTTACTGGAAACTAACAAATATAACAGAACCATACACGTGCCTGTCATGTGCTGAGTTAAATACATTTACATAGCTAAACTACATGTCGTTTCTGTTGTTTCTGTTGTCGTTTACTATACAAACAGATTCTGTGCTCTGCTTCTTATCTGTGCTCTTCATTCTGCTCCTCTTAGTTCCATTACTTCCTTTTGCATCTTGACACCCCCCCTCAAGTGGAAGAGGGGCATGAATATTGACCATATTCAACTTGGATACAAGAAAGGAAAATTGTTGAGCACTCAAAGCTTTGGTTAACAAGTCTGCAATTTGAGAGTTTGTCCTAACATGTAACATTCTGACATACCCTTCCATGACTTTATCTCTGACAAGGTGACAATCAATCTCTATATGCTTTGTTCGTTCATGAAATACAGGGTTTGCAGCAATATGAAGGGCTGCCTGACTATCACAGAACAAAAGGGCTGCTTGAGGATGCTTTATTTGAAGGTCATGAAGAACATATAACAGCCAAATGATCTCACAAACTGCTACTGCCATGGATCTGTACTCAGACTCTGCTGAAGACCTTGAGACTGTTTGTTGCTTCTTTGACTTCCATGAAACCAAAGATTCACCAAGAAATATGCAAAAACCAGTGACAGATCTCCTAGTATCAGGGCATGCAGCCCAGTCTGCATCAGCAAAAGCCTTCAAATGCAATTCTGATTTGCTTGAGAAAAACAACCCTTGGCCTGGTGAGCTCTTTAGATATTGCAAGACCTTATGAGCTGCTTGCAAATGAGGCTCTCTAGGACGTGCCATGAATTGGCTTAGTCTATTCACAGCAAAAGTTATGTCAGGCCTAGTTATTGTCAAGTATATCAACCTTCCTATCAATCTTCTATAGGAGCTTGGATCTTGCAACTCCTTCCCCTCATACTTACTAAGTTTGAGGTTTTGATCCATAGGCACTTTGGCTGGTTTGCACCCTAACATGCCAGCATCATCCAACACTTCAAGTGTGTACTTTCTTTGACATAAATTGATGCCATCAGTAGTCCTTGCAACTTCAAGGCCTAAGAAAAACTTCAAATCACCCAAATCCTTTAGCTTGAACTGTTGATCCAATAAAATCTTCAACTCATCAACTGCTTGTTTGTTATTACTAGCAATCAATATATCATCAACATAAACTAATAGAGCAATAAAGGAAGTAGAGGTCTTCTTAATGAAAAGAGAGTAATCAGCCTTGGACTGTGTAAACCCAAGGAAAACCAATGCAGTGGAAAATTTTGCAAACCATTGCCTTGAAGCTTGTTTTAGTCCATACAAGGACTTAGTAAGCTTGCATACCAACCCCCCTTTGCTGTGGAAGCCTGGTGGGAGATCCATATAGACTTCTTCCTTCAATTCACCATGTAGGAAGGCATTATTTACATCAAGCTGACAAAGATACCAGCCTTGCACAGCAGCCACGGCAAGAAGACACTTGACAGTAACAAGCTTTGCAACAGGGGAAAATGTTTCAGTGTAATCAAGACCCTCTTTTTGTGTAAAACCTTTAGCCACCAACCTAGCTTTATATCTCTCCACAGTGCCATCAGATTTGTATTTCACCCTATATACCCATTTACAACCAATTGTCCTTTTATGAGGTGGAAGAGCTGTGAGAGTCCAAGTGTGGTTAGCTTCAAGTTCAGAAATCTCAGCTGCCATAGCCTCTCTCCACTTGGGATTTTGAACCGCTTGGTGATAGAATTTAGGTTCCTCAACAGAAGAAATGGCATTACAGAAATGCAAGTGTCTAGGGGACAATTTGGTGGAAGATAGGTATGAGGATAAAGGGTAAGCAGTACAAGGTTGAACTCGAGATACTTGACTGCATTTATAAGCTTGCAAATAAGCAGGTCTGTGTGAAATCCTAGTTGATTTTCTAATAGGTGGAATGGAAGCAGGAGGTGTAGGATGGACAGAAGGTGAGGAAAGATCAAGGGTAGCATTAGATTGATTAAGAAGATGAACATTGGACTGGTCAGGGGAAATATGAGACTGATTAGAAGCATCAGAATGACCCAAGGGAACAGGTAGGGAACCAATAAGAATAGAAGAAGTGTCTGAGCAAGGATGGGAAAGAGGAACATGCTCAATAGAAGAAGTGGAGTTGGCAGGTGGAAGGGAAATAGAAATTGGACAAGAGGGAGAATCAAAATCAGGAGTAGATGAATCAGATAAAGGAAAAGAATTGAAACCAAATAATGAAGAAGAAGAAGACTTTGAAAAAGGAAAGGTAGACTCATGAAAGACAACATCTCTGGAGATAGAAATCTTCCTAGTATGAAGGTTAAGAACTTTGTAACCTTTCATATTAAAAGGATAGCCTAAAAAGACACATGGGGAAGCTCTAGAATCAAACTTCAACCGGTGGACAGAAGGGGTTGAGACAAAACACAAGCGACCAAACACTCTAAGATGAGTAAAAGAAGGTTGTTTATGAAACAAAAGCTCAAAAGGAGATTTATGACCTAACAAAGGCATGGGCAATCTGTTAAGCAGATAAGTGGCTGTCAAAATGCATTCTCCCCAATATGCTGATGGCAGATTGGATTGAAACTTAAGAGATCTAGCAACATTCAAAAGATGTTGGTGCTTTCGCTCAACCACAGAATTTTGCTGAGGTGTATAAGCACAACTCTTTTGATGCACAATGCCATGATCACTATAAAAGTTTGATAAAGAGAATTCAGGAGCATTATCTGATTGGATTGCCTTAATGCTAGTGTTAAATTGAGTCAAAATCATGTTATAAAAAGAAATTAAAAGCTGCTTAACATCAAACTTAGCTTTCATGAGATATACCCAAGTAGACCTAGTGGCATCATCAACAATGGTAAGAAAAAATCTAAAACCATCATAAGTGCAAACAGAATAAGGACCCCAAACATCCACATGAATCAAAGCAAATGGCTCAGTACTCATATTATTGTTTGAAGGAAAAGGCAATCTCTTCTGTTTAGCCAAAGGGCAGATGGTACAAATGTCATTACAGTTGGAAGAAAAAGAAGGCAAAACATCTTGCAAAGATGACAATTTATTAAAAGAAGGATGTCCTAATCTGAAATGCCACAAAATGGACATATCTTTATTAGAGATAGACGCAGAAAAAGCTGAGTTGGGAAGCTTGTTGATGGAGAGGTAATCTGACAGAGAAGGTGGAGTCCTAGAAGTGCTGTTCTGCAGCAAGTACAGACCATGTTGGACTTCACCCACTCCAATCGTCCTCCAACAAGAAAGGTCCTGAATGAAGCAAAATTGAGACAAAAATACAAGACAAAATGGCAAGCTTTGAGTGAGTTGACTGACAGACACAAGATTAAAAGAGAAGGAAGGAACATAAAGGACATGTTCAAGGGTAAGAGAGTTGGACAATTTGACAGTACCAATGTGAGTAACATGAGCAGATTCACCATTAGGTAATTCAACAACACAATGGGAAACAGCAATATAAGAGTGAAAAAGTGAAAGGGAACAAGCAATGTGATCACTTGCACCTGTGTCAAGAACCCAAGTACTACCACCAAAAGCAGATCTATTCACAAGCTTAGCAGAGAAAATGGAATGCTTGAGATTACCTGCCAAAGGAGTTGATTGAGACGTGGAAGCTTGGTTGGAAGAAACACTGTTGGCCATAGCAATTGAACTATTTTGAGAATCAGATCCTCCAATCATGGCAAGCAGTTTTTGACATTGCTCCATTGTGAAAGGAAAATGCTGTGGAGTTGGTGTTGCAACAGAATCAAGAGAAGAAACTTGATTTGCCCTTGCTTTGGTCTTATATCCAGGAGGATATCCATGAATTTTGTAGCATTTCTCCATGGTATGACCAAGCAATCCACAATGGCTGCAAGTAGGCCTTTCCTTTCCTTTCTTGAAATTCTTGGAACCAGAACCAAAATTCATTGTTTTGGCTGCAAGGGCCGTGGATTCAACAAAAGGACCATTGTTGCTATGTCCAACTGACCTCTGCCTTTCATCTTGAACCAGCAATGAATATACCTTGTCAACAGAAGGAATGGGATCCATTAACAGAATTTGGCCTCGAATGTGAGAGAATGAATCATTGAGACCCATTAGAAGCTACATGATTGCTTCTCTGTGATGAAGATTGGAAATCTTTTCATTCACATGGCACACACACTTCTCACAAGAACACAGAGGGAGTGGTTCATAATTCTGTATTTCATCCCATAAGATCGAGAGATTGGTAAAATAATCACTCACAGTGAGTTCCCCTTGAGAAATGCTAGCAAGATCCTTCTGTAATTGGTAAACCCTAGGTCCATTGCCCTGAGAGAACATATTCTGAAGTTTCTTCCAAACTTCCTTGGCAGTTCTCCGATACACCATACTAGTTGCGATTTTAGGGGAAACGCAATTGATGATCCAAGAAACCACAATTTCATTGCATCTTGACCAGCTTTGAACGAGAAGAGGAACTTTCTCCATGGCAGAAGTCAGAGAAGCAGAGCCATCAATTAACCAAAATTTATTCTTGATCCTAAGAGCTCTCTCCATAGATCGTGCCCACGTAGGGTAGTTTTCTCCTCCAATCAGCGGCTGAGATACGAGAATTGCACCAGGACTCTCAGCGTGGTGGAGAAAGAAAGGATGTGATTCATCAATGGTAATGCTTGTAGAAGCTGAATCAGAAGACGCCATTGATGGAGCTTCGAAAGGAAAAACCTAGCTTTTGAGGAGAAAGAAATTGAAATGAAGAAATTAGGCGGAAGCAAGAAATGATTGCTCTGATACCATATTGAAAAACAGAGAAGAAAATCTGGAAAACTGAATCTCTATTTCATTGAGCAATCAAAAATGAATTGAATATTAAAACTGATACAATCAGATGTGTATATATACACCAGAGCTCTAACTAACTGTTTACTGGAAATTAACAAATATAACAGAACCATACACGTGCCTGTCATGTGCTGAGTTAAATACATTTACATAGCTAAACTACATGTCGTTTCTGTTGTTTCTGTTGTCGTTTACTATACAAACAGATTCTGTGCTCTGCTTCTTATCTGTGCTCTTCATTCTGCTCCTCTTAGTTCCATTACTTCCTTTTGCATCTTGACACAGGTTGTGTTGGTGTTGGAATTGGATCCAAATTTCCGTTAAGCATGAGAACAACGGAAGTCATACTTGGTCTGTCACTTGCATTTTCTTGAACACATAGTAGTCCAATTTTGATACATCTCAAAATTTCAGTTTTTGGACCACCTCTCAATGTGGGATCTATGAGATTTGAAGTTGTCTCCTCCCTCCAATTTTTCCAAGCCTGCAGAAGTAGTTCGTTATGCACAAACAAACTTATAGAAAAAGTTCGATTATGTACTTTCCAATTCATGATTTTTTGTGTATAAAAGGGAAATGCCTACTCTATACTTTGTAGTCATACTCACATAGCTTAGAAGATACCCTGAGTTTTCTCCATCATGGAAATGAGTGATTTTTTGTCCATTCAAAACCTCCAAAATTAGCACACCGTAACTAAAGACATCTGACTTTATTGAAAACTGTCCAAGCATTGCATACTCTGGTGCCATATATCCACTGCATTTCAATATTAACAAATCTATTTTCAATTTGAATTGTAACAAACCAATGATTCTGTTCAAACATTTTTATTTCCATCTTTGTTAGGCAATAATTTGGTTATACCCTGAGAAAAGCCAACTACTAAAATCTAGTATATAAGACATGCATAAATATTACTTCTTATCAACTAATGCATCTTATTATACTTACTAGGTTCCTACAATTCTATTTGTACTGCCTTCAGTTTGATCTAATACAAACATTCTCGCCATGCCAAAATCTGAAATTTTGGGGTTCATTTCTGCATCTAAAAGAATATTACTAGTTTTGAGATCACGATGAATAATCCGAAGTCGTGAGTCCTCATGAAGATATTGAAGTCCTCGAGCAATGCCTTTTATGATTTTGTATCGCCTTTCCCAATCAATATGTGCACGCTTCATTGGATCTATATATTCATGAAATTATATTCTTTAGTCATGTAGCATGAAATTCAAAAGAATTTATTATGATCACATAATATAAATTGAAGTAAGAATGTAACAATACCAAAAATGTTGTAATCAAGGCTTCTGTTAGGCACATATTCATATATAAGAAGTCTCTCATTCCCTTCTAAGCAAAATCCAAGGAGTCTAACTAAATTCCGGTGTTGAAGTTTGGTCACTAATAGAACCTCATTCTTAAACTCAAAATCTCCTTGTTGAGAGTTTCTTGATAGCCTTTTCACAGCTATCTCTTGTCCATTTAAAAGATTTCCCTGATATTATTTGCATAATGTGTAAATTAAAAAAATTCAAGCTGATCACTATGATTGAATTTAAAACATTGATTTAACACAGTTTGACAGAAATTAAATATCTTTCCATATCATAATGTTTTCCTACCTTGTAAACTATCCCAAATCCACCTTTCCCAAGTTTATTTGCATCAGAAAATTTTTTTGTTGCAGCTCTAATGGTGCTCAAGTCGTATTGCAGGGATTCCACTCTTTGTATTCCTTCCACAACTTCAAATCAAGTTATACACAATCAAACGATTTAAGTACTTTCTTTAAATAGTAACATTTCTTCAAAGAGTCAAAACTAGGGCAAATGTGTCTCCTGTGGAATCTTTGCCAAATATATATATATATATATATATAATGGACTACACAACTTTGTACTATAGAAAGTTTGTTATATAAAAAAAAATCATTTTATAATCTTTTTTTTTTTTTTTTTTTGACCGAAGAATCATTTTAGAAATTAAACAAGCATGTTCATAGATATTGCGGTAAGTACATTATCTCTAACTGTTTGATATAGTAAAACAGCTCTCAGATAAGTGGATAACATGCTAGCAACGTTGAAACTAATTGATTGTAAGTGACTTACTTTCAAAATTATCCTTTGACTTCTTCATTCTAAGAAATATGAAAGTACTGATGGTAAGCATCATAGCAATAACAGATGGAACGGCAATGATAATAGCAGTTCGAGCTTTCTTTCTCTCCTTTCCTGAGAAAACCAAAAGCGTCTCGTCAAATATATATATTTTTTAAATCATGTCAATTGTTGATTCGCTGAATTCAGTTATCACACAAATAGGAAATAAATAAGGGGAAAAGGAGAGATTCTTGTGAAACCTATAACTTGATTTTCCACAAAAAAAAAACAAATTTATTAAAAAAAAATGACAATTCTTATGAGAATCTTTATGAAATTGTTATAAGATCATATTCAAATTAAAAAATTGGTGAATACTTTTTTTTTTTCATCCCGGAGAGGAAAATTTGAATTTGATGCGATAGTTCGACCATGCGCATGCCTAACCTAACTCTATTTTCGAGAAAAAAGAATTATGCCACGTCATTATTTGGTCAACGTGGGCGCTTTTAAAACTCATTATTTCTGAACTAATGCCTTTTTCTTTTTTTTTTCTTTTTTTTCTTTTTTTTTTCAGAATAAGTCAAGAAATTATGTAAAAAGCTTTTTAAAGCTAGCGACATGAAGCATGCGAACACCTAAAGGACCATTATTTTTCTAGATGAAATCAGACCCAAAACGGACTAGTAAATTAAGCAAATCCATGCAAGGATTTAGGAAATTTTGAGTACTCCTAAACTCTGAATACATGAAACTCTTCATTTTAATTCAACAATTACAATAGAACCTATCCAAAAAAAAAAACAATTACAATAGAAGAGTGAAAATTTAATCCTAAACATTCTTATTGTAATTATCAACAAGTGTCAATTCAATTACAAGATTTTTAACATGCAAGAGTTCGTGGACTATAAACACATGAACTTTACCCATACTTGGATTTTGTCCCCTTCTCTAGGTGGGATTTAAAAGCAACTCCCTTGCTGGTCAATGTTAAAAAAAGACCCAAGTCATGCAATGAAAAAAGAATAAAAACCCTAAATTCAATCATAGTTGATGAGCAAATAAAGAAATTATAATTTTACTTCAACTTTGACTTTGTATTTTAACTCTAGCTTGTCTTAGATATATTATTAGACTAATATAAATACCCATTAATAGACTTATTGTAAAATTGTAAAATTGCTGTTAAAAATATTAGTTTTTATATGTACGATGTGTAATACACCAAGAGGCCCAATTGTGGGCTCACTTACACAACAAAAATAAGAAATAAAACAAGGTGAAAGAGGGATAGAGATCATGTAAGGTACTGCACTTGATATAATTGCTACGAATGAACGAGGTTTAAAGTTGAAAAAAATAACTTTAAATTTCAACCATTGAATAAAAAAAAATTTAAAAAGTTAGAATAGTAAAAACGTTTGTGAGAGGAATGAGGGTAATTATCAAGTAAAATACGTTAGCAATTGCGCCCGATTTTAACTTCAAATTTTAGTCATTTATAACTATTACATTAGCTGCAATTTCCTAAATCTTAATTCCCTTTTCGGAAAAGAGAGACAAAGAAACTGTGAAATGTATATTTTGATTTGCTACAAACAGACAAAGTTATTTAACATAATGAAAATTCTTGTGCCGATCATTGTGAAATTGACATAATTCTATATTCAAAGTTTCAAACAATAAATAAACAGAAAAGTCCAAAATCACTGTTCTGAAAAAAAAAAAAAAGGGTATTTGAAATTTTGTGTCATTTTTCGATGCCGGTAACATTTCTCTAAGAATAAAAAAAAAAGGAGATAATTTCTTTTTACCTTTTGTAGGAGAAATTGTCGGAGAAGGAGGAGAAGACGCAGAGAGAGGTGGTGGTGGCGATGAATATGACTCAAACCTATAATTACAGCTGGGTGCATAAAATCTCCCACTTTCCGTTCCGAGTGGAATGTTTAAATTTCGATAAATTTGATCTAAACAGTCACTGCAGGCTGCTTCCAACAAATCTGGAGTACACTGTGCAAGCACATATATTGTGCTCGAGTTTCTGGTTGCAAACTTGCGTGAACCACCTGATGCGGCTTCACTTTTCATGCTATCAAACAGTGGCTGGAGTAGCTTGTACCCATCTATGCCTGTTTCATTCTTAGTGATATATGATGCCCTAGATGGCTCGGTTTCCATGTTGCGAAATATGGAGCGGTTTGAGAAGCGTAACATGCAATTGTCATTCCATCCTATTGCCTCCTTCTTATTCGGGCAGCGCTGTGTGAGACGATATCTAGAGTCATTGAGGCAACTACGACAAATGTCTGGCTTAACATTTCCACTACAAAGACCAATTGCATAGGCTTTGTCAGGTTCTGTGCCAATAGAGAAATTGTAAAACCCATTTTCAGTTTCCTTGTTGGAGGAGATGGTGGAGAGAACATCTTTGAGGTTTGCCTCGTAGGTACTGTTAGTGATGTAGTGACCCTTGCCTAAACAGGAATGGTATGGCGACCCTATAAGAAAAAAAGACATAATATAAAAAGTATTATTGGAAAAAAAAATAGAGATAATATATATATTATTGCATTTCTATGTTATTTTTTGTTGTAACAGCAACTTAAATTTATTATATTAATATAAGATTGTAGCAATAATCATTATGTTACATCGAAATGTATTATTGTAATCAAGGTTTTGAAACCCGAACTATTCATTGAACCGTAAAAGGGAGAGGTTTAAGATTTTTGAAATCAAACCAAGGTTGAACCAGGGTCGAACCGCAATAATGTCATAATTAATTTAATAATTATTTTAAATATATATAAAAATAGAAAAATTAAATAAATTGTCTAATTCACCAAGGATTTAACTAACAAGCTCCATGACGAGTGTTTCACCAAGCAAATCTTTATATCATCTAGCCCTCGATCTATCCCAAGGTTTGAAAGTAATCCACTAATAGGAGGTTTTCACAGTAACAATGACTTTCACAGAATTGACCACTTCGCAGTATCAATGTGTAATCCATTACACAGTATCAATGTTTCTTACAAAAATACATAAAACCAATGTTATGAATATCGTTTGCGTTTGTCTATTGGAATGGAATGTTTCTGTACCGGTTTGATACCGGCTCATTTCAGTGTACCATTTCGGAACTACTGAAAATATATGTATATATATATATATATATATAATTTCATATCTTATTACTTACAAAAAAAAATTTATATTTTTAATACGTTTATAAAACTTGTTATTTTAGAACTAATATGATCATTTACTAAAACTACTATTATTTTATTAAAGTATGCTAATTAATTCTTTTAATGCAAAAAAAAAAAAAAAAAAAAAAAAACCAAACAAAATGAAAGTATGAAACTTAGAAAGTTGGCTTGCACTCTGCCCAACCAGTTATATTTTCAATATTTTATATTACTCCTTTTTTCATCACCAACTGGTTCACTCCCTTTTCATTTTTTTTTTCCTCTTCTATTTTCTCATCCACACACGTCTAGTCACAGTCCTCAATTTCCACTCTTCTCAGTTTTAAATTTCCTCTCATCTTTGTCATTTTATGTTGTCTTCCTCTTTCTTCTACTTTTTTCCTTTGTGTGCGTCTTCTTCAACTTACCAGTGCTTCATCTCATCTGACTTTTCTCCACTTCTCACTCAAGTTTCTCACCATGGCTTTTTTGTTTTGCTTTATTTATTATTTTTTTTTTTTGGTAAGGTACATTTGTTTATTTCATTTCTTTCTTCTTCTTTTTTTTTTTTTTTTTTTGGTTGAGATTTTAGTTTTACAGTCCAAACTCCATGCCGGCTGAATCTTGAATTTCGGCCGGTATTTATCGAGGGTTTCTTGATTGAAAGAGTGAGGCGAGGGTTTCTTGTTTGAGAGAATGGTCCAATTCCAAAGTCCAAACGACGCCGTATAGGGAAAAAAAAAACGGAAGAGAGTCCAAAACGGTGCCGTTTAAGGCTTGAAATAAAGGACCTGTGTAAACCGCCTGAACCAATCATGGTTCACAGAACCAGGCGGTCCGTACGGTTCACTGCTTTTTTTGCATGGAACGGTTCTTCATATTTAACAAACCATAAATGGCCGATTTAATGTTTTTTCGGTCGGACCGTACAGTCCAGTCCAGGTTTCAAAACTTTGGTTGTAATAGGAAATTTTCAAGGGGGGCAAACTTAATATAACAAAATTCTTAAGTAGAAAAAAAAAAATTCCATAACCCAAACCAAATACTTTATTTCATAAATAATCTTAAGTTCTATATAATTTTTCCTACCAAACATAGGTAGATAATGTTACACTGTTTTTATTATTATTAATTTTTGGGTTAAATTATTTTGTTTGACAGTATATAAAAAGTTCAACAAAAAAAAAAAAAAACAGTATATAAAAAGTACTACACATAATAAATTCAACAAACTATTATTATTATTATTATTATTATTATTATTATTATTAAACAAAAACAAAACTATTATATATTTTTATATAATCCGTGAAATGATGTACAGCTGTACAGCTGGTTCACCATCACAGGTAAATGTCATTTTGTGATTTGCGAACTGCTTTATAGTAATGTTAGCAGACAGAACACTAGAGCGAGAGAGAAAACATAGATAGAGTGAGAGAGATGTACCACTGGTTGGACTGGTTTAGGAGTGGAGTTGAGCAGATGATCGCAGACTACACACTACAAAAAAAGGGGTCTATAGCCGCGTTTCAAAAACGTGGCAATAGACCCCAAAAACGCGGCTATAGCTTAGAGTCGTGTTTCCTATAGCCGCGTTTACAAACATAACCTAAACGGCGTAGCAATAGGCCTATAGCTGCGTTTTTAACCGCGGCTATAGGATTCTGGCCTATAGTAGCGTTTTTAAAAACGCGGCTATAAGCCAGCTTGGAGCTGCATTTATAACCGCAGCTAAGGGTCAGCTATAGCCGCGTTTTTTAGAAAATGCAGCTATAGGTCCCTTTTAAAAAGAATTATTCAGCTGGTCCTATAGCCGCGTTTGAAAAACGCGGCTATAGGTTAGCTATAGCCGCATTTTTTAAAAACGCAGCAATAGCTTGAGGATTTAGCCACTTTTTTGACAAACGCAGCTATAGCTTGAGGCTTTAGCCGCATTTCTAGGAAACGCGACTATAGGTTAGCTATAGCCGCGTTTTTTGTAGTGTGTACATGTCAAGGCAAGAAGGCGCTACAATTGGGTAGACATTTATTTTCTTCTTCTTCTATTTATTTTTTAAATAAATTGGTGATTTGGGATTTGTTAGACGAGATCTGGGGTTTTGTTAGAATGGACTTTGGAGGATCATGGGTAAAAAACTGAGCCAGAAGGGTTACTGGGTTAGTTCAAAATTTTGAGCCTAAAGGAGGAGCAGATTCTATAATTTGATTGGGGGGGGGGGGGGGGGGGGATGAAGAAATTTTTCTTTAATTTCTAAGTTTATTACCGATTATATTGACAACTAATGGAGATTTCACACAGCTCCGCGCCTCTGCCACATACAGGAAGCAAGTAGTATTGAACAACTCAGTGCCATGTGTTACGTAACATGGATATATTAATGCATAGAAGCTTTATGGAGGATGGTGAACTACTTTGGGGCAGTCAATATAGAGTTGGTGTTATGCGCAAAGAATAGAAAGTCTCTGCTCTGCAAAATTCTTTGCAAAATTGAAAAGATTACATTTTCATAGGATTAATTAGGCACAAAGCCACCGATCCTTTTCAAATTTTTGTTTTTTACTCTAATGCAACCAGATTATTTTAGAATTCACGTTGACAATTGATATCTTAAATCTTTACTTATGAAACATGATGTGTACAAGGAAATATAGAGTGTGAGACATTCAAAGCATGTGATATCATGAATATGGTCATATTCAAACTAACTTGACATATTCATGCTAATCAATGGGTTGCACCATCAATTTAATTAATAAAAAGCACCATTATACGAGATAGAGACTCATGATATGCATGATTATGTTGATAAATAGGGATTTTGTCTATGAGGCAATTAAAAGGTGATTGAACCATATTAGTTAGGACATTATCATATGTAATGAGAAGCATATTTAGACCCACTGGTTTTAAATGGAATTTAATAAACATTGGCATATTAACTAATTATACAATTCCAATTTATACTAGAGTTAAGTTCTAAGAAGTTATAGTATTATTTAAATTGCAACTTTATTACAAATCTTTCAAGAAAAAAAAAACACTAGTTATTTATTTTTAATTATTTTAATAATCTAATTTTTCTTTTTATGATACTGCCATGTAATTTAAAATATTTTGTATTTTAGTTATATATATTTATGGTTCAATTTTAATAATGTTAATGAAATCTTTTCTTATTTTAGACAGCCTGCTAATCAATTCTGATTTCTGATAGGAAACAGATCAAAACAATGGGGAGATGGTAATGGCACCAAAAATTATATTGTTTCTTGTTTCAACGTTGATCAGGGAGTTTGCAGTTCACACTATATACTTGAACGCTAAATACTAGTGTAAGTGTGTGTTGAGCAAAAATTATTTTTGCCAACTTATTTGACTATTCAGTTTATTTTTTCTACTATTCATAAGCTTCACTGCACTTTTTAGTACTATTCATAAGTTTTATTATACTATTTTAGCTAACTTTTACCTTTATCTACAGTACTTTCAGTAAAAAATTTCAATTTTAACAAAATAAGCAAATTCCAAACAGATCCTAAGGCCCTATTTGGATTTTTTTTTTTTTTTTTTTTTTTTTTTTTTTTATCACTCATCAATCTTCACCCATCATCCATCACTTAAAATACCCCAACTCTCTACACCCCACCTATTTGGCACATGTTTTTAGTTTCTCATCACTCAATTTTTTCTACTTTTTGTGAGACTCATACCTGAGCACCATGTCAAGCAATTCTATTAGTCTACCCGCCTCCCACTCATTTCATTTCATTTTCTTCCCTGCCCATTTCATTTTGCCACCACCATAGTCACAGTGAAGTGCAACCAAAGAATCACAAACAACAAAAACTCTCATCAATAAAAATTCCCCAAAACCCAAAAGCCATTTTCCAACCCTCAAAATATGCAACAGCAAATCAAAACTCCATTCATACTTATTTATGATACACCACCAAAAAAAAAAAAAAACCTGTGTAGAAAAATAGCAAGACCCATCTCTCAAGAATTTAGAATCTAGTTCTCTCTGTCTCTAATGGAAGGTGCTCTCTTTCCCAACAGGCCAGTGCCTGCCATCCCAACAAATAGACCCACAAAACCATTGTCAAACCCATCTTTGAAATCTACTTCAACAACACTCCCACTGCCACCCCTTCCTCCTCAATCCCCATCTCCTTCTTCAATTCCTTTAGACACTCTCCTCCAACACCTTTTTCACCTCTCTTCACATCCCATCACTACCGCCACTCACAGAAAGCTCAAGCCTTTACCCGCACCTCGCTACACCAACCATAACACCAATACCCAATTCCCTTCTTTTCACATTTCAGCCCAGTTAGACCACAAGCAAGTCCATCACAAAGCCGGATCAACGACAAACACAAACACAATCATTTCATAGATCCCTTCTTTTTTATTTTTTCCTTTTGGATCGACGACAAAGTCGGATTGAGTTAGATCCAAAATCTCTGATCGACGTGGTGGTTAAGGCGAAAGGTATTGAAAGACCAGTTGTTGTTGTGGTCGTCGGTGGATTCAAAATAACAGTTGGAGTGAAATTTAGGGGAATACCATAGGCCACAGTGAAGGTTGGAGAGGAGAGGGAGGTCCGGCCATAGCTGGGAGATCTCTCCCACGAAGATGGAGTCCTCGTATATGGATCGCAAGGCATTGTACACTGTGTTTGCTACGCTTTATGCTCCTCACTGTTTTGTATATGCTCAGCTTCCTCGCCGAACCCTTATTTCTCTAGTTTGCGGTGCTGTGGGTTTGGGAGAAGGAAAAGGGAAAGGAAAAGTGAGATGGAAGCTGAATAAACTCAGTTTTGTTAACTGGGTGAGCTGACCTAATTCTCTGCCCAACAATGTTTGTATCTATGGGGCTCACAGTTTTTGGGTTATGAGTTAACAAAATCAGTTTTGTTAACTGAGTTTTGCACAATCCAAACAAGGCCTGAGTCTCTAACTTTAAATGTGCGTAAAAAGGGTGAATGGATGATTAAGACGTGAGTGCCCAAGAATAGGCCACGAAACTAGCTAAGATTGTCTTTGACGTCTTTGTAGTAAGCATACCAGAGGCTCATATTCTAACACGCGAGATTAATCACAGTAGTTTATTAAAAAATTTGTATAAACAGATTATTTATTATTATACAATCTATTTTATTAAAATATTAAATTTTTTTTAATTTTTAATTATTTTTCTTTCTTTGCATATAATGTTCATTATTCACTCTCCTTTTTTACCTCTAATTACAAAAATAAAAAAATAAAAATTTATATAATTACTGTAGCAACTTTATAAATACACATCTTTAACTTGACTTGATTTTGGTGCGGAATGTGTGAAATTGAGCATTTAAAAAAAAAAAAAAAAAAGTTGTATTGATTTAATGTAAATTCATTTTCAGTATTTTCTTAGCACTAGCGGGTGTTAAAACTCTCAAAACTCTTAAAATTATGCTCCATCCAGGTTGTAAACTCAAAAAATTTTCCATCCTTGCTGCAGGCTGAGCCTCATTGTTTGTAAAACAAATTCATTTTTTATCTCTCTCCTCCTCTCACTTTTCAGATTCCTCTCTCCTCAATCTTTTCTCCTTTCTGTCTCACGCTCTCTCCTCTCTTCTTCACATGGTGAGGATTCTCTCTCTCAAGATCGGCTTTGGGTGGCCGTGGTTTTAGATCGGCGTGGCAGTGGGTTTCAGATCAGGCGGCCGTGGGTTTTCAAATCGGTGTGGCCATGGCTTCAGATTGGACGGCCGTGGGTTTTGGTCGCCGTGGGCCGCCGCCTCCCTCTCTTCCTCTCACGGTGAGGCTTCTCTCTCTCAAGTTTAGTTTAGTTTTTTTTTATGTTGATGGGTCTGGGTTTGCCGTGGGTCTGGGTCTTGGTTTGCCAGTTAGGTGTTGAATGTTGATGATGGATTGTGGGTTTTGTGGATTGCTGGTGGTGGTGGTGGTGTCAGGTGTGTGTAGTGCAGCGGTGGTGGGGGGTGGTGGGTATCAGTAGATCTGCAGTCATTCTTGTACAGAAAGAATGAGAGAGAATTAAAAAAAAATGGTATATAAAGAATTTAAAAAAAAAGAGTATTTAACTGAAGTGGTTAAAGTATAAAAATTAAGTTATATTGTAAAATGAATTAGTATAATAGAAAACGTATCATTTTAGATGGTAAAATAGAGACGGGTATACAAACTCAGATAGGAAGGTTGAAAAGTAACGAGACACCGCCTAGTGCAAGTAATTTAAGCTTTTTTTTTGGAGAATGAGTTTTTAAGTTTAATTAAGCTAAAAATAGAGTCATGTGAGGTCAAGAATATGGTCATATTCAAAAAAATAACTTGACAAATTCATGCATAGTATTTGAGAGGGTATGCTATCCCAAAATCCTAGATATCTATCGAGGGAAAGTAAGAATTAATCCGGATTTATAAAAAACCGAAAAGCTACTCAACTAATCGTTTGTATTAAAGTGTTTTTACCCTTATATACTAAAATTCTAATAATTTAATCTTAAACTTATAATATTTCAGTAAACAATTGTTGATTTGTAATTTACCAATATTCCTCTTCCTATTTTCTTTTTACCGCTATATGAAAACCAAGGACTTCTTTTCTTGTGAGGTCTAAAACTAAAGTAGGCAACTCAAGATCTGTGATCAGAATATAATTAATATGGCGTTTCACTGATTTTGTTCCTCTTTAAAATGAAAACTGGAAGCAGATTTTTTAGGGAATATATTATTTTAATGTCTTGTGAAAATATATATCTTGTTTTCAATCACGTTCAGTAATATAATTTTGAATTATTATTTTATATTAGAAAACAATTCCACTGAAAACGAGCAAACAAATAAATAAATTAAATTAACCAAGAAGATAATGAAGTCAACATCTATGTTATGAAACACCAGTTAAAAAAAAAAAAAGTGTCATGAAACAACATCAGTGCATACCTTCTGTACTTGTCGGTGGTGGCGATGGTGATGGCGGTGATTGTGGTGATGGCGGTGATTGTGGTGACTCAGCAGAAGGGTTATAAAAACGGTATGTCTCATACCTTAGAACACAGCTGGGTGTTAGAAATATTCCTCCTTGCTTTCCATTACAACATGATGAAGTATAATCCTGAACATCCTTTAGACAAGTGTTGCAATCCAGCTCGCTCAAATCAGGGGTGCACTGCATAAATGAATATATGGTTTGCCTGTTTGGGGCAGACGCACTCTGCAAAGCAAACTTGCGAGTAGAGTTTCCTTTTGCGGCAAGTTTTCTTTGGCTATCTAAAAAGGGTCCTAGCACGTTGTTGAAAGCTTCTACATTTGGGGCGTCTGCTACTCTGTAAGAGGCTCTTTTAGGGTCAGTTTCCAAAATATTAAATATGGATTTGTATGAGTATCGAATTAAACAAAATTTTGTGTCCCAAGCCCAATTGATAGCCTCCTTTTGGTTTGGACAAGCTTGCAGTAGTTCGTATCTTGACTCATTGATACAACTACGGCATTCGCTGGGGGAAGCGTCTCCAGCACAAAGTGCAATAGCGTATACTTTGTCCAGAGATTCACCAGCAGAGAAATTGTAAAACCCATAATCGATTTTGGTGTTGTTAATGATGGAGGTCAGGAGGCCATCGAGATTGGCCCTGTAGGTACTCTTACTGGTGTAGTTACCAGTGTCATAACAGTATTGGGCAGCTGTGGGAATAACAAGATGAATGAGAGCAAAATAGAAGAAAATTTGTAGTTTGGAACAGCCCATTTTCATTGCTCCTCTGCAGTTGTAGGTTTGAAGAATTTTAGTATAGCAATATATATCATTCTTGTTCTAAACTTTAATGCACGTGTCTACTTTCTACATTGACTAATTCGTTGGAAACTTCAATTCCAAGCTTTGGACTGGATAACACACTGTCGACGCAAAAACATGAATAAATAGTGATGAGAAAAAATGGAAATGAAAAAGCAGACTTCCTTCCGATTTTCTTCGTGGGCCACGTAGATGTGATCGCATTTTGAAAACACGAAATTTTTTTTGGATAATTAGAGGCGCACTCAAATTTGTACCATTTTTTATAACATACCTAAACGTCAACTTGTTATTGGTGCATAATAATTCTAATTTTTCCAAGTATACATTTGTTGATTTCATATATAAATAATGTAATCTAATCATAAGTTAACACTTAAATATGTTGGAAAATTGGTGGGAGTAAAGTTTGTTTTTGGCCCACAGAGACAATAAGTTACACTTGAGATTGAAATTGTTTAATAGGTTAATAAAATATAGTTGAGTTTAAACTCATAGACTTAATTTTTTTTCCTTAAGTGGTGTCTCTACCCAAAATGTCCTTCTAACAGATGGTATCAGAATCCAAAGCAGTTGTATATTCGGCCGAGAGAGGAAAAAAAAAAAGAAAAAAAAGGGACCCATAGTTGGGCGTCACAAGGTGGCAAAGTTATTAAGCTCCCTTTCACAAATAGAACATGTGTTGGTGCCTTCCGCTGCTGGAGCGAAGACAAGATGCTTATGTACTTGGAGCCTCTTACACAATCTTGGAAAGATGAGCATAATCTAAAATTAGAGTAAGAAATGGGACTTGAGGGAATACCTTTCCTTGTGTGTCCTATGGGCCAAAAGAAATGCAATAATATAAGAATGATGCCAATTTCCCAGAGTATAAAGGTAATTCTTACATGCTGCAGTAAAATACTAGAAGCACGTACATACTATCCACTGAATAGAAAAACGATGTGATCCCACTTCTAAAATGGGAGGTGGTATGTAACAACAGACCACGACATTGCTTGCGTGGAAATTATAATCATAATTGTCGTGGATCAAATGTTGCTTTGAAGCAACCTATTATTATAAGCACGATTTCAATAAAGATCTTAGGAAAGAATTAAAAATTTAAATAAAAACTTGTTAATAAGCATGATTTCTTTTATACTATTTATAGATCTCATGAATTACTTCATCCAGAAGATTTCAATAACTATTTGGCTATGTTTGAGAAGAGAGAAGTTCAATTTTTATATTTATATTTATAAAAACTAAATCATTATGCTTTAAGTTAGTGGCTGGGAACGAATTCAATTTCAATGAATTCCAAAATGGTAAGGACAAAATTCATTCATCATAAAAATAAAAAAATAAAAAAGATGCATGCAATTGAATTTCTTTCCCTTGAATTATAATGTAATATTTTCATGCGCTAGTAGCCAAAAAGTTTATTCTCAATGAATATAACTTTTTATGTTCTATATTTATTCAACTATCAAGAGAATATATAATATTAGAGACAACAATTAATATAGGACCAAGTTTTGACAAAAATCTTCTATTGGTTAAAAAAAATCAAGTTATATAACAAATGATGAGCTGAACTTTAATATTTTTCAAGAAATTGGGAAAGAAGCCTAAAATCCTTTGTCTCACTTTTTCTTTTCCAATTTATACTTCATCAATCACAACTTATCATCTGTTCTTTATTTCTTATTTTAGAGAGTATTTTACTATTTTAGTGAAAAATGAATCCTTACATGGTAGAGTATTAATTATAATACGTATAAGAGGTTTATTTATTTATTTTAATGTAGTAATATCCCTTCGTTTATCCTAGACATATATAAGAAGCATTTACAAGTATGACATTCATATACTTTAACTTCACTCTTTTCACACTTGTGAATACTTCTTATATATGTTTATAATTTTTAAATTTTTTCAGGTGAAAAGGATGCATCAATCAGTCATCTTTTAATTCATTTTTATTTTATGATCAATTCAAAGCTTTGAACCGAGCAATGCATGGTTGATGAAGACGTGAATGAATAGTGAGGTCATATTCAAAATTACTTGTCAAATGCATGCACTCATTCAGATTTGTCCAAAACCGCAATCCACGAAAATGAAAAATGTCTGTGTCAACATGGTTAATGGTGTACGCGGTATATGTCTCTCACACATTGGCGGGTCCCACAGTGTGTGGGGCCTGCCTATGACTAGAAGAATTCAAAAAGGTATCCGCGTTTTCAAATTCATCAATAGGACAAAATAGAATTCAAAAATGTCTTTTCTTCCATGGGCCACGGGTTTGAATTTGAAAACACGGATTTATTTATTTCGAATTAACGAAACTTAGAACTTTCTTCATTTTTGTTACATGCTATTGGTAACTAAATTTTAGGGAAAATTATAGTTTTCACTCCAATCTTTAATTGATTTATAATGTTCCTCAAAACTTTTGAGTGCAAAATTAACCACCTACTAATTTGGGAGTCTTCTTTTGTCACAAATAATAAACCTCATATTGTCTAATTTGGAGTTAATTTTAGCGAAAAAGTTACACATGTGCAACTTAAGTAATCTAAACAATTGAGGAGCATTTTGGTAATTTTCTATCGCATGAAATTACTAAAATACTTTTTCTTCTTGGAATGAATAATCAATAAATTTTATTAACAAAAAGAATAAATGAGTACAGCAAATTCAAAATTACACCAACAAGCAAAACAACATCCTGTTCAAGTCAAGGAAGCAAACAAAGCAACAACATTTCTGATTTAGAACGCTTCTCACGGTTCCCTACTTCCCTTTGAATCTGAACAAGAAAAAAAAAAAAAAAGGCGGCGGTGGTCCCAAGGGAGTCAATACCGTACCGGAGGCTGTACCGGTTTGCCCAACGGTACGATATATTTCGGATACCGGTCAATACCGGTATACCGTTTCGGATTTACCGCTATTTTTTATATTTATAAATAAATATATATATATAGATATATATGTATGTGTGTGTATATATATTATAATAAATATAAAAGCTTACCATAAAACATTTCTTCAATTCAGAACTAATTATTCATGATTTTATACTTTAGTATCAATTAAAAGAAAAAGAAAAAAACACAATATAAAAAATAGAAAGCTTAAAAGTTATTATTGCATACTAAGAAAACAAATAATACTAATAAGTTAATACAAATAAGTTACCATTCTGCCCTAAAAAAAATTTAAAAATTACAAGACTTAAAAAAAAAAAAAAAAAAAAAACTTTTTTCTGTACCGACCGGTATTGCCTGAAATTGGCCGGTATGGCCGATACATGGCCGGTACGGCCGGTATTTAAACCGGTACGAAACGTTGATGTTCGATACCGGTATGCAGCCGGTACGGCCGGTACCGGTACGGTATCGACCACCTTGGGTGGTCCATCTGTTGTCACCACCGAAAGCCCAGGCTTGATATCTCGTTCTGCCAAAAGCTCCACCAGATCTTGTTCTACCGTCTCTGGATCTTACTATTGAGTGTTTGGTGATTTGGTCAGAGGGAGGATGGATCTGTTTTGGTGAAGATTAGAGGAATAGAGAATGTGATAGGGAGAGCGAGAGAAGAAAAGAATGAAGATGAAGACACTTAAGAGAGGGAGGTGGGATCTGACGCTTTATTGGGGGAGAGGGTGACATGATATGTGAGACAGTTGCTTGGGGAAGTGTAGCTTTTTTAATTAAATAAGATGATACGTGTGGACTCAGTGTGGCTAATGACTATACATATTTTTTTCCCTGTCTTTATTATCGTTTGAAACTCTAGGTAAGTAGGTTCAAATACAACTTTTACAAGTTCACGGTCTAGAGGTATAGTATTTTGTATTTAAAATAATTATTTAAGATGAGATAAGACATTTGTGGTTGTCGTTTTTTTAATCTCGTTTGAAAGTTTAAATAGGATACAGTAATCCAAACATTTGAAGTTATTTTTTGAATTATATTGGTATACTGAAAAATTGTTATGTGGTACAAATTTGGTAAAGTATTTGAAATAGAAGAATATTTAATTATTTTTGTCAAAATTTGTAAAATAATATCACCTTATCTTTAATTAAGATATACTTCAACCTCTTTAAATATTATTTTTGACAAAATTGTTAATTTTTATATATTTTTTAATATTAATTAATTATTAAATTAATTATGACGTTATCATGGTTCGACCTCGGTTCAACCTCGGTTCGACCTCAAAAACCTTGAACTTCTCCCTTTTATGATTCAATGAACGGTCTGGGTCTAAAAACTTTGCATTTCAAACCACAATTTGATAAACCACTCGCCGAGATTAGAAGCTAGGTGGTACATTGTAAAAAAAATCTCAAATTACTTGAGAGAGTTAATCATGCAATTTGAATTGTCAAATTGAAGTATTTGTTGAGATCCGAATTTGACATAAAAAATGTTGGAGCTACTAAGAAGATCCTTGGAATAGAAATTCACCATGATAGAGGGACTTGTAATTGCGGTAATCTCATAAGGAATATCTTAAAAAGTTGTTAGAGTTGTTTAAAATGCTTGATTCAAAAACAGTTAGTGTAATGCTTGTTGCCAGTTTCTAATTGTCCTCACAGTTGCATCCAATGTTAAATATTAGATGAGGAGTCAGAGTTTATGTCTAAAGTGTCATATGCTAAATTGCTAATGTAATTGGGTGTCTCATGTACTTGATGGTGTGTAGTGTGTACTAGATAGACCTAATATTTCTAATGCAGTCAGTGTGGTTAGTAAGTATATGACAGATACTCGTTTGCCTTCGGTACCCTTTTTAATCATACATGAGCTTGTACAGAACATTGGGTTATGGGGATGGTGATTATGTTGGGGATGTTTATCTTTGTTGGTGGCCCAATATGCCACAAAAGTATAATATATGGCAGTAACAGATGCAGGAAAATGAGTGTCGCTTAAAACACTAGTTAATAAACTTGGTTGAAAGCAGGATAGCGTGGTGGGACATTGTAATTGTAAAAGCGCAATTGACTTGGCAAGGAATCTAAGTATAATGTGCAAGGACAAATTAAAGCATAATGATGTACAATATCACAAGATTAGAGAATGAACTTTTGGACTTGATTGGTGTTTGTTGTTTGTGATAGCCTTTGGGATTAGGCTGGTGATCATGAATGAGTTTCGTTTATGTAGATTGATCAAATTCAAGTAGAGATGGAGATTTGTCGACGTGGATATCTTTTGTGGCTTGAATTTGTCACAGTGCCCGAGCCGGTCATAATGGTTTGGCTGAATTCCTTTATATTTTGACCTAGTTCTTTTTTTTTTTTTTTTTTTTTTAAAGAGAGAAAAAGAAAAAAAAAAGACTTAAGTGTGGGAGTCATTGTCTCATGCCCAACGGTACATTAGGGTAAGTTTATGAGTACCACCAGCTTGAACCAGAGCTGGGAGACCAAGTTCTTTTATTAGCTTAAGGAATTCCACAGTTTTGTTATTTCTATCGTAGCCTACATATGCCATATATATGTACATTCAATTATTATTTTTTAGCTTAATTAGCTAAAAAAATCTAGCAATAGCACCATTATTGTAGCTCTATTTTTGTTGTGTGGGTTTGTTAAGGTCATGTTTTATATGTAATTGACTAATCTTTTGACAAAACACACTTTATTTGTGATTAGGTAGATGTAAATTGAGTTTAATACATCAAGAAATACGTTGTTCAAACATATAAAGTGTTAGTATTAAAGATATGAAGATTGATCCAAGAAACAAATGAAGAAAAGTTGTTTTATTAAAGCTCGACAGATAGCTACTATCGAGACTAAATGGGAAGCTCGACACATGCTCGATCTATCGAAAATTATGATTTCAGAATTTCAAATTTGAAATTCGACCCAAGCTGATGTATTTGTCTAAGTTTTCTTTTCTCACAAACCTAGACATATATAAGGCTTATTTTAAGAGCTGTCATACACGAATACAGAGACCAAGAGTTTAATTTTCTTTGTGAGAAACTACTGCATTTGTATGCCATAGAGTTTTGTAACCAAGTGCTTCCTAATTTTTATTGTTGATGAAGTGAAGAACTTTGCAGTCAACAACAATTATTTAAGTTGATAGAGATATTCATGTATTGGGATCTGTGCAAAGGAATTAGTCACAGATTGGAGATTTATGCATCAAAGAAAAGAAGGTTGCTACAAGATCAAATCTAATTGGGTACTGGAGCAAATGTTCAACTATAAGTTGGTATTTTGGAAAGGTAGTGGTAAGAGTCCTTATACTTGTAACTACTTGATTATTGTTTAGTGGATTCTTAGGAGTGGAGACCTTAAATTCACTCGGTGGAGTTTTTGCCTTACGAGAGGTTTTCACCATTTTTCAATAAATCACCATATTAATTTATTTTCCATTGCATATTAGTTTATTTGGTGATTTGTTGGTGTCTCCACAATTTGCATGTAATTTGACCTAATTAATTAGCTTGGGTAATTGTATTAATTTTAATCCAACAAGTGGTATCAGAGCAAGCACACTTTGATTAGATTTTAATCTTTGCTGTGTGATCCATTGACCCTTGTTATTATGGATACAAATTACATGAACAAGTCTTTTTATAATACCTCTTGTGATTCTAACAATGATGTATTTCAGTCTCTTAGGACATGTAAGTCTGAAATTTATTTGAGACAGATACATGTGTTAATTGAAAAAGGCTTGCATATGGATATGTTGATGAAATCAGCTCAGCTAAAAGAATTGTTGATTCTTGAGAAATGCAAAAGAAAACTAGACTGTCTCAAAAGATGCATACATTGGGCTGCAGGCAAGAGAAAGATGAAGGAATGATTGAGGTTGTCCAGCAGAGGTCACAAAGAAAGAACTCAACCATATAACTTGATTGATAAACATGAAGTGTGCTTTATGATGCATATTGCTCTTCAGGTGATGAATACATGTCTATGGTATCTTGACAGTGCATGTTCAAGACATATAATTAGGGACCGGTCTCTCTTCAAAACATTTGAGCCAAAAAGGTGTGGCAATGTTACATTTGGGGATGGAAGCAAATCCTAGATAAAGGGGAAAGGAATTATTTCCTTACGTGGATTACTTGACATCACAAATGTGCTATATGTTGAAGGACTAAAAGAGAATTTGTTGGCATAAGTCAAATTTATTATCAAGACCTCATGGTGCTATTTTCCAAAGGAAGATATCTAGTACTTAATGAACTAGGTGAACAACTTATTGGTGGGGTATGTACTTTGGATAATTGCTACGGCTTGGTTCCAAATATTAAGAGAGTCTGCAATAGTATTTAGGTGCCTAATGAAGAATTATGGCATAAAAGGATGGAACATGCAAGCTACAAACAACTGTCTATCATATCTAAGAATGAAGCAGTGCTGGGCATTCCCCAGATGGCTAAATTTGACAATACTCTGTGTGGACCATGTCAACTCAGAAAGCAAACAAGAACTCATCATCAGGCAACATTAACCATTGCCACTAGGGGTGTTCATCAAACCGCAAAAACTGCACCAAAACCACCCATAAAATGGTATAACCGCACCACGCCACAAGTAATAATGCATCACATGTTGAAGGACTAAAAGAGAATCTGTTGGCATAAGTCAAATTTGTTACCAAGACCTCATGGTGCTATTTTCCAAAGGAAGATATCTAGTACTTAATGAACTAGGTGAACAACTTATTGGTGGGGTATGTACTTTGGATAATTGCTACGGCTTGGTTCCAAATATTAAGAGAGTCTGCAATAGTATTTAGGTGCCTAATGAAGAATTATGGCATAAAAGGATGGAACATGCAAGCTACAAACAACTGTCTATCATATCTAAGAATGAAGCAGTGCTGGGCATTCCCCAGATGGCTAAATTTGACAATACTCTGTGTGGACCATGTCAACTCAGAAAGCAAACAAGAACTCATCATCAGGCAACATTAACCATTGCCACTAGGGGTGTTCATCAAACCGCAAAAACTGCACCAAAACCACCAACAAAATGGTATAACCGCACCACGCCACAAGTAATAATGCATCACATGGTGTAGTGCGACTTGTGGTTTTATAATAAGAAAACCATACAAACCACACTGCACCCTCTATATATTAATATATTTATTTATTTTTAATATTAAATATATTATTAACAGTTTAATAACGCTAGGTTTCAAAAAAATATATATATAGTTGGATAACTCTAGCAAGTGTTGACTAGGAAAGCCAGTCCAAAATAAAGAAAAACTAGCTCAATAATTTAAAACTTGGCCCAAAATAAAGAGAAAAATTAGTTTTGATCTAGGTAGGAAGGCTCAAAATTTGAAAAAATATACTGACTTTAAACCGTATCTTATACACAACATCACAAATGTTACTGCAAAAATGAGGTGCGGTGTGGTTATGATTTTGGCTAAACTCTAAACCACACCGTACTGCACACGTGATTGCAAAAATAAAGTGCAGTGCAGTTATAGTTTTAGCTAAACCGCTCCACAAAGTGCGGTGCTAAAAATGGCCCAAAACCACAGCGCATCACATTATGAACACCCTAACTACCATATCAAGACCATTTGAGCTCCTTCACATTGATCTCATGAGTCCTACTAGAACAAAATCTCTAGGAGGCAAGAGATATATCATGGTTGTGGTAGATGACTTTACCAAATTTACATGGGCAATTTTGCTGAGGTCCAAGTTTGAAGCACCTAGACAAATAGAAATCTTGTGCAAAAGATTGCAAAATGAAAATGGGGTATGCATAAATCGTCTTCGAAGTGATAATGGAAAAGAGTTTGAGAACGCCCAATCGGAACAATTTTGCATTGAAGTTGGGATAGCTCAATAATTCTTTGTTCCTATTACTCCTCAACAAAATGAAGTAGTATAATGGAAGAATTAAGTCATCCAAGAGATGGCCAGAGCTATCGTGCACAACAAGGATTTAGCGAAAATTTTGTGGGGTGAAGCTGTGAAAACTGCTTGTCACATTGTAAACAGGGTGTACTTCAGACCAAGAATAAAGAAAACTTCATATGAATTGAGGAAAGGGAAAAGGCCAAATGTAAAATGTAGGGACTCAAATTGGATTGGACCCAGAATAGGGATGGGTTTCTAGCCCAACAAGCCCAAACAATAAATTTTTAGAGAGTAGGTGAAAGAACTAGTTCTATTTGGTAGAAAAGGCCATGGTTATTGTGCAGCAAAAGACGTTTCAAGCTAACTGTATGATAAAAACTCTCCTCGGCTAGGTTTCAGGGGGTATCTTTCTGGGTTCTATCGCTTTTCTCTTTCTTTTTCCAAGAGTCCCCTTAATGTCATCCACTTTCAGGTTATATACTACGTCCGTCCCCTTCTTTTCATCGTACACGTGTAGGTTTTATCCTTATGACTCCTTTCTGTCCCATCCAGCACCTCCCGGAATCTTCGTTTAGCAGCCATAAGGCTACTTGGTTACTGTTCAGGTATCACCTCCACATTAATGCAGCCAGAGAGTTAGTTGGGAAGCATTTAATGTGGAGGTAGCAACTCCAGAAGTTATTTGTTATCACTCCTGGTTCCTTCTTTGTTCTATATTCACTTTCCAGTTCTAGTACAACTTTGCGGAATACCCCGAATAGTAAGATAGTTACATCCACCTCAGACCATAGTATCCGAAGTGAGTTTTATCCTCGGACGTGTCTTGGGCCACTATACATGACTTCCATCACTTTTTCATATATTAGTCCCACAATATCTCTCTTTAACTATCCTCAGATAAGTGAGTGTCCTCAGACTGGGTCGTTGGGCCACAAGCCCAATTCCTGCAATTTCTACATCATTCTTTTGGATACCCGGCCCCACAATAGCCCCTTAAAATCTCGCTTTTTGTCACCTCGGAAAAAGGAAGATTTTGATATCTTTCCCTCATCCCTTCTATGGACTTCCCTAATCTCCAGAACGCCTTTCTACCCGCCTAAGGCACGCTCCTAACGTTTCGGCGTTAAGAGCACGTCATTATTAAATGAGGGCGGCTTCTTTGTCCCCCACGTTCAATGGCAAGATGCGAATCTAACGGTGGAGGATCTTCCGTATTTATAAGCGGGATTTTTCCCGCTTACAATTTCTGCGCCCCTATATAGAGCTTTTCATATCAACTTTCTTTTCAGTTACAAAAATCACATCATCTTAGCGTGTATTCATTGAACCTGTCTCTCTTTCTCACCTCTCCACGTTCTCATAAATATTGAGAATCTGTCCGAGGAGCTCATTTTTCAAACCTATAAGTTTCCTTAACCCATTTTAGCCTTCAGTCCTTTCTACTAATTTTTCTTCGCGACTTTCAGAAAATGGGTAGATTCAAGAGTCTAGTTAAGTCCGAGGAGGATATAGAAGCATTTAGAGCTAAGTATAGGATTCCTCCAACAGTAGGAATGAGATATGCTTCCCCAGAAACGTGGATAAATGATAGGAAAACAAGGGAAGTGGTCATACCTATGATCGCCTTTATAGAGGGAGGGATGACCATTCCTATAGGTAACCTAACTAGAAGTTATCTTAGATTTTTTAGGTGATCTCCTATCCAATGCGCCTCAAATATGTTCAGGGTGCTAGGGCGTATAGAAGCTCTAAATGAGAGGATGAACTTAGGCCTGACCCATCATGATGTGAACTGGGTGTACAATCTCAATCACCTGAAGGGTTAGGGGTACTATCTTAAGTCTAGGTTCCCTAAAATAAGGTTAATCCAATGTCTCCCAACATCGAATAAGGGCTTAAAGGATGACTTCCTTATTTTTTCTGAGGAGTGGCATGATGGCTTACCCTGTCCGACTAGAGAGGGAACACCAGGTGGGATTTTTGTGGCTATAAGTCCATACAATTTGGATTGTACTATTTAGCTCAAGTTACCTTTATTTCTGATCAAGTTTTTCACTTGTTTTAAAGATTTTGCAGATAAGCGCGCTACCAGACCTTAGTTCAGACTAGTTAACAGGGAGAGCTTAGATAGAATCCTGCGATCCGAGGTGTATGTGAACCCATCTGACGGCCAACTGAGAGCAGTACACATAATCCTTAAGTACAAACCAATTTCCAAGGCCTTTCAAGCTCCCAAGTGCGTGATAAAGGTTAAAGATCCTTGGCTTCACCACATCAGTGTAGCCTTTGAAGGATTTATTGTTCCTGAGGGTGTTCCGATCCCTGAAGGTGCCCCTTTCACTGAGCCGTTATCTGTGGCCACTCCTTTTGTAGGAGCTTCGTCGTCACGCTTCATTCCTCAGGAAAGGAAGGAGGAAGAGGAAACCGAAGAAGAGGAAGAAGAAGAAGAAGAAGAAGTTGTAGAATTGTTGGATTCTGCAGGCGAATTCGAAGTTTTCAATCACCCCCAATCTCCCGAGGTGACTTCTGACAAAATGGGCAACCAGAGAAAGAGCCAAAGGAGTCTAATGGATGTGATTGAAGGCCAGCTTGGAAAGGGGGCGCCGGGAAAGTCAGCTCAGCCCAATCTCCCCCCTCCTCCTAAATCCCTTCTTCCCCTCCTCAATCACTTCAACCAACTGGGGTCGAACCTAATGACCCGAAGAGGATGAGAGAGTCAAAAGATAAAGAAGTGGTGGAGACGGGGAGGTCCTGTCCGACCCATGAAGACGAGGCTCAACGAGCTGCGAAGCAGCAAAAGGTTACCCATGGGCCTCCATGAATCGTGGAAATGGCAGTTACACAGTCCTCGGAACCCGAGGCCTGGCTCCCTGCACCCATGCTAGGTGGTGAGCCTTGAGGGAGGATGCATCAATTAGGGACTTCAACGGAGGGCTTGGGTGCCGCGTAGCCTCGGCCTTAGAGGAAACCCTCCTTCTGCCCAAGGACATGGCCAAGCTGAGAGGCATAAAGAAGAACGAGGTCTTCCAGAATAATAAGAGATACTTGGGCATGGTATGATACCCTTACTTTTATTATTATTATTATTATTGATAGGCCACAATCTGAATGACCCCTTGTGATTAAACTAATTAATTAATTAGCCAAGTTATTAATTAATCAATTTATCATACAATTGCATGGAAGCATAAACAAATCACCAAACAACTAAATATGCAGCGAAAATTAAATGACACGGTGATTTGTTTACAAATGGGGAAAACCCTTGCGGCAAAAATCCCACCGGGTGATTTTCAGGTCACCCACTCCCGAAACTCTACTATTATCAAATCAAGCGGTTACAAGTAAAGGAATCCCAAGTACCTTACCAACTTACAGTTGAACCCTTACCCCAATACCCAATTGGACTTGACCTGTAGTGACAATTTGCACCTTTGATGCATGGCTCCCAAGTACGTGACTAACCAATGCGCGGATCCCAGTACGCGACTTCAAACACCAACTAAGAAGGAGAGGTTGGCTGCAAAGTTCTTCAGTTCATCCCACACGATGAAGATCAGGAAGATGATTGGTTTCAAAACCTTTTGGTGCAAATACACAACAACTTCTTCAGAGAAGATGAACTAGGTCAAGAACTTCGTCTTTTGATCACAATTTGCTTGAATAGAGATTGCTCAATGCTTTTGCAACTTGTGTACAATTTGACGGCTCTTAAAACAATCATTTTATATGTTTAGGATTAGAAGAAAAGAATGCCCAAAAGCATATTCTCGGATCCCAAGGAAATCAGATCAGAAAATCTGATTTTGTAATTCTCGACAGATAGCAGGTGTCGAGGTAGCTATCGAGCAGGTGTCGAGAATTAATGAATTTGCACTTCAGCTTGCTTTTTCTTGGACAGACTTGATGACTTCAACACTTGATCTTGAAACCTTGTTTCTTGAAGTATTAAAAACACCTAGAACTACCCAATTACAAGTAGAGTGCGTTTTGTCAAAAGGATTAGCCAATTTACATAAATAATTGACATATGTTCTTAACAAGTGAAAACACATATGTCCTAACAATCTCCCCCTTTGGCAATCCGTGACAAAACCACAACAAACAAATGAACATATGAGAAAAGTCATAAATCACTCAACTCATATTCATTTTATTGAATACAATAAAATCTATCCTAACACAAACTCTTGAAAAACTTTGCAAGAAGAGAGTTTATGGCAAGTAGACTTTGACAACCTGTATTTTTGAAACACTTTAAACAAAACTCATAAAGGCATCTTGTGTGAAACATAAATAAATAGATTGCATACAAGTATAAGAATCATGTGTATAAAGATAGAAAAGAAACAACACATATAGAGAGAGGTGAAAGAAACATACATCCACATATAGAAAGAAGATAAGTACAATGTATGTAAAACTAGTCACAAGACCTCATATACAAGAACAATGTATCCATAAAGAATAGAAAAGAAAAGATACATCAAAACCTCACTAAATCCCTCAAAATATCAACACTCCCCTTATCAAAAATGTCTTACACTAACTCTCCCCCTAAGATGACTACTCTCATAACCCAAAACTACTAGTGTCATGTAGACATCTCATCAGTAGAGCTAGCATCTCCATCATCATCTGAAGCATCATCGTCATCACCATCATCATCATCATCCTTAGAGTCAGAACTCGTTGGAGAAGGTGGTGAAGGAGTAGCCTCAGAAACAAAACCGCCCATGGTCGCCTGCCGTCGTGCAATACGACCAACACGAACATTCACCTGATACAACTCAGTGGAGAGTATATCGAGGCGAGCATCCATGCGCTGCAGCTGCGCCATGATGTCTCCAAGAGATACATCGCCCATAGAGGAAGAAGGAGCATATGTAGATGGAGCAGATCTGGATGGAGCTAAACGGGAGGGAGGAGTGGAATTCGTCTATCTTGACCTAAACTGAGCCTCACTACGTTTTACGGTAGCGGCATCTATGGCACAAATGTGTGTGAAGTGGTCGGACACAAGAAAAGGGATAGAAAAATGGCGTAAGATCCTCATGATAGCGGAGGGAAAGATGAGCTTATCACGGGACGCCGAATCTAGATGGACATCTATGATAGAAAGGATGAAATGAGAAGGAAAATCTATAGTAAGATGCTCTAGAAGTGATAGCAAAAATCGAGCACGGGGCTCTATGATGGAGTTGTAGTGAGAGAATGGATGGAGTACAAAGGTCATCATCATGTTTAGAAATCTAGGACCTTTAGCAAAAGGCCTACATGATGTGTACTGATGCTCACCCCAATTAGCAGGACACTGACAAAAGGCAGAGATGAGCTCATCTTTGGACACAATCCACAGACGCTCACAGGAAGGATAGTCAGGAAAATCTATCCTAGGAACCCTAAGTACATCCACAACTAGTTGCGGTGTAACAGGGATGCGCGTACCTCGAACGCGAGTGAAAAAGAGAGGTACTGAACGATCTATCCCGTGCATGTTGGAGTAAAACTCCTGAATGAGCATGAGAGGACAAGTGACCGGGACGTCACACAGTGACTCCCATCCCTTACTGTGAATGACAGAGGGAAGGTCAGTGTCGGCGAAGTCTGCCAAAATGACTTGGCGTTCCGAATGAACACCTCGTCTAGAAAAGTTCTCAGAAAATGCCTTGTGGGCATCTCCATCACGGAACCGAAGGTTAAGAGGAGCAAAATCAGAAGAAGAGGAAGCTCCAAAACGCAGAGGGTTCCGAGCCGGAGTGGATTTACGTTTGGGTGGCATAGACACTACTAACTTAAAAGAATGAGAAAGAGATAGAGAGGGAGACAATCAGAAAAAATCCCAAAACAGTTCATATATATCAGATATATTGAACAAAAATTACGTATGCATGGGAATGCATGAACATGTGACATGCAAATTGAAAAAGCATCATGGGCTCAGCCCAATCCAATCCTAGCAGCACACAAACATAGAACATACATCTAAATGCATGTAAATATCATTCTAATGCACATGAAATGCAATGTATGACATTTTGAACACATTTTAGTGAAAAACCCAAAATTTCAAGAAAAACTCATTAATTTTGAAAAATCCCAAAAATCCCAAAACCTAGGTTTCAAAACATGAAATGCATGAAAAAGGAAGGGAAAAGTGATCTTACCAAGTGATTAGAAGCAAGGAATGGTCAAGATCTAAGTGGGTTGGAAGATTTGAGTGAGAAGAAGGTGTTTGGGAGAGGAACCGCCACGGACAGATCGAGAGAGATCAAATGAAATGAGAGAAAATTGCAACAGAGCCTTAAATAGACACCTCAGTAAATCTCGACAGTTGAGGTGTCGAGAGGTATCGAGGAAGCTGTTAAGGAAGGTATCGAGGAAATGTCTGTCGACAGCTGAAGGTGTCGAAAAGGTGTCGAGGAATGAACACCAGAACCAAGAACAGAAGCTCGATCGATTGACAAAGTATCGAGAAGGTATCGAGAAGACAGAAGATTTCTCGATCGATCCACTAGGTGTCGAGACAGGTGTCGAGATTGCGATAAGAAAAGGCTAGAGAAGCTCGACAGATGACCAGGTATCGGGAAGGTGTCGAGGAGGTGTCGAGCCATCAGTTAAAAGTAGTTTTTCGAGAAGTGAAAAACACAGATATGAATGCAATCCAACATACACCTCAACCATTGATCCAATCAACATGTAAAGCACTTACAAACATCTCTCGACAAAATTTAAAGCACATGGATCCTCAAAAACACACACACACACACACTAAACAAGTCTAACCAATTTTATATTTCAAAAACAAGTCAAGACAGTTTAGTAAGCATACATTAAGCACATGTAAACACTTATGATGGCCAAATCACATTGTACCTGCACATGTATCAAGAGTAGCAAGGAATATTGCGTATTGTGTATGAAAAATATCGCAAGATTGCATATGTGTATACATGTTATGACGATCTGAGATATGAGAAAATAACTTTAACTCACACACAATTATAACTGTTTGATGGGGACTATCACCTTCGAGGTACATCCTATGACTCCCACATCTCCTAGAAGACACGCTTGCAATCATATATAAAACATTTTAATCTTTTTGCTTTATATTTTTTTTGCATATTTTCTTTTAAGCATATCATGCATGGGCATATAAAATAGATAAAAGAAATACCCAACATGTTAAGCATAGACATTGCACTTTTGCTATGCTGAAGCATACGGATGTCTTTGACACTGCACTTTTGCTATGTCGAAGCATACAGGTGTCTATGACACTACATTTTTGTTATGCCGAAGCATACAGGTGTCATACTATGATTGGTGAGCAACAGTGGTGAGATGGTCATTTATGCCTTTCTCTTAGGATTTTCTAGTCCTACCTATCAAAAAGAGTGATATGAGTGTTAAGTTTTAAGAGATAACTTAATCTTATTCATCACAAACAAGAGCCACAAAGCTCACTTACTTAGTTATGCATAGAGATGCTCATCTAAGCTACAAAAGATACAAAATTTAGAAAACTTTGTTTCATTAGCCATCCAAGGTACACAAATACCAAAATACACATAACACACACTGTTTTTGTATTTTTCAATTTTTTCAATTTTTTTATTTTTTATTTTTATATCAAAAAACAAAATAAACAAAACTGAAAAATAACCAAATAAAAACATGTTAGACAAAGCAAAGCAAAAACTAGATTGACTCAACAGAAATGCAAAACACACAAGCAATGCAATAAACAAGAAAAACAAGAAGGGAAAAGAAAGTGATGAAATCACTTAGAGTCCTTTTCCTTCCACACTTTGGAAGAACCTTTCCTTTGATTGAACATTTGAACTGGTGGGGAGGGGAAAGGATTGAAACCGTTCAAGTTCGAAAGGAACATGAGGGCTTTCAGAAGATCTCCAAGAGGAGCAAGAGAGGATTGAAGCTGATTTTGGCTTCCAAATGCTATCATGTCATTGCTCTGTTGAGTGACTAACCACTTATAACAATTTGGTCGAGTATGACCGGCAGTTCCACAATGATAACAGAGATGCTACTTCTTTTGTTTAGACTTTTGAGAGTTAGCCTTCTTAGCCCTAGGATTTTTAGCATCTTTCTTATCTTGCTTAGGGGTGCTCCTAAGATAGATTTACTCTTGTCTAGGTTCTTATTAGCTAATTCAGTTTTAACCTCAGTGTTCTCAATTTCAGTGTTATTAGCAGGAGAAACAAAAATAGTATTACTAATAGAAGCAGTATTAGAGAAAGAAAGACCATACCCTAAGCCTGTTCGATCCGAAACAGATTTCTGATTGCTGAGCATCTCATTAAGCTTTGCACTTGAAGTCCTCTCTAGTTGAGCTCTGACTTGAAACAGCTCCGCTTCAAGCTTCTTGGTCTTCTCAGCCAAAAAGTTGTTCTCAAATCTTAGTGCTCCAATAGTTTGATTCGCTTCATCAAATTTTGTGGACAACTCTTCACGATCAAGTTCCACATCACTGAGCTTCTTGGTGGCCAGCCTATATAATTTCTCATGCTTCTCAGAGAGCTTGTAAAGCTTCTCATAGGCTGAATGGATATCATCTTGATCATCCATCTTCTCAAATTTGGACTCCACTAGTTCTTCTTCTTCATCCACTTCTTCAACAATCCCTTCAATAGGATTGATTGTGGCAATGAAGGCATTTAAGATTCCGTCATCCTCATTGTTGGAATCATCTTCAGATTCAGTGTCACTCAAGGTAGCAGCAAGTGCCTTGCTTTTTCCAATGCTCTTAAGATATGTAGGACACTCATGTTTCATGTGTCCGAACCCATGACATCCAAAGCACTTAGGTCCTGCGGGAACAGTATAATGACCGCCATCCTTAGCATCCTTCTTCCCTTTGTCTTGGCTTTTAAACTAAGAAGAACTAGACTGCCTGCGGTCCTTGTCAAAGCTTCTTCCATTGACATTCTTCATAAACTTCTTGAACTACCGGGTGATGTAGGACTTTATCTTGGAATCTTCATCATCGGAAGACTCATCTGTATCACTGCTCTTTGCCTTCAAGGCCATGCTTTTACCTTTATTTAACTTACCAATCCTAGATAACCCTATCTCATAGGTTTGCAAGTTTCCAACCAGCTCAGTCAAAGGAATCTTGTCTATATCCTTTGATTCTTCTATTGCCGTAATCTTGGCATGGAATCTTTTGGGTAGAGATCTGAGCACCTTCCTTAAAATCTTGGGTTCAGGGATGGTTTCCCTAAGATTGAAGGCTGAGTTCACTATGTCCTTGAGCTTGACATAGAACTCATCAAACGACTCATCCTCCTCCATCTTAATTTCTTCAAAGCTTGTAGTGAGCCTCTGAAACTTTAAATCTTTGACAGCCTTTGTTCCTTCATAGGTTGTTTGGAGGATGGTCCAAGCCTCCTTAGCAGTTTCAGTTGAGGATATCTTCTTGAACTCCTCATTGGTGACTGCGCTAAATAGGGCATTTAACGCTCTGCTGTTGAAGTTGGCCGCCTTGATCTTAGCATCATCCCAATCGGCCGGTTCTTCTTTTGGCTTGGTCCAGCCAATCTCTACAGCTTGCCACACCTTCTCATCTAAAGACTGCAAGAAAGCTCTCATGCGTACTTTCTAGTATGCATAGTTAGTGCCATCAAATAAAGGAGGTATGATTAATGACTGTCCTCTATCCATGACAAATAGGGGTCAATGGATCAACACAACAAAGATTAAAACCTAATCAGAGTGTGCCTACTCTGATACCACTTGATAGGCCACAATCTGAATGACCCCTTGTGATTAAACTAATTAATTAATTAGCTAAGTTATTAATTAATCAATTTATCATGCAATTACGTGGAAGCACAAACAAATTACCAAACAACTAAATATGCAGCGAAAATTAAATGACACGGTGATTTGTTTACGAATGGGGAAAACCCTTGCGGCAAAAACCCTACCGGGTGATTTTCAGGTCACCACTCCTGAAACTTCACTATTATCAAATCAAGCGGTTACAAGTAAAGGAATCCCAAGTACCTTACCAACCTACAGTTGAACCCTTGCCCCAATACCCAATTGGACTTGATCTGTAGTGACAATTTTCACCTTTGATGCACGACTCCCAAGTACGTGACTAACCAATGCGCGGATCCCAGTACGCGACTTCAAACACCAACTAAGAAGGAGAGGTTGGCTGCAAAGTTCTTTAGTTCATCCCACACGATGAAGATCAGGAAGATAATTGGTTACAAAACCCTTTGGTGCAAATACACAGCAACTTCTTCAGAGAAGATGAACTAGGTCAAGAACTTCGTCTTTTGATCACAATTTGCTTGAACAGAGATTGCTCAATGCTTTTGCAACTTGTGTACAATTTGACGGCTCTTAAAACAATCATTTTATATGTTTAGGGTTAAAAGAAAAGAAAGCCCAAAAGCATATTCACGGATCCCAAGGAAATCATATCAGAAAATATGATTTTGTAATTCTCGACAGATAGCAGGTGTCGAGGTAGCTATCGAGCAGGTGTCGAGAATTAACGAATTTGCATTTCAGCTTGCTTTTTTTTGGACAGACTTGATGACTTCAACACTTGATCTTGAAACCTTGTTTCTTGAAGTATTAAAAACACCTAGAACTGCCCAATTACAAGTAGAGTGCATTTTGTCAAAAGGATTAGCCAATTTACATAAATAAGTGATATATGTTCTTAACAAGTGAAAACACATATGTCCTAACAATTATGAACGTCGTGCAAACAATTGTATGTATTGTATCCCTAACTCTTTTTATTCTAGGCCGTTCAAGCCACTTTTAGGCTAAAGGAGATAACCAATGCTTGCTACCAGCAAATAGACGATGAAAGAAAGAAGTGAGCAACAGCTGTGCACACACTCACTGTCGCCGAGCAAACCAATGTACAGCTGAATAAAAAACTAGCCGAGGAAGAACACGCTCAGAAAAGTGCTGACTCTGCTCTAGAAAGCACCCAAAGGCAAGCCGAGGACCAGAGGAAACGTCTGCGTGATGCTAATGACCAACTTGCTGCTTCCAAGGAAGAGATATCAACTCTGAATGGACAACTGGGGGAAGCCCAGAGGCTTAGGGATCAGGTTGGAAAGGCTAAAGCTGAGGCTGAAAAAGAAAGAGACAAAGCTGAACAACATGGATATGACGTCAGCGTTGCGGAAATCGAGGATAGCTTCCAGGTTGAGGTGCCAGTCGTTTGTCGCACATACTGTGCTCAGACTTGGGAAGAAGCTCTCAATCGAACTGGGGTTGAGTCTTGATCTGAGCTGAGAAGGCTTGAAAATGTTTACTTCCCTCCGGCTATACGAGCCCTAGGTCCTTCTACTTAATAAGAAGAGGCATCCTCCACAGTTGTTGAATCAGCCAAGGAAGCTCAAACTCAGAATCCTTCCTCTCCCAATCAGCAGGAACAACTTGAAGTGCCTGAAGCTGCAAAAGATATCTCCTCGGATAAAGCAGCAGAGGGGCCTAAGGATGGGACAGCTTCTCAAGGCTTTGAACAGGCCTTAGCTTCAACAATCCTACCTGCTAGAGAAGCTCCAAAGGCAAAAGAGAAAGATGTTCCTCCTGAGGCCTCTGGCAAAGCTCCCTAGCCCAAGCTCCAAATAACATTAAAGCCATAGTTGACATAGTTGAATTTCCTTTATTTTTCAATTTATTTATTTATTTTTTTTTTTTAAGGATGTTTTTAATTGTAATGTGTACTTCCCTTTCTAAATTTATATAAGATGTTGTTGTTTCATTTATCATTCGTATACTTTCTGCACGAATATTCTTTGTTTTTACATGACCCCAGGCTATAAAAGGACAAAACCTGATACTATAAGGGAAAACTTGTATGTTAATTTGAAACCAAAGCAGACTATAATAGCAAACTACACAGCCCCACAAAGGCTTACTTTCAACTCATTAAAAAGTGTCCATATTTGAGAAAGTATTCTAAATGCTTAACCTAGGGAGGTATTGAGCACCTTAAAATGCTTTAAGTGATGCTCATGGAGCTTGATTTGGTATACAATTTTAATTGTACAAACCTTATTTAAAAGGCATTGATCCCTATTAAGTTTGTTGTACAAACAATCTGTTATACCGTAGTTCCTGTTTAATACGTCAGTGGATGTCAAGATGTAATAATTTTCACTAAGTTTGTGGTCCGAGGACCTGACATAACTTAGTAATTTCGTAGTGTATTAATTTCCACTAAGTTGTGGTCCGAGGACCTGACATGACTTAGTTTCTGTTTAATACTTCAATAGATTTTATAGTGTATTAATTTCCACTAAGTTGTGGTCCGAGGACTTGACATGACTTAGTTTCTGTTTAATACTTCAATAGTTTGAGAAACACAAGTAACAGAATTCAGGATAAACTGTAAAAGTAAGTAAAACAGAACTATTCTTATTAATAATAATACCTCTTTAGGTTGCTTACATTCCAAGGATGGAGTACAGTTTTCTCATCTAAATCTTCTAAGTAATAAGCACCTATTCCTGCTACAGATGTGATATGATACGATCCTTCCTAATTAGGCGCTAACTTTCCCCAAGCTGGATTTTTGGTAGTTCCCAAGACTTTTCTCAATACCAAGTCTCCTAGGGCTAACGGCCTCAGCTTTACATTTGCATCATAACCTTGTTTTAGCTTATGTTGGTAATAGGCCAATTGAACCATCGCATTCTCTCGTCGTTCGTCTATCAAGTCTAGGTTCTTCTTCAACAGCTCATCATTTCCATCCGAGGTGAAAGTACTGGGTTTCAAGAGGAATCACGGCCTCAGCTCCATACGTCATTGAAAATGGGGTCTCCCCTGTTGACCGTCGAGGCGTTATTCGATACGTCCAGAGGACATGTGGCAGCTCCTCCACCCATCTTCCCTTTGCATCATCCAGCCTTTTCTTAAGCCCACCCACTATGACTTTGTTAACAGCCTCAGCCTGCCCATTTCCCTGTGGATAGGCCGGAGTGGAATATCTGTTCTTTATCCCTAGACCGGAACAATACTTCCTAAAAGCCTTGTTGTCAAATTGTAGACCATTATCTGAGATAAGAGCTTGAGGAACCCTGAATCGAGTAATGATATTCTTCCAAACAAACCTCTTGACATCCACATCCCTAATATTAGCCAGAGGCTCAGCTTCAACCCATTTCGTAAAATAGTTTGTGCCAACTAGCATATATTTTTTATTTCCTATTGCTTTAGGAAAAGGGCCAACGATGTCTAAGCCCCACTGAGCAAAAGGCCAAGGATTTAAAAGAGGATTAAGAACTCCTCCCGGTTGATGGATGTTTGGTGCGAACCTTTGGCATTGATCACACTTCCTAACATACTCCTGTGTTTCCTTTTGCATGCCTGTCCACCAATACCCCTGAGTAATTGCCCGGTGAGATAAAGACCTCCCTCCAGTGTGACTCCCACAGATCCCTTTATGTAGCTCTTCTAGAAGTGCCTCTGATACCTCGGGGTGTACATAAAGCAGATATGGCCCAGAGTAAGAGCATTTGTATAACTTTTTGTCCTCGGACAGCCAAAACCGAGGAGCTTTTCTTTGTATCTTTTCAGCTTCTGATTTGTCCTCGGGCAATATATCCTTCTCGAGGAACAACAGTATAGGATCCATCCAACAACACGCCGAACTGATTTGATTGACCTGAAGCGAGTCCCCTGTTACTGGGGTGGGTGTGTTTAAGTCTTCAACCATTATTACCCGGGGTAAGTTCTGCGCCGAGGAGGTAGCAAGGGTAGCCAAAGAGTCTGCATGGACATTTCCGCTCCTAGGGACATGGGTTAATTCAAAAAACTCAAAATTTACTTGCATACGCCTAACCTGGCCCAAGTACTCCTGCATTCTGGTATCCCGAGCTTCCAACTCCCCTCTGACCTGGCCCACGACCAGTCTCGAATTTGAGAAAATCTCCACTGTTTTTCCACCCAATTTCCTAACCATCGCCATCCCCATTAATAAAGCTTCATACTCTGCCTCATTGTTAGTGGTTGAGAATCTCAATCTTAAAGACTTCTCGATAATGACCTGTTCAAGAGATATCAGAACCAGCCCCACTCCTGACCCTCTCTGATTTGCTGCTCCATCCACATACACTTTCCAAGGTGAGGCATGTTGCGCGGAGATGAGGCCAACTGATTTTTCATCCATGCCACGCGGGCTTGTCTCTATTTCTTCAGGGCCTTCAGCAAATTCAGCCACTAGGTCGGCGAGAACCTGACCCTTCACAGAGGTACGGGGCATATACTTAATATCAAAAGCCCCTAAAATCGTGCCCCACTTGGCAATCCTACCAGTGTAGTCTGCACTTCGAAGTACTGCCTTAAGTGGATACCGAGTCAGGACGACCACAGTGTGTGCCTGGAAATAATGGGGGAGTTTCCTTGTAGCGTGCACCATTGCCAAAATGACATTTTCCAATGGCAGAAAACGTACCCCAGCCTCGTGAAGTGACTTGCTCACATAATAGACTGGCCATTGTACGTCATTATCTACTCGTATCAGAACAAAACTAATCGCGTAAGTGGCTATTGCCAAGTAGGAAAGAAGGACCTCATCCACCTCAGGACTAGACATAATGGGTGGTTGAGATAGATACTCTTTAAGCTGCTGGAATGCCAGGGCGCACTCCTCTGTCCATTCAAATCCTTTCCACTTGTAGAGTAGCAGGAAAAAAGGTCTGCACCTATCCGTTGACCTGGATATGAATCTGTTCAAAGCAGCGGTCATCCCAGTCAACCTCTAGACCTCCTTGGGATTCCAAGGTGGTTGCAAGCTGCTTATGACTCTAATTTGATCAGGGTTCACTTCAATTCCTCGATGAGTCACCATGTAGCCCAAAAACTTCCCTGAGCTTACCCCGAATGAGCACTTGGATGCGTTCAGTCGCAATTTGTGTTTCCTTAAAATCTCAAAGTGTTGGTGAGGTCTGTCACATGCTCGTCCACTACCTTGCTCTTCACAACCATATCATCAATATAGATCTCGATGCTCCTGCCCAACTGTGGCTCAAACATCTTCGTCATCATCCGCTGGTAAGTAGACCCCGTGTTCTTCAAGCCAAAGGGCATTACCTTATAGTGATAATTTCCAGTGGGAGTAAGAAAAGCGGTCTTCTCCTGATCATCCAATGCCAGTGGGATCTGATGATAGCCCTGAAAGACCTCTAGGAAGCTCATCCGAGGATGGCCCACTGTTGCATCCACCAGATGATCTATACGGAGCATAAGAAAAGGGTCTTTTGGATAAGCTCTATTAAGGTCCGTGAAATCAACACATACGCGCCATTTTCCATTTTTCTTTTTCACCACGACCGTATTGGCCAACCACTGAGGGTAAAACACCTCCTTGATAGCCCCTGCCTGCTTGAGCTTGGTCACCTCGTTTTTGATAGCCTCGGCATGTACTCTGGATGGACGCCGAGGTGGCAGTTTTTTTGGAATAACAGAGGGATTGACATTCAAATGATGACAAATGAAATCTGGATCCACCCCTGGGGCTTCGTAGGCATTCCATGCAAACATATCAACGTTTCTCCTGAGGACCTCAACCAACTGCTCCTTCTCTAACAAAGGTAACTGTGCTCCAACCTGAAAGTACTTTTCTGGATCATCACCAACACTCACCCTCTCCAAATTCTCACACTCCGTATCTCTGGCGAACGTGCTAAAGAGGGTTCCCGGAGTCTTTGATTGCTATAAGTCATTCTCAGCTGTGGCCAAAGAATTTGTCTCTGGCCGATATTGAATAGCCGCTATCAAGCACTGTTTAGCCATGACTTGATTTCCCAATATTTCTAACACCTGGCCTCCGGATGGATATTTCACCTTCTGATGAAGAGTGGAAGAAACAGCCCCCAAGGTATGCAGCCAAGGCCTACCCAAAATAGTCGTATACGGAGAAAAAGCATCTACCACAATAAAATCCACTTCCACCACATCTGATCCAGTCTGCACAGGTAATCTAATCATACCCATGGGAATGACCGACCTACCCTCAAAACGCACCAACGGGGAGCTATAAGCTGTCAGATCTTGGGGTCTCAAATTCAGCCCCCTATACAAGTCAGGATACATCACCTCGGCTGCGCTCCCCTCATCAACCATCACCCTTCTCACATCATACCCTCCGATCCTAAGTGTAACCACCAAAGCATCATCATGTGGTTGTATGGTTCCTCTCTTGTCTTCATCTGAAAAGCCCAACACCAGTGAGGTGCCCAGTCTTGCTCTCTTCGGCATTGAACTAGAGCCCTTATCTGAACAATGAGACACAGACGTTACCCTAGAGGGACAAGACCCTGTTCTTCCGGGGCAGCAAATATAACATTTATCGTGCCTAGGGGGGTCCTGAAGAGGCATTTCCCCGAAACGTCGAGCCTGCCTGACTTCCTCGGCCACTAGAATGATGCAGAAGTTGAGTCAACTTCCCTTCTCGGACTAGCTGTTCCAAGTGGTCCCACAGGTTTCTGCAATCTTCAGTAGTATGTCCATGGTCTTGGTGATATTGGCAGTAAAGGTTTTGATTATGTTTCGTAGGATCTCCTGCCATCCTATTGGGCCATCTGAAGAATGGCTCGTTCTTTATCTTCTCCAGAACTCGTTGCACTGGTTCTCGAAACATGGCATTAACCACCTGTGAATTAACAGATCTTGACTGCCCCCCAAAATCCCTCCGAGGTCAGTTGTTGTTATACCAGTCCGACCTGAAATCCCTCCTCTTCTGAGGGACCACCTTGGACTTTCCTCTACCCTCTATCTGATCCTCCTCTACTCTTCTATACTTGTCAATCCGGTCTATAAGCTGTCACACGTTGGTAACAGGTTTACCAGTCAGAGATCTCCTCAGATCATGCTCGGTTGGAAGGCCCTCCTTGAAGGTATTAATGGCCACGTCATCATGGGCTCCATCTACTTCGTTGAACATTTCCCAGTATCTATCAGAATAGGCCTTCAGGGTTTCCCCCTCCCACATAGACATGGATAATAACGATCCCAAGGGCTAAACAACCCTCCTGCAAGTGATAAAGCGGGCACCAAAAGCTTGGGTGAGCTTCTTAAACGAGTCAATAGTATTCGCTCTCAGACCGTTGAACCATCTCATCGCCACTGGACCTATGCTAGATGGGAAAACTTTGCACATCAAGGCCTCGTCCTTAGCATGAACGGCCATTCTCTGACTGAAATGGCTAACATGTTCCACTGGATCTATTCGACCATTGTAAATGGTGAACGTAGGTTGACGGAACCGCCGAGGAAGATTTGCATCCTCAATGCATCGCGTGAAGGGCGATTTGGAAACTTGACTCAACGCTTTGTTCAAAGCGTCATTCCCTAAGCCCTGGCGAGGTGGACTCTTATATTTTCGTTCACGGCGGTACTCCTCATCATACGAAAAAGTCTCACTAGGTGGAGTTCTTGACCTCCGTCTGTAACTGGTGTCATTTGACTCCTCAGAGGATTGCCCGGAGTTGTGAGCCATACGTTTCCTTCGTTCATGTCGTAATTCCCTTTTTAATCTGTTAATCTCATGCTGCATATCCCTGTCGTTCTTTACGTGGGAAATATGGCTTTTCCCCCGAGAATGACTTCTATCAATGTGGGTTGTTTGCGCACTTCCCTCACAATCCCCTCTTTGTTCATGGATTACCAACAGATTACCATGTTGAGAGCCCCTAGACTCTACCTGGTGTGGATTACCATCCACTTGCTGCGGTGCTCCCCCTTCCATCACAACCACTGTACCTGCCTTTCCTTACGAATAGATCAAGTTCTCCCTACAGATGGCGCCAATTGTAGGGACTCAAATTGGATTGGACCCAGAATATGGATGGGTTTCTAGCCCAACAAGCCCAAACAATAAATTTTTAGAGAGTGGGTGAAAGAACTAGTTCTATTTGGTAGAAAAGGTCATGGTTATTGTGCAGCAAAAGACGTTTCAAGCTAACTGTATGATAAAAACTGTCCTCGGCTAGGTTTTAGGGGGTATCTTTCTGGGTTCTATCGCTTTTCTCTTTCTTTTTCCAAAAGTCCCCTTAATGTCATCCACTTTCAGGTTATATACTACATCCGTCCCCCTCTTTTCACCGTACACGTGTAGGTTTTATCCTTAGGACTCCTTTCTGTCCCATCCAGCACCTCCCAGAATCTTCATTTAGCAGCCATAAGGCTGCTTGGTTACTGTTTAGGTATCACCTCCACATTAATGTGGCCAGAGAGTTAGCTGGGAAGCATTTAATGTGGAGGTAGCAACTCCAGAAGATATTTGTTATCGCTCCTGGTTCTTTCTTTGTTCTATATTCACTTTCCAGTTCTAGTACAACTTTGCGGAGTACCCCGAATAATAAGATAGTTATATTCACCTTGAACCATAGTATCCGAGGTGAGTTTTATTCTCGAACGTGTCTTGGGCCACTATACATGACTTCCATCCCTTTTTCGTATATTAGTCCCACAATATCTCTCTTTAACTATCCTCGGATAAATGAGTGTCCTCGGACTAGGCCGTTGGGTCACAAGCCCAATTCCTGCAATTTCTACATCATTCTTTTGGATACCCGGCCCCACATAAAATATTTCAAAATATTTGGTAGCACTTGCTTCATCTTAAAAGATAGGGAAAATGTGGAAAAGTTTGACACTCGAATTGATGAAGGTGCCTTTCTTGGTTATTCATCCTCTAACAAGGTCTACAAGATATTAAACAAAAGAATAGGTAAAGTCATGGAAACTGTTGTTCCAAGTGAATATGAATGTTAAGTGAAAGTGAAATCATACCAAATATGAAGCGGTCAAGGCTTGCATTTGGCACAAGTTCATAGACTAAAAGCCTCTCCTCTCCTTCCATGCAGAATCCTAAGAGTCATACAAGATGATGGTGCTGTAACCTAGCAACTAACATGACCTCATTCTTGAACACTATTTCTCCTTGTGATGAATTTTTGGATAACCTTTTCATAGCTATTTCTTGTCCATTTGGGAACCTACCTTGAAAAAAGAATATATATATATATATATATGTAATCCCAAATAATTCAAAATTTGGGATTTAACATATTATGTGAAAACAATGATACACTCTTCCACTCAATAATGTCAAATTACGTTGTAGACAGCACCAAATCGACCCTCTCCGAACTTATTAGCATCAGAGAAGTTCTGTGTAGCAACTCTGATTTTGACAAAGTCAAATTGCAAGCATTCAACAACACTAATTTGATCATCAGCATCAACTGAAGAACAAGTCAATACGTCTGAGTTAGATTACTAAGTATTGCCTAAATCGAAATTGCAATTATGTATATACAAAAGCAACAAGGGGTATGCAGAACGAATTACTGAAATCCTTTCTTCTTGAATTCCGAGGGAATTAAAAATGTCTTCTATGTAATATTCTTGTATTTGTTTAGTACAACTCTTGCAGTAGGGTAGTTTCCACTAAAACCGATTTAATATCCAATTAATGGCCTCTCGATTATGTTTTTAAAATGATAAGGAGAAAATAATAGCTGAAATAGCGGAATCTTATTTTCATTAATATTGCTTAATTCTCTAAACAATGCATTCACCACTACATAAAAATTGTGGGGATATGGTAATTTTTCTTGCTTTTATAGTAATGATTCACTTATCACTTAGCAAAAAGGAAAGGTAAACCAATTTCTAACTTACTTTCAGCTTTATCCACTGGGTTCCTCGCTCTAAAATTGATGCAGATGCTGATAGAGATGATTAGTACAGCAGAAGCAATTAATAGTAGTCACTACTCACAACTACAATGAATGCAGCTCGAGATGAGTCACTTTCCTTCCTGCAAAATCCGAAATTCTGCTTTTATTAAAACATTAATTGCAAGTGCTCAATTTCGGGACAGAGGAGAAAAAAAATTATACATATTTTGAATAGGGTGTTTTTTTTTTTTTTTTTTCCTTTTGGAGAGAATTTCAACTTATAGCGTTCACTTTTGATAATTGTTTTTTATTATCAGATCAAGACATAAATCAGTTTTTAAAATAGGCGAAAATTGATCCTTGAATGGGGTGTGTTTTCATTTATGTTTCTATTTGGTTATGCCATACGTACGTTAATGTTCTTTAGCATATTTTGCATCTTTATTATATGTATTTTGTGGTACATTTTTAATAATATTAAGGAAATATCTTTTTTTGGAAACAACCTCACATTCAATTCTGAGATCAAAAGTGGTGCGAACGTAATGACACCAACAAACCATATGTGTGTGTATATATATATATATATAGTTTCTTCGGTCAACGTTGACCTAGCACTGTTCACATTTGAAAATATGTACTTCTGTCTATAGACTCTATACCAGGGTTGAAAATTGGTGAGGCAGCGCCTACTAGGCCATCTTTCTTCCTTCAATATCAGATGGACTTCCACCGAATAAACAAATGTGACCGTCGTTGGACATTCCGAAAAGCTACTCAACTAATAATTTGAATTAAACTTTTCTTTCTTGTATCCTAAACTTCTAATAATTTCATCCTAAATTCATATTTATTTCTTTTTATGTACCCTCTTAGCTATTACAATCAAGGATCAAAGGGCTTGGTCACTTGTGTGGTCTAAAAGTATACTATTTCAAAAACTGTGCCCAGAACATAATTTTTTTTTTTGTTGTAATTAATATGGCGTTTCCATGATTTTGTTCCTCTTTAATCTGAAAACAGAATTTACTTTTCAGGCAATATATTATTTTAATGTTCTATGAAAAGAAGTAGTTTTCCACAATAATTAAAAAAACACACACAAACATTTCAATAATACAACTTTGCTCTATTATTCGTTTCTACAATATATATATATATATATATATTATATTATATTATATTATATTATATTATATTAACAATTCCACCGAAAACACGTACAAATAAATAATTAAACCAACATGATAAGTCAACTTATAAGTTCTAAGTCATGAAACATATCAGTGTCATACCTAATGTAGACGTAGGCAAATCTGGTGGTGGGGATGCTGATGGGAATAGGGCCGGTGGTGGAGGAGACGATGGTGGTGGCGCTGTATCATTCCTGCTCTGTACTGATCTTATGCAAGTATCTACTTTCTTACGTTGACTAATGCGTTGGAAACTTCTATAATTTTATGACCAATTCAATGCTTTGAACCGAATAATATACGGTCGACGAAAACGTGACTGAATGGTGGAAGGAAAATTTTGAAAAAAAAAAAAAAAAAAAAAAAAAAGGATATTTGCTTCGTGGGCCATGTTGAATTCACGGATTTTTTTTTTTTTTGAAAAACACTTGAGACACCCAAATCAGTATCCAATTTCATAACCCAAAATATATGAGTTACAAACAATTTTACAATAATTTTTACAATTTTTTTATGTAGTGAATGGTAGTTGATAAATTAAAAATCAGTTCTAGTTAATGTTAGACCCAAATGAGAACCAATTAGAATAGACCACATCAATAAGTTGTAAAATATTGTAATATAATTTATGACTATAATATTACTCTTTTATAAAATGACTAAATGTCAATTCATAATTGATGCATGACAATTTCATTTTCATCAATTATATGTGGCAGTCTCTTGGGTAAATGATTTAATCCAAGCACATGAAACTAGAGAGTTAATAATTGAGACTTGTTCATGGTCCATAAAGAGGCAATGACTCGTGGCCTGTTTGGATAGAGGGGGGAAGGAGGGGGAGTGGAGGGGAGTAGAGTAGAGTTGGCTAAAAATAAGCTAATTTTGTGCTAAATATACTCTACTCTACTCTACTCTCCCTTCTCCCTCCTCAATCCAAACGGACCATCAGAAAAGATAAGCATTGGTATGAGACAAATGATTTTTTTTTTCCTCTAATGATGAGCAGTGGTATGTACCTGAATAAAAATCCAATATTAGAACTTGGATGTTTCAATTCATCCATTGTGTCCACAAGGAGTGCTCTCATGCCTGAGTGCATGTGGAAGCAGTAATGTGTCTTGTAGCCTCTTGCAAGAGTTAAAGTGACCTCCCCTACATGAGGTCAGTGGGTCGAGGTGTTCACCTGGCTCTACTTCCCCTTGTGGTGAAGTTCAAAAAGGAAGGAAACCTATGGCAGAGGAGCTCAAGAAGCTCTGGAGTAAACTCTCCTTCACGGAAGAGGAGGACGAAAGTCTAGAGCTTGGAAGTAGTAGTACAAGGGCAGCAAGAGAATTAGGGATGAACTGTGTAGTGATGAAGGTTTTGACCCATAGAAGTTTAAGCTTAGACGCTCTAAGGAAAAATATGAGAATGTTGTGGAAGCCTAACAAAGGTGTCCAAATCTTTGAGATAGAGGAGGCCCTTTTTTTCGTTGAGTTTGGAAATGGAAAGGATAAGAAGAAAATACTGGACATATGCCCATGGAGCTACGAAAAGCAGTTAGTGCTCATGCAAGAGTTTGAGGAGGAACTAGCCCTAAAAGAGATAATCCTGAAGTGGTTACCCTTTTGGATCCAGATCTTTAACCTTCCCCTGAAGAGTAGAACTAAAGAAATGGGATGGGAAATTGGCTCTACGTTAGGGGAGGTTTTGGAGGTGGACGTCCCAGAAACAGGGATTCAATAGGGGAAATGCTTGTAGGTTCGAGTTCGGATAGATGTCACCAAAAAACTTGTCCGGGAGAAGAAAATCACCACAAAAGGGTGAGAGAGCAGATGGGTGAACTTCAAGTACAAAAGACTCCTTAACTTCTGCTACAAGTGTGGTCTGTTTAGCCATGCTCTAAAAGATTGCCCGAAAGGTCTAGAAAACAACAACCAGGTTGAGGTTGAATGCATGCAGTATGGAGCCTAGTTAAGGGGCGAACTATCAAGAAGAAGCAGAAAAGAACAAGGAAACTTTGGAGTAGGGAGTGACTCTAATAGCAAGCACAGGACAACCGAAACTGGATTGGAGAGGACAGTAGAGAAGAACCATGTGCCCAGCAAGGTAACAAAGGTAGATCAGATAGCAACCCAACGTGGGAGATAACAAAGTCAAATGCCTTAAAACACCCAATGAGAGAATTGCGAGAAAATGGAAAGGTTAAAGGGTTGATGGGAAAGTTAGAGGAGAAGAAAGCCCCTTTGGCAAGACATCCTTAGAACTACCCATAGCCTAAGCAGACAAAGTTGAGGTGATGTAGTGGGAGAAAGTGACCAGTCAGGTTGATGAACCTGCTTTTTAATTCGGTTTGATGCTAAGCCCAACCCTAACAATCAAAAAGGGGGCCCTAACACTGAGTTGGGCCCAATGGCTATGACCTACAACCTAAAAGAAGGATGGGTAATAGAAAAGTTGGGCCTGAGAAGTCAGCATTGGAAGAGACTAGCATAGGAGGTGAAACCAAGTGCAATTCATAAATAAGTAAACCCAAATGGCTAGAAAAGATAAGGCCCAATCCCATTACAAGAACCAGACCCTAAATTTATTGATTAGAAGAGAAGAAGAGGAAAGAAGCAACAAAACGCAACCCTAAAGAAGGAAAATCGAAAGGATGGTAGTGAGGCGGTGGTTGCTTTGCAGCATCGCTGAGCCCAATAAGATTTTAGTCTGGAATTGTCAGGGTTTAAGGTCATCCCTGGCGATTCAAACCCTCACCGATGAGGTGAAGGCAAAAAACCCAATTTTGGTCTTCCTTGCAGAGACAAAGGCCAGAGTGATGGGAGAAGCGGTGGCGTAGCTTTACTATGGAAGGAAGGCACCAATGTCAGGTTCAAGAGCTACTTAAACTCACATATCGATGTGGTAGTCCATATACCGATCCATTGCCAACCGCAGGCCTCTACGGTCAACCAGACTCGAGAAAAAGACATATCTCATGGCAACTGTTGGAAGCACTACGAGCCTAGTGTGACATGCCATGGATGGTATTTGGGGATTTCAATGAGATTTCACACCCTCATGAGAAGCTTGGTTGGATGGATAGAGATGTAAAGCAGATGGTAGCATTTAGAGAATGCTTGGGCAAGTGTGGTTTGTATGATTTAGGTTTTATTGGGCAAAGATTTACATGGTGTAATGGTCAATTGGGGAGTAGCGTACCCTTCTCAGACTGAATAGAATGGTGGCTAATGAGGACTGGATGGAGAAATTCCCTAAGGCCAGAGTCCATCACTCCTCAATCTCTGATCATTGCCTTCTAATGCTTCTCCTCAAAAAAAGGCAAACCCAAAAACCGGCCAAGAAAATATTTTTCTTCGAAGCCATGTGGACGAGAGAGGAAAGGTGCAGGGAGGTGGTAGAAACAGCCTGAGATCCTTACCGAGGTGACCTAAACTTTTAAGTCATAGATAGACTGAAGAGATGCCAGGAGCAACTCCAAAGATGGAATTGGAGAGAGTTTGGGCACGTGAACAAAACTCTGAAATAGAAGCAGAATCAACTCCAACAACTTGAATCCCTTACTAGCCTTCATTAGAGATACAGAGCTTGAAGAAAGAGATTAACAAGACATTGATCAGGGAGGAAATCATGTGGCACCAAAGATCTAGAGCACTGTGGATCAAATGGGGTGATCGAAATATGAAGTTCTTTCATGCCACAGCCTGTTAAAGGCATCGGAACAATAAAATTGTGGGACTCATGAATCTAAATGGCATTTGGCAAGAAGACCAGGAGGGAGTTGAGGGCATCATCCTTGATTACTTCTCAACCATCTTCAAGTCAGACCATCCAATCAAATTTGAGGCAAGTCTCAATGCAGTAACCACTCGAGTTACCCCAAACATTAATGATGAGTTGCTAGTAGACTTCAAGGTGGAGAAGGTGTGGAGAGCTCTTAAACAAATGCATCCCACAAAATCCCAGGGTTTGAATAGTTTGGCGTTTTAAAAAAAAAATTAAATCAATTTTTATGGGCCAATGGGGCAGGGGGGTGTTGTTTGTGGAGGCATTGGATTTTTTTGATGTGGCAAACGAGCAGGATGGCTTGAGTCAATCGAGTTGCAAGTCAAAATAGGTTCGGGTAAAAAAAAAGGGGGGGGGGGGGGGGAGGTCATTTGAAGTGGGTTAGGAATGGATTGAGTCAATCAGGTTATGGGTTAGGTCTTATGAGGTCAACCCATATTTTTCACATGAATTTTTTCTTTTAAAGAAAAAAATTATATTTGCCATTTGGAAAGTAATGCAGTAAATTACTTAAAGTAAATTGCATTGCTTTGAATCCACCATTCATATTAAGAATGAGCTCAGCTAAACAAATTAATATTTATTCAATAATTTTAAAATTATACAAATTCCAACATTACTAACCAAAACAAAATACCACAAAAGATAATTAAAACAAACACACAAATTTCATTTCTATACAAAAACAACATCCCAAAACATAAAACAAAATTACAAATGCCTTATTGAATAACTAATTTGACAACGAATAAAAAAATATAAGAAATTTACAATCTTGAAAACTAATTTTATATTCTAATATCAATTTTATTTGGTGTAAGATTTATAACTGGAAGGAAGAGAAAGCTAGAGAGAGTTCGGGAAGATTTTTCTCTATATTATGAATGAATGAATGATTCTATACAAGGATTGAAGTATTTACACGTGGAAATAAAATACACTACCTAATTTCTGCTTGTAGCTTAACTAACAACTAATAGAGCTCTTTCTTTTTACACAGTTTGCTTATCGTTTAGCTTGTTTTCTTCACAGCTCTTCTGGTCTTTTTTTTTTTTTTTTTTTTTTTCCCTGCTTTGATCCTTCTTTTTCTTCTTATCTTTAGAACCTTGATAGTTGGCACTTTATTTCAATTTGAGAATATACATTAAACTTTGATTGTTTATTTATTTATACATGACCTCTATTATGAATATCATATTATTGTTAAACAAGACACACTCCAAGAAATATTATAATTTATTTTGAAAAGTCGTTTATTTTGAACTTAAGTTGTTAAAAAATAGGACTAAGTATCTATAATTTATGCTAATTTCGTTGATATACTTTGGATTTAATCTCTTCACACTTAAGAATGTTTCTCATACATGTCTATAATTTTAAATATGTGTTTTTTTTTTTTTTTTTTTTTTTTTTTTTAACTCTGCTGAAACTAGATTAATTATCTTGACATATACTTTTTTATTTGATATTTAAAAATCTTTAGTCATTACAGTATGCCTTAACCATTCATCTTTTAATTTATTTGCATGTAGCTCTATAAAGTTCTCAATTATTTCCTTAAAGTCGTTGTATCTAAATGATGTGAAATATATATTTTTGAATGGTGTTATCCAAAATATGTTAAAAAATTAATATTTGTTTATATACTAATGGGTTAGTCACAGGAATAATATTGCCAATTGAGTATGACTTGTGTATTGTAAAACTCACAATAGATAATTAAACCAATATTGTGTTGATTTTTTTTTTAACTAAAAAAAAAAGTTTAAAAAAATGGGTTGGTCACAGGTCAAGTTAGGGTTGGGCCACAAATCAATCTATTTTTGCTTCGCTTCAAAAAATTTGATGTCAAATCAGGTCAACAAATTTTGACTAGTTTTGCCATGTCTTTGTAGGTAGAGATATTGTTCAGTTTGAAAATTTGAGTAGTTTTGTGAAATGACGAATTGGAGACGGGTAATTTTGTTTTGGGCAGAGGTCATGAATGTAGTGGGATTTTGTACGAATTTTGATTCTTGGACAAATTTGTGTCACAAGACTAGGGACTGATCTTTTAAATAGCATATTTTAGAAAATTTAATTTTAATGCAATCCAGCTCGCTCAAATCAGGGTGCACTCAACAGGTAGTGCATATTGTTAGAAAATGGTAAACCAAAAGCTGCTTCTTGATTTTTCTATAACAGTTTGCGAATCTTGTTTTTCCATAAATTATTGTGTCTATTGCATTCCATAATGTTTGTGACTTTGTGTATTTTACATTCTTGAATTTTCTATTATGAACTGAAGAGTTATTAGAATGAAGAAAACTCTTGTAATTTCACTTGGTTGGAAACTCTATAAATGGAGGTAGATATGTGGCGTGAATGTTTCTGCTAGAAAATGTAAATAGAGAGAGAAAAAAAGTTGTAGAGAGCACTCAAGGTAGCAACCTAATACTTTCTAATGTAAGAGAAAAAGTATTGGAGAGTTCTCAAGGCAGTAGCCTTATCTGTGAGAGTTTTTTAAAAGGCTGTAGCCTTATTTGTGATAGTTATGTAAAAAGTCGTAGCCTTATTTGTGGGAGTTGTACAAGGCCGTAGCCTTTGTTGTTGAGAGTTCTGTACAAGGTCTTTGTTTATGAGTTTGAAATTTGTCTAATAAAATGTTCATTCCCCTCTATCTTGTGAGTATTTATTTTGTTATTCTTTCTATTATGGCTTTGCAAAGCCAACAAAGTGGCATCAAAACTTTTGCTATTTTAACAAATTGGTATTAGAGCCAAGTTCCTAAAAGCCTAAAGTCTTTGTCTTCATTTTTAGTGAAGATGACTTCTAACATGGTTCAACCACAAATTCCGAGATTGACAAAAGAAAACTATGAGAATTAGCAGATTCAAATGAAACTACTATTTGGATCACAGGAGCTATGGGAGCTTGTCACTAATAAGTATGTAGAATAATTGAGCAAGAAGTCACCTACAAAATAGAGCAAAAATTTTTGCACACGGATCAAAGGAAGAAAGACAAAAATGTACTGTTTTTATTCCATCAAGAGATGGATGAGTCAACTTTTGAGAAAATTGTCAATACAAATTCACATAAAGAAGAATGGGAGACCCTTGGCACTTTCTTCAAGGAATCAAGGGTGTTGATTGTGTGAAAAAAGTTTGTTTGCAAACTCTTCGAGTTGAGTTTGAAGCTGCTTGTATGAAAGATGATCAGGCAATTTATGATTATTTATCACGATTACTTGTAATTATTAATCGATTTAAGAGTAATGGAGCAAGCACACTCAGCAGAGCAAACTTGTGAGTAGAGTTTCCTGTTGCACGCAGCGCGTTTTCTTATGCTATTAAACAAGGGTTTTAGCACGCTGTTCAAAGCTTTTACATCAGAAACGTTTTCTTTGTTTAAAAAGGCTCTTCCAGGGCTAGCCTCCAAAATATTAAGGCGTAAATGCATTTTTCGTCCCTACATTATGGGGTCATTTCTATTTTGGTCTCTACATTTCTATTTTACTACTTTTAGTCCCTAATCCAATTAACGCTTGTTATTTTAGTCCTTTCCGTCAGCCAATAGACGGAAATAGTTGACGTGGCTAATGGCACATTAAAATAATAATTAAAAAATCTACTTTAGCATTAAAAAATGCCACATTAGCATATAATTTAATTTTAATTAAATAAAAAAATTAAAAACAAAATTAAAAACAAAAAATTACAGATCTAAGAACATACAAAGTTGTTCTTCAATGTTCTTTCTTAAATAAAAAAATAATCCTAGCAACGATATCAAACTCAGAATCAAAAAATAAACCCTAGTCGACCCTTTCCTCTTTCCCCTATGGCCAATCACTACTGATTAAAAAAAAAAAAAAAAAAAAGAATCGAAGAAGAAGAAGAAAGTTCTAGAAGATTCCAAAAGTTCTAGATCAATGGCGGAGACGAAGAGATCGACGGGCATAGTGAAGTGGTTTAGCGCGCAAAAGGGGTTTGGGTTCATAACTCCAGCCGATGAAGGCGAGGATCACTTCGTGCACCAGACCTCGATCCATTCTGATGGGTTTCGGACTCTTTCGGAGGGTCAAGCTGTCGAGTTCTTCATCGATTTTGGGGACGATGGGCGCACCAAAGCGGTTGATTTGACCAACCTTACCAGATCCTGCCGCGGCGGTGGAAGAGGAGGTGGGAGGGGTAGAGCTAGTAATTTTGGCAGATTTGGTGGTGGAAGGTGTGGTTTTGGACCAAGAGGTGGAATTGGAAGAACTAGTGGCAGTGGTGAGTGTTACAATTGTGGGCGAATTGGTCATTTGGCTAGGGACGAAAAGAGCATTTTTCTGCGTTTTAATTTTCTGGTTTCTAGGTTTTCTGGGTTTCATTTTTCTAGTTTTCTGGGTTTCATTTTTCTGTGTTTTCTGGGTTTTATTTTTCTGGTTTTCTGCATTTTCTGAGTTTTAATTTTTTGGTTTCTGCGTTTTATTTTTCTGGGTTTTTTGGGTTTCATTTTTTTGGGTTTACTGGGTTTCATTTTTCTGGTTTTCTAGGTTTCATTTTTCTGCGTTTTCTGGGTTTCATTTTTCTGGGTTTTAATTTTCTGGTTTCTGCGTTTTATTTTTCTGGGTTTTCTGGGTTTCATTTTTCTGGGTTTCTGGGTTTCATTTTTCTGTTATTTTGTGGGTTGATTGGGTGGGATTGATTGTGATGGTGGTTGGGTTGTGGTAGTCCGATGGTGATTGGGTTCTGGGTGCTGGGTTTATTTCTTGGATTTGGGAAGAACATGAAGACCGAAGAACAAGTTCTTATTTTCTTATTAAAAAAATAATAATAAGTTTTGTTTTTAAATTTTTTTTTTGGTTTAAATTATCTGACAAGGCTTTGGAAACTCATGTGGCGCCGGATTTTTATTAATATTTTAATCAGTCTGTTAGCCACGTCAGCTATTTCCGTTTGTTGACTGACGGAAAGGATTAAAATAACAAGCGTTAATTGGATTAGGGACTAAAAGTGGTAAAATAGAAATGTAGGGACTAAAATAAAAATGACCTCATAATGTAGGGACGAAAAATACATTTACGCCAAATATTAAATATGGATTTGTATGAGTATCAAAGTGAACATTTTTTAATCCAAGCCCAATTGATGGCCTCCTTTTGGTATGGACAAGCCCGTTAATAATAGTTCACTACTTGACCAATTGACTCAAGTACGGCATTCGCTGGGCAAATTGACTCCTCTATAAAGTGCAATCGCGTATACTTTATCGGGTGATTCACCAATAGAAAAATTGTAAAACCCTTAATCGGTTTTATTGTTGTTAATCATGGAGGTCAGGAGGCTATCGAGGTTTGCCCTGTAGGTGCCAGGTTAGACCGCCGGCTGCGGGGGGGGGGGGGGGGGGGGGGGGGGGTGGGGAGGAGTTCGCGTGGGGGCCCTAAATTAAAATAAAAAAAAATTATTATATATGTGTATTAATTTTAGCAATTTTAGTCTATAAAATTACATTTTATTTCCCTTTAGCAATATCATTGGTTCTTTTAAGAGTAATGCTATACTCACAAACTTTTTTATAACATTTTTACAAACCTTTTTGGTAGCAAATTTTTATTAGTTCACATATGGAGTATGGACACAATATTTACATCATTTTTTTACTTACTAGTAACCACTTATTACATAAGTAATTTATAAAAAAAAAAAAAAAAAAAAACTTGCAGCTCTAGTATTTTCCTTATTTTAGTGACCATAAAAAAATTTATAGATGTAAAATCTAAAACAAAATATTCAAGCCAAACAAAAAAATTAGCTCAACAACAAAAATTACAAGTAAAACTAAAAACAAAATTAAGCTTAATTAACTAATTTTATCCAAAATAAATAACCCTGCCCTTTAAAAAAATTCTAAACAAAAATAATTTTGTTCCTAACTATCAAAAAAAAAATAAAAAAAATCTCAACAACTAAGTAGCATAATTAGAGGTTGAAATCACTGCACACAGCCAACAGTAAAATCACCCCCTCTAACTCAAAGTTTTGGCTCCATCCCTGATAGGTACTGTTGGTGTAAAAGAAGAATGAGAGCAAAATAAAAGAAAAATTGTAGTTTGGAATAGCCCATTTTCATTTTTCCTCTGCTGTTGTAGGTTGGAAGCATTTTAATCTAGCAATGTATATCATCCCTGTTCTGTACTTTCATGCATGTATCTACTTTCTACATTGACTAATACGTTGGAAACTTCAATTCAAAGCTTTGGACAGAGAGAATAATACATATAGTAGACGCGAAGGAGGTGGTATTACTGATTTTCTCGACGCGAAGACGTGGGTAAATACTAAAGACTACTATCGATAAGACAAAATGGAAATGAAAAAAGAAAAAGAAAAAAAGAGATTTCTTTCGTGGGCCAAGTACGTAGATGCGAGTCGCATTTGGAAAACACACGGATTTTGTTATGGAAAACTAGAGACTCACCCAAATTAGTACCCAATTTCATAACATATCCAAGTGTCAGTTAACCAAAGGTGTTCTCACCAAAAAAAAAAAAAAAAGTCATTGGTGCATAATATTTCTATTTTCCATCTGTAAATGATGTAATCTAATCACAACTTGAAACTTAAACAAAAAGAAATTGGGTAGCAAATCAGACAATAACTTAAATGTAAGGGGAAAGATTGTTTGATAGGTTAGTCTAATATAGTTGAATCCAAACTGGCTTAAGCTTTTAGCTTATGTGGTGTCTTTGTCTATATATCTATTACTATATATAATGACAGAAGCCTAATCTTAAATTGTTACCTATTGAGGCATATGTTACATTAATACAGTAATACATTAAAAAATCTGCAAAGAGACATATTGATACAGACTACTGGTGTTCACCAAAATGTACAAACCACAAAACCGTCTGCAAAATGGCATACCACAAGTAATAGTGGATAGCACCGCATTGCACTGCATGGTGTAGTGCGGTTTATGATTTTATAATAAGAAAATTGTACAAACTTCACCGTACTGGACCCTATCTATATATTAATATATTTATACCTGTCGAAACATTGAAAGGCAACTAAAAAAAAAAAAAAACATAATTCATCGTAACCAGCGCAAAATTTCTTGTGGCATCATTTGACCGGCTACATCTTTGCAAGTTACCTTATTTATTTTACCATTTGTACCTTTTTCTATTTTGTGAAAATAGTTTTTCGACCGATCAATAGTCTTTTGACTCTCTTATGCGCTAAGAGTTACTCCGGAAATCAAACATTACCCTTTTCGCAAGTTCAAAGGTTAGAATGGAACATCTAGATTTTTCCGTCTTTTTTGAATTTCTTTTTTTTTTAAATATATTTTTTTGTTTGTTTATGTTGATAAAGTTTTGCCAATCAGACAATATTTCCGGAAGTTTAAGCCCATACATGAACAACAAAACAAAACAAACTAGAAAAGTACAACAGAAAACAAATAGAAAGCCAAATAACATACTAAAATAGATTATTGAATAGAAAATGGATGAGATCCCACTTCTAAAACGGAAGATGGTATAAATACAAAGCACAAAAATCTCTCTCAAAGCCAATGTTATCCAGGACCTTGTGGTAATTATAAGCATACAGATCTTATGCAAACGTTAAAAATTTTAATATTTTCTCATACAGACGATATTTTTTGGTTGCGCTTTAAGTTAGTGAGAAGGAATACAATCTCATTGAATTCCAGATAAAGATGAAATTCATTCATGATTATGCTTGCAATTGAATTTCTTTTCCCGAAGTTATTATATAATATTTACATGCACAAAGTAAGATTATTGTTCAAAAATTTTACACTCAAGGAACATATAATTTTTATGTTCTATATTCAACCGTCAAGTATTACAACAATATAGGACCAAGTTTTGATTTAAAAAAAATAAATAAATCTTGTATTGGTTTAAAAAGATCAAGTCATAAAAAAAATGAGTTGAACCTTGATATTTTTCAAGAATGACACCCAATAGCGAAAAAATAAACTAAAAAGTAGAGCCCTAGTGATATTTGGTACAGCATAGAGTGGAATGCAATATTTAGGACATATCATTTTATTCTTTTTTAATTATGAGTAGTGCTGTAGATCAGAATAAAAATTCCTTGTCCCAGTTCTTCTATTCCAATTTATACTTTACCAATTACAACTTCTCATCTATTCTCTATTTCTGGTTTTAGAGATTTATTCTCTTCTTCTAATTTCTGGTGGATTTTAAACTTTTTTTTTTCCCTTGTAGGCTCAAGTAATCTCTTGTGGACTAAGACGTTTTTAAAGAAACAGAGTGTTCTACTTATTGCGATGGCCCATCTACGTTGGCAATTATTGATTTATAATGCTATCATAGCATTAGAAATCACAATTCTTAGAGGTACAGTGGCTAATTCTTAATGAATTTTGTAGGGCCTCAGAGCATGTAAGCCCCACATCCTGTAAGATAGCGACGACATAGCCACTAAGATACCACCCCTTAATTCTCTCTCCCCAAAAATGCCGCAAGAAGTAGCAAAATTTCAATGCTGTAATGCCTTATAAGTTATGACACTCCCATAGTACATGACATTTTACATTGGCACTACTGTCGTGCATCACTTTTGTGAAATGAAAATCGAGTGTCTATAAAAACCAAAATTGCTTTTTTATACAAGACATGTCCTTTAAAATGCAAAATGCGGTGTATTGATTTTATGAAATGCAAATGGAAATGGAAATGTGAGAATGAACTAATTATTAAATTCCCATGAATTAAATTTATCTTCCCAATTCATGAACCCGTACAATTGTATTGCAAAACAAGATTGCACAAATGTAAAATCCATCAAATGCTAGTGAGGATCTAATTCCGAAATTGAAACATCATTTACTGAGGCTTGGACAGAGCTACTTTTGGATTGTGTTGACCTCATCTTCCTTGAATCATGCTCCACCAAGAGCATGTTTGATCTAGTCCTGCTGTCCTTCAGAAACGCTGGTTGTGATGGTACTGATAGACTCATAGATTCACTATTAAGCATGAGAACAACTGAAGCCATGGTTGGTCTCTTATCTACATTTTCTTGAACGCAGAGTAAGCCAATATGGATGCATTTCATTATTTCAGTTGTTGAATCGGTACGCAATGCGGGATCCACAAGATTAGAAGTTGTCCCATCCCTCCACTGTTTCCAGGCCTGCAAAGGTATGTAAAAATTGTAAACACAATAACAAAGTGAATATTATTTTACCTTAGGGTATCATATGAATCACTAGCCACGCTTATGAGTTAGAATGGAGGGAAAGTACTTGTACTCACATAATTTACAAGGCCATCTCCATTGTCTTGAATATGAAAAGTATTATTTTTCTGCCCAGCCACCATCTTTAGGACTATCATACCAAAACTAAAAATATCGGACTTCATTGAAAATTGTCCGTGAAACGCATATTCTGGAGACATGTATCCATTGTACATGTGGATAAGAATAAGATAAGTTTGTTTACATGGTATTAGAGATTTCTATATTATAATTTAAAATTAATTTGATTTCATCACATTTGAATAAAGATGGTTTAAAATATTTTTTTAGGACTTCCCCATTCTCTCAACGAATAATAGTTTTTATTCTCTATAATAGTATGAGAGATAAACTTACTAGGTCCCCACAATTCTATTTGTCTTTCCTTGAGTTTGATCTAGTTGAAATAATCTCGCCATACCAAAATCGGAAATCTTGGGGTTCATACTGGCATCAAGTAGAATGTTGCTAGCTTTGAGATCTCGATGAATAATACGAAGTTGAGAATCTTCATGAAGGTAAAGAAGTCCTCGAGCAATACCCTCAATAATTTTGAAGCGCTTTTCCCAATTCAATTGTGCACGCTTGATTGGATCTACATATTCATGTAAGCGTATAATTCCAATAAATAAATATATGTGGAAGTGTTTGTAACCCAACACTAAATCATTTAAGAAGAAATGACTATAAATAGAACGTGACAATTAAGATAGAAGTGCAACATACCAAATATGAAGCGGTCAAGGCTTCCATTTGGCACAAACTCGTAAACTAGAAGCCTCTCATCCCCTTCCAAGCAGAATCCTAAGAATCGAACAAGATTACGGTGTTGTAACCTTGCAACTAATATGACCTCATTTTTAAACTCGACTTCTCCTTGTGAAGAATTCCTAGACAACCTTTTCACAATTATTTCTTGTCCATTTGAGAACTTACCTTGAAAAAATTTAAATATAAAAAAATAAATTTAAATATAATTATGAAATCCTCAAAAATTCAAAATTAGGAATTTAACAGGTTAAGAAAAGTAAAATTGATATTTATTTCACTTGACAATGTCACATTACCTTGTAGACAACACCAAATCCACCCTCTCCAAGCTTATTAGTATCAGAGAAGTTCTGTGTAGCAACTCTGATTTTGCCAAAGTCAAAATGCAAGGATTCAACAACGCTAATTTCATCTTCAGCTTCGCCTGAAGAACGAGTCAATATGTCTGAATTAGATAACTGAATTGACTAAATTGAAATTTTAATTATGTGTACACAAAAATAACAAGAGGGCCTATGCAGAACTGATTACTGAATCGTGTCTTCTTGAACTCTAAATGGAGTAAAAAATGTCCTGTATGTAATATTCTTGAATTTGTTTTAGTAGAACTATTGCATACACTCATCTTTCAATTAGTTTTCATAATTCTTTCCGCTAGAACCGATTTCATGTCCAATTAATGGTAGCTAAATTATGCTTTTGTTCTGTTTAAATGATAAGGAGAAAATAATACTTGAAAAAGTTGAATCTTCTTTCACTAATATTGCTTAATACTTCAAGCAATGCTTACACCACCACATACAAGTTGTAGAGATATGGTAGTTTTTCGTCCTTTTATAGTAATGATTCACTTATCATTTAGCAACAAGGAAAGGTAAACCAATTTCTAACTTACTTTCAACTTTCTTCCTTGGGTTCCTCTTTCTTAAATAGATGCAAATGCAGATTGAGATGATTAGTGCAGCAGCAGAAATAGTTATCACTACCACAACGATTGTAGTTCAACATGAATTGCTTTCCTTTCCTGCAAAAGCCGGAACTCTGCCTTCATGAAAACATTCCGAGTGTTGAATTTCAGAATGAACATTACTAGAGGATGCAGAGGAGCGGGGAAAAAACTTAAAAGCAAAAATGACTTAATATAGATGGAACATTAGACCACTAAAAATAGTCTACATATAATTTGTTATGTCGTAAGTATAATAGCATGGCTACACATTTCTACTTATGGCTTTTGGATGTGATTTTCGGATCTGAGAGAGAGAAGAGAGAACATAAATAATTAAAGTGATTAAGTCTTAACAGCTTACGCTTAAAAGTTTTAACTCATTGAAAAACATACATGTATGGTAGACTAATTCCAAAATTCTACACATAACGTGGTTCAGTCTTAACAGATTGCACTTAATGTGATTCACGAGTCCATAAAATTGCATGTTTAATCCTTGACATTAATTTGCAATACCTACCTTTAGGTGAAAATTTTAACAATGACTAATAAGTGAAAATTTTATTAATGACTAATAAGTCCATAAATTTGCACAATTAAGCCTTGGCATTAATTTATGAATACCAGCTCTTTTGGAGAAAAGTTTATTGATGAGTATCTTACAAAAGGGAAGATTAGACAATATGCAAGAGTACAATAATAGTGTATTCTCTAATTTCACATGAATAATAGGTCACACCATAAATTTAATTGGTGGGACACTATTATATATGAGATATTGGAGATTCATGATATGCATGATTGGGTTTATAATTAGGGGTTGTGTATATGAGGCAAATAAAAGGGGATTAACCATATTAGTAAGACATTATTATATGCAATGAAAAACATATTTAGACCCTCTTATATATATATATATATATACAAGATAAAATTCTAGTCTAATATAATCTAAGTGTATATGTGGGTGAAACTCCCTCTTGGAGACTTAAACCTCAGCCCTTGCCCCCTCACACCCTACAAGCACTTATACTTGTGGAGTGACCATCGCACCAAAGGTGTGCAGTTGTATATTTAGACCCGGTGGTTGATTTATATGGAAATTAGTAAAATTTGACAAACTAACAAATTATACAATTCCAATTATTATCGGTTAAATGCCACAAATTATGCACGTCAAAAAACATAAAGCACAAAGAAGTAAAGTAAAGAACACAATTCATTGGTGTTGAAGTGGGAAACTTATGGACACATCCAAAAAAAAAAATTCACTAATATTATTAAAATTCCTTTTTCAGGCTAGGGTTAACCCTTTAGTGGTTTTTTTTTTTTTTTTTTTTAATAAGTCTAAGACAGCCTAATAATCAATTCTGATAGGAAACAAAACAAAACCGGGGAGAAGGTAATGACACAAAAAATTAGTTAAATCATTTCTTGTTTCTACGTTGACCAGGGAGTTCATAGTTCCTACTTTTTTTTTAGAGAGATAATTTTTTTAATGTACTTGAAAAGGCTGGTTAAGATGTGAGTGCCCGAGAACAAAAGGATGTGATATTTTGAACTTTATGAGCGGAAGGCAAGCAAAACTTTTTCTTTGAGATTTGGCTTACCTTTAATACTTTTTTAATTAGACATTTTTTTTTAAAAAATATATAATATAAGATAAGTGGTAATTTTTCATTAAAACAAAAGAAAATTCTAGTTTTAGAGGTAAGCCAGACCCTTTTTTTTCTTTGTAATGAGCTTTTACTTCTCAAGCAATAAATATAGTGGCGAACTCATGTCATGTGCAGTCATAAATGTGGTCATATTCAAAATAACACAACAAATTCATGCATAATATTTAAGAGGGGTTGTAATCTCAAGATCCTAGAATAGCCAAGGAAAAATAAAAACTAATTCGCATTTAACCAAAAACGAAAACCGACTCAAACTAATCGTTTGTATTAAACTTTTCCTTCTACTACGTACCGTCATATATGAAAACCAATCTCCATGTGGTCTAAAAGTAGTAGTTTAAAAACTGTGTTTAGACTATAATTAAAATGGCATTTCAATGATTTTGTTCCTCTTTAAAGTGAAAACTGAAAACAAATCTTGCTTAGCAAACATATTATTGTTTGCTTCTACATACAAAAAACTATTATATAAGATAACATTTCCACTGCAAACAACCAAACAAATAAATGATTAAACCAAGATTAAGATAAGTCAACTTCTAAGTCAAGAAATGAAAATATGAAAAATTCATGAAACATCAGTGCTTATATACCTGGTGTAGTTGTAGGCAATTCTGGTGGTGGGGATGCTGCAGATGGGACTAGTGGCGGTGGTGATGCTGATGGTGGCAGCGGTGACGGTGGTGGCTCAACTGAAGGGTCATAAAAAGAGTATACTTCAAACCTTATATCACAGCTGGGTGTTACAAATTTACCTCCTTGCTTTCCATTACAACATTGTGGTATAAAACTCTGAATCTGCTGCAAGCAACTGTTGCATTCTAGCTTGCTCAAATCAGGGGTGCACTCAAGAAGTGCATGTATGGTTTGGAAGTTTGGGGCAGGGGCACTCTGCAGAGCAAACTTGTGAGTAGAATTTCCTGATGCAGTACGGTTTCTTAGGATATTTAACAAGGGTAATAGCACGTTGTTGAAAGCTTCTACGTCTGAGACGTCTCCTGTGTTGTAAAAGGCAAAAAGAGGGCTAGCTTCCATAGCATTAAATATGGATCTGTTTGAGTATCGAAGCGAGCATTTATCAGGCCAAATGATTGCCTCCTTTTGGTTTGGACAAGCTTTCAATAGGTCAGAACTTGCCCCACTGATACAACTACGGCATTCGCTGGGCGAAGTGTCTCCTCTACAGAGCGCAATCGCGTATACTTTGTTGGGAGCTTCACCAAAAGAAAAATTGTAAAACCCATAATTAATTTTGGTGTTGTTAATCATTGAGGCCAGGAGAGTATTGAGGTTTGCCCTGTAGGTACTGTTACTGGTGTAGTTTCCAGTGTCATAACAGTGTTGGGCAGCTGTGGGAATAACAAGAAGAATGACAGTAGTCTCGAATGGCCCATTTTCATTGTTCCTCTGCAGTTGTAGCTAGGTTGGAAGAATTTTAGCATTAGACTCCTATGTCATTCCTGTTCTATACTTTCATCAGTTCATGTATTGCTTTCTACATTGACTATGGTGTTGGAAACTTCATTTAATTTATGACCAATTCAAAGCTTTGAACTGAATAATACATGGTTTGCGTATGAAGATATGAGTGAATATTGAATGAGAATTAGTTAGGTTCGGAGTTGGCGTAAAAGATACCTTTTACGCCAGCCAATCCTAGAGCAACACATCACCCAAAAAATTTATATTCAATACACTTATTATACACAATTATAACCCACTTAAAACCCCAAATATTACTTCAACCTTCAAAGCTTCTTCTCCAAACAGCAAACTTAGGGCAGACTCTCCTCTCCTCCTCACACCGGAGCTCCATGGTTTTAATTGGGTTATAATTGCGTGTAATAAGGTGTATTGAGTTTAAATTTGTTTGCTGATATGTCTTCTCATGATTAGGGCTGTCCACGTGTCGGGTCGGATCGGGTTTGGTATTGACCTGCAACCGACCCGATTGAATCGGGTGAACGGAAAATAGACCCGCGGCCGACCGAATGTTCGGGTCGAACCCGGTGGCACGGGTCATTGGTTGAGCGGTCGGGTCCATCGGATTATTTCGGGTCTGAACTGAAGCACAAGATGAAGATAGAAATAAAAACCCAAAGAACAAAAAGAAGTCCAAACCCAAAGAACAAAGAAATTACAACCCAAATAACACAGACCAGGACCAAAAACACCAGATCCATGAAACTGAAACGAAAAATAGAGATAATACTACCCACACCACCACCACCACCACCACCACTACTCCATCCCCCACCATCATCACATCCATCACAAGCTCAGTACAGTTTTAAAATAAAAAACAAAACTTTTTTTTACTAACCCACCGTCGATTAAAGTCTCAAAGTAGATTTCAAGTAAATCAGAGGAGGGATTCATCAAGAGTGTGGAGTTTGAGACCCAACCCAGAACGAACGGCGGCAATAAGGCCAACAGGGCGACGACGGCAGTAGAGGCTAAGGGCGGCAACAGAGACCAACTCGGCGACGTCTGCAAAAAGGAGGCTTGGGTTAGGGATTTGAGAGAGATTAGAGAAAGTGAGAGATCGGAGAGAGAGATATCAGTGAAAGTGAGAGATCGGAGAGAGAGCGAGAGAAATTTTTCTGAAAGGGCGTAGAAGAATCAAGAAAAAAAACCCAGGTTTTTTGCTTTTAAAATTCTGATCGGGTCGGGTCGGTTTATACGGGTTAGGAGTTAAGAGACCCGTAACCGACCCGCAAAACCGATTTTTAAAATAAACATAACCGCACCCGACCCGTTTGGGCATTCAGAACCGCCCGTATGTCTTCGGGTCGGATCGGGTCGGGCGGGTGGGTCGGGTCTTCCGGGTTGCTTGACAGACCTACTCATGATTGGTTGATTGGCTAGCGTAAATGGTGTCTTTTACACTAGCTCCGGACCTAAATTATTCTCGATAGACTAATAGGACATAATAGAATTCAAAAAGGTCTTTTCTTCCATGGGCCACGTAGATGTGAGTGAGTTTGAATTTGGAAACACAGATATATTTATTTTGAATTGAACTTTGAACTTTCTTCATTTTTGTTGCATGCTATTGGTAAGTAAGTTTTTGGGAAAATTATAGTTTTTCACTCCAATCTTTAATTGATTTATAATGTTCCCCAAAAATTTTGAGCGCAAGATTAACAACCTAATTTGGGAGTTTTCTTTTGTCACAAATAATAAACCTCATATTGTCTAATTTTGGGTTAACTTTGCCGAAAAGTTACTAACGCAATTTAAGTAATCTAAACAATAGAGTAGCATTTTGGTAATTTTCTAGCATATGAAATTACTAAAATACTTTTTCTTCTTGGAATAAATGAGCAAAACAAATTGCAAATTACACCAACAAGCAAAACAACATCATGTTCAAGTCAAGGAAGCAAACAAGCAACAATATTTCAAACCACAGTTGGATAAACCACTAGCCAAGATTAGAAGCTAGTCGGTACATTGCAAAAAAATAAAATCTCAAATTACTTAAGGGAGTTAATCTTGCATTTTGAATTGCCAAATTGAAGTATTTGTTGAGATGCGAATTTGACATAAAAAATGTTAGAGCTACTAAGAAAATCCTTAGGATAGAAATTCACAATGATAGAGGGACTTGCAATTGCGGTTATCTCATAAGGAATATCTTTAAAAAGGTGTTAGAGATGTTTAGAATGCTTGATTAAAAAACGGTTAGTGTACTGCTTGTTGCCAGTTTCAAATTGTCCACATAGTTGCATCCAATATTAATATTAGATGACGAGTCAAGAGTGTATGTCTAAAGTGCCATTTGCTAAATTGCTAATGTAATTGGGTGTCTCATGTACTTGATGATGTGTACTAGACCTAATATTTCTAATGCAGCGTTCAGGGGAAAAAAAAAAAATATATATATATATATATAATGCAGCCAGTGTGGTTAGTAAGTATATGACAGATCCCAAAAAAAAAAAAAAAAAAAACACATTCAACAGAAGTAAATTGGATCTTTACATATCTTACAGATATTCGTGCCTTAGGTACCGTTTTTAATCAGATACGAGCTTGTACAGATCTAACATTGAGTTATGTGGATCACGGTTATGTTGGGGATCTTGCGTATAATATATGGCAGGAAAAGGAGTGCGGCTTGAAAGACTAGTTAATGAACTTGGTTTCAAGCAAGATAGCCTGGTGGGACTTTTTCTTCTTCTTTGATAGGCCAAGAATGTATTAACTCCTTGTGATGAATTAATTGATTAATTAGCCAAGTTTATTGATTAATCAAATTGACATGCGAAATGCGTGGCAGCACAAATAGATCACCAAATAACTAAATATGTAGTAGAAATTAAATTGACATGGTGATTTGTTTACGAATGGGGAAAACCTGTACCCAAAAAACCCCACCGTGTGATTTTAAGGTCACCACTCCCAAGAATCCACTATTATCAAAACAAGCGGTTATAAGTAAAAGAATCCCAGTACCTTATACCAATGTACAATTGAACCCTTATCCCAATACCCAGTTGGACTTGTTCTGTAGTGACAATCTCTCCTTTTCAATGCACGGCTCCCAGTACGTGACTAACTAATTGTGCGGATCCCAGTACGTAACTTGATCACCAACTTAAGAAGGATGTTGGCTACAAAGTTCTTCTGTTCATCACACGATGAAGATCATGAAATTGCTTGGTCACAAAACTCTATGGTGTACAAACACAGTAGCTTCTTGAAGAGGAAGAAGAACTAAGGCAAACTAGGTTTCCGGTTACACTTTTCTTCACACTTGTGTAATTGTGTTCTTGTGCAACTGTTCGTCACCTTTTACGGCCCTCAAAATAATCCTTATATATGTTTAAGATTGTGAGAAAAGAAAGCTCAAACATATACCCACGGATTTGATGAAAAACTGAGTTTCATAAACCTCGATAGATAGCCATCTATCGAGCTAGCTGTCGAGCCACGGGCTTTAGCAGCTTTAAACCTCAATAGATGCTATTTGTCGAGTTTTAAAATCTGACACTTTCTCACTTGATTATTGGACAGACTTACATGGTTTTAACACTTGAATTTGGAACCTTATTTCTTGAAGCATTAAACACATCATAAATCTACCCAATTACAAGTAAAGTGGGTTTTGTCAAAGAATTAACCAATTACATAAAATGTTGACATATGTTCCTAACATTGAATCACATATGTCCTAACAATCTCCCTCTTTGGCAATCCGTGAGAAAACCACAACAAACAAATGAACATATGAGAGAAGTTATAAATCACTCAACTCATATTCACTTGTTGAATACAATAAAATCTATCATAACACAAACTTTTGAAAAATTTTGCAAGAAGAGATTTTATGGCAAATAGACTTTAACAACCTGTATTTCTGAAATACTTTAAACAAAACTCATCAAGGCATCTTAATGTGAAACAGAAATATAAGATTGCATACATTTAATAAGAAACATGTGTATAAAGATAGAAAAGAAACAACACATAGAGAGATAGGTGAAAGAACATACATCAATATATATAAACCAAAAATAAGTACAATGTATGTCAAAATGGTCATAAGACCAATATACAAGATATAATGTATCTGAAATAGAGAGAAGAAAAAAATGCATAGAATCCTCACTACATCCCTCAACATATGAACACTCCCCTTATCTCCTAAACTAACCCTCCCCCTATGAGTATGACTACTCTCATCTCAAAACTACTCCCCCTTTTTTGTCACGAGTGACAAAAGCAAGTAAATCAAGTAGACATCTCATCATCACTAGGCAAGCCATCATCATTATCCTCAAAGAAGTCTGATTTGGCCTTCTCATCACGGAACTGGACATGAGGGGGAGTGGTGTCAGATGGAGAAGAAGAAGAAGTGCCCTGGAACGAAGAGAGTTCCGGGACGGAATAGACTTATGTTTAGGTGCCATGATGCAACTAACGTAAAAGGGAGAGAAAGAGAGAAAGAGAGAAAGAGAGGGAGACAATAAGAAAAGTACCAAGCAGTTTTAAAATCAAAAGATAAAAACAGAAATGTACGTATGCATGAAAATGCATGAACATGTGACAAGCAAATATAAATTCATCATGGGCTTAGCCCAATCCAAACCTACCAGCACACAACATAGTAACAAAGCAAACACACATCTAAAATGCATGAAACATTGTTATAATGCACATGTGATGGAATGCATGAAGTTTAAAGATCATCTTAACAAAAATCCATCCCAAAATTTTAACAAAAACTCAAAAGTTTTGAAAAATCTCAAACAATTTCAAAAACCCCAAAAGTTAGGTCAAAGATCATGAAAATGCATGATAAAGATGAAGAAAGTATCATACCAGATGATGAACAAGGATCTTGAAACTGAAAATGAAGTGAGGAAGATGAAAAGCTTGAGTTTTGAGTGATTGTGAGAAGGAGAGAAGACAATATATCGAGAGAGATCGAAGAGAATTGAGATAGAAATTGTGATGGCCCCTTATATAGAAAACTCATAAATCTCGATCAATCTAGAGCTGTCGAGAAGCTATTGAAGTTTAAAAACTCGTGTTTCAACTATCAAACTAGCTAAAGAGGAGCTATTGAGGATCAAACAAGAGGTTTTCAACACAAAGAAGCTCGATGGATTGAGGTAGCTATCGAGCAAGTATTGAGGAGACAGAAAGTTTCTCAATTGATCGAACTAGCCATCGAGAGCTATTGAGAATGCGATAAAGAAAAGCTAGAGGGTCTCGATAGATAGCTTATTTGTCGAGAGTTATCGAGAAGCTATCGAGATTACTTAAAAATAGTTTTTCAAGGAAGAGACAAACACAGATATGAATGCAATCAAACATGCTCCTCAAACATAGATCCAAACAACATTTTAAGCTATTAAAATTATCTCTCAACAATAAAAATGATGGGCATTTAGATCCAAAACCCACATACACACTAAACAAGTCTAACCAATTTTATATTTCAAAAACAAGTCAAGACAGTTTAGTGAGCATACATAAACATAAGTATTCCTTATAATGGTCAAATCACATTGTACTTGCACATTTATCAAAAGTAGCAAAGAATATTGCGTGTTGTGTGTGAAAAATATCGCAAGATTGCATAAGTGTCTACATGTTATGACGATTTAAGATATGAGAAAATCACTTTAACTCACACACAATCATAACTGTTTAATAGGCACTATCACCTTCGAGGTATATTCTATAAGTCCCACATCTCATAGAATATACACTTGCAATCATATATAAAGCATTTTGTTCTTGCTGCTTTTATTTTTCTTTGCATATTTTTCTTTTAAGCAAACCATGCATGGGCATATAAGAGAGAGAAAAGAAATACCTAATTATGTTAAGCATTAGACATTCCACTTTTACTATGCCGAAGCATACAAATGTCATTTCATGATTGGCGGGAAATAGTGGTAAGATGGTTATTTATGCATTTCTCTTAGAATTTTCTAGTCCTTCTCATAAAAAAAAGTGATACGAGTGTTAAGTATAAGAGATTACTTAATCTTACTCATCACAAACACGAGTCATAGAGCTCACTTGCTTAGTTGTGCATAGAGATGCTCATCTAGCTACAAGAGATACAAAGTTTAGAAAACTTTGTTTCAATGACCATCCAAGGTACACAAGTGCCAATGTACACAAACACACACTATTTTTGTATTTTTCTGATTTTTCAATTTTTTTTAATTTTTATATGAAAAACAAAATAAAACAAACTGAAAATTAACCAAACAAAAATATGTTAAACAAGACAAAGAAATGCATAAAACTAGATGCAAATGCATGAGGTAGAAGGAAGAGAAAGAGAGATCAATCCATGGAGATGAAACCAATGTTTTGGTGAAGGAATTCAAACCGTTTGTTGTCAAGAGGTTTGGTAAAAAAATCAGCCTTCTAATCATCAGTGTGAATAAAATCAAGAGTAAGAGTACAATCTTCGACAAGCTTCCTAATGAAGTGATGTTGAATCTCTATGTGTTTAGTTTGAGAATGTTGAACCAGATTCTTAGAGATGTTGATGGCACTGGTATTGTCACAGTAGATGGTAAGATGCTCTTGACAAATACCGTAATCATGGAGGAGTTTTTGCATCTATAGAAGTTGGGTGCAACAGCTACGAGCAGCGATGTACTCAGCTTCTACAGTGGATAATGAGATGAAATTTTTCTTTTTGCTCATCTAGGAGATAAGATTATTACCCACATAGAAACAACCCCCTGATGTACTCTTTCTATCATCAGCATTGTTCTCAGTTTCAACATTATTAGCATGAGAAACAAAAACAGTAATGCTAGAAGTAGTAATACTAAAACTGGTTCGATCAGAAGCAAATTTCTGAAGACTGAGCATCTCATCGAGCTTAGCACTTAAAGTCCTTTCCAGTTGAGCTCTGACTTGGAATAGTTCTACCTCAAGCTTCTTGGTTTTCTCAGCCAAGAAATTATTCTCAAATTTCAGTGCTCCAAGAGTCTGATTGGCTTCATCAAACTTTGTAGAGATTTCTTCTCGCTTTTCTGAGGCCTTGTATAATTTTGCATAGGCCTTGTGGATGTCATCTTGTTCGTCCATCTTCTCAAACTTAGATTCCACCAATTCCTCTTCTTTATCCACATCTTCAATAATCCCTTCAATAGGATTTACAGTGGCAGTAAAGGCAATTAGGATTCCATCATCCTCATTATCAGAGTCATCCTCAAGCTCAGTGTCGCTCAAGGTAATAGCAAGTGCCTTGCTTTTTTCGATAGTCTTGAGATAGGTAGGGCACTCTTGTTTCATATGACCGAAACCTTGACACCCAAAGCACTTTGGTCCTGAGGGAACAGTGTATTAACCGTCATCCTTAGCATCCTTTTTCCTTTTATCTTAGCTCTTGAACTACGAGGAATTGGATTGCCTACGGTCCTTGTCGAAGCCCTTTATGTTGGCATTCTTCATGAACTTCTTGAATTGCTTGGTGATGTAGGACTTCATCTTAGAATCTTTATCATCAGAAGACTCATCAGTATCGCTGCTTTTGGCCTTTAATGTCATGATCTTGTTCTTGCTTGATTTCCCTATCCTAAATAAACCCAACTCATAGGTCTGCAAATTGCCAACCAGCTTTGTCAAAGGAATTTTGTCAATATCCTTTGATTCCTCACTGGTGACGATCTTGGCATGGAATCTCTCGGGTAGAGATCTGACCACCTTACTTACAATCTTGGGTTCAAGAATAATTTCCCCAAGATTAAATGTTGAGTTTACTATGTCCTTAAGCTTGGCATAGAACTCATCAAATGACTTATCCTCCTCCATCTTGATCCCTTCAAAGCTTGTAGTGAGCCTCTGAATTCCTTGACAGCTTTGAATCCTTGACAGCCTTGAATCCTTAACACCTTGGTTCCTTCATAGGTTGTCTAGAGAATTGTCCATGCTTCCTTAGCAGTTTCAGTGGAGGATATCTTCTTGAATTCCTCATTAGTGACTGCACTGATTAAAGCATTTAGTGCCCTGCTGTTAAAGTTTGCCGCCTTAATCTTAGCATCATCCCAGTCAGCCGGCGCTTTTGTAGGCTTGGTCCAGTTTATCTCCACAACTTGCCACACTTTCTCATCTAAAGATTGCAAAAAAGCTCTCATGCATACTTTCTAGTATACATAGTTAGTGCCATTAAATAAAGGAGGTATAATAAGAAACTGTCCTCTATCCATGACAAATAGGGGTCAATGGATCACACAACAAAGATTAGCCCTAATAAGAGTGTGCTTGCCCTAATGCCACATGATAGGCCAAGAATGTATTGACTCCTTCTGATGAATTAATTGATTAATTAGCCAAGTTTACTGATTAATCAAATTAACATGCAAAATGCGTGGCAACACAAACAAATCACCAAATAACTAAGTATGCAATGGAAATTAAATTGACACGGTGATTTGTTTTACGAATGGGGAAAACCTATACAGAAAAAAACCCCACCGAGTGATTTTAAGATCACTACTCCTGAGAATCCATTATTATCAAAACAAACTGTTACAAGTAAAGGAATCCCAGTACCTTATACCAACCTATAGTTGAATCCTTACCCCAATGCCCAATTGGACTTATTCTGTAGTGACAATCTCTCCTTTTTAATGCACGGCTCCCAGTACGTGACTAACCAATTGCACGAATCCTAATACGTGACTTGATCACCAGCTTAAGAAGGATGTTGGCAGCAAAGTTCTTCTGTTTATCACACGATAAAGATCATGAAGTTGCTTGGTCACAAAACCCTATGGTGTACAAACACAGCAGTTTCTTGAAGAGGAAGAAGAACTAGGGCAAACTAGGTTTCCGGTTACACTTTTCTTCACACTTGTGGAATTGTGTTCTTGTGCAATTGTTTATCACCTTTTACGGCCCTCAAAATAATCCTTATATATGTTTAATGTTGTGAGAAAATAAAGCCCAAACATATACCCACAGATTTGATGAAAAATAGCTCTGAAATCTGGCACTTTCTCACTTGATTCTTGGATAGACTTGCATGGCTTTAACAGTTGAATTTAAAACCTTGTTTCTTGAAGTATTAAACACATCCTAGATCTACCCAATTATAAGTAAAGTGCATTTTGTCAAAAGATTAGCCAATTACATAAAATGTTGACATATGTTCCTAACATTGAATCACATATGTCCTAACATTCTTCTTCTTCTTCTTCTAAATAGCGGTGGGACAATGTAATTGTCAAAAAAGTACAATTCACTTGACAAGGAATCAAAGTTTATTGTGCAAGGACAAATTAAAGCTCAATTGATTGGTGTTTGTTGTTTGTCGGTCATAATGGTTTGACTGAATTCCTTTATTTTTTTATTGAGTTTGTCAGATAATGAGCTGTGCCATTCTACTTCAAAATCAATTAGTGATGAGAAAGAAACACTCAAATCTTTTATGACATTCGACATCACACCATGCGGGCCTGTTTTTAAAGTGGTTGTAGGGAGTCAAATTGTGGTCCCCCAATAGAGTTCTTTTATTAGTTTAAGGAATCCCACTGTTTTTTTTTTTTTTTCTATCGTAGCCTACATATGCCATATATATGTATGTTCAAAGTTGTTATTTTTTAGCTTAATTAGCCAAAAATATTTAGCAATAAATCATTATTGTAGCACTGTTTTTTTTTTTTTTTTTTTTTTTTTGGGCATGTGTTGTTAAAAATATTAATTTAGCAATTTGACACTCATTGTAAATGCTCTTATGCTGCATGGAAGCCTTCAAAGAGACTTTCAAGGCACAAAGACTTTCTTGAGAGTTGAGAGTCTTTGTGCCGCTTGTGTAATCTTCTTCTATACTACTATTGAAGGGACTTCCTTTGTTTGGACTGATTTTTTTCCCCAAAATACCCCTACAACCTATATGTTTAACTAGCCATTAAAGTCTAGTTCTCATCCCCCATCCCTCAATTAGTCACTGCCTTGCCGATGAACCCAAACTTGGAAGCCTCCGTCGCACTTGCCACTTCTTCAGGGTGATCTTCCTCTATCCTTACAGACTGTGTGACCTCCCAGGCGACATGAGGAGGATCGACGATGAGGGCAGAGGCACAAAGTTCCGATTCCGGCAGTGCTGCTGTCACCGACGACTCAGAAACTCAACTTGTTCTTCCTCTTGAGCTCTCACCTATAACCCACATACACGGAGCATCAAACCTGACTTGTAGTGGGTTGGGCTTGACCAAAATGCCCTTACTTTTTGAAGACACTAGTGCCACGGGTTGTATCAAGCCCACCTGTTAGTTTTGTTACTTCTAGCCCACCACTTAAATCCTTAGGCCAACTAAACTCCTTAGCACCCAGACAAATCATGATATGTCTCCCACCCAGGTTTGCACACTTTCAAAGCCAAAATAGCAGGTGTTAACTTAAAATTAAATGCCCACATGGGTCTACCATTTATAACTGAAATATTTACTATAGGATCTCCATGAATCACATACTGCCCCAATTTAGTTCCAATTTTTTCAAAATTCCTGATCTTCTGCTGATTACCATAAACATACATAATCTTCCCACTCCGACCACCACTAGCAGACTGACCACCTCCACCACCATTATTGAATGATACTTAACCATAGATATCGATTATGCACTAGAGAAAAAATTCCTTAGCTCTTTCTAAAACAAAGTCCAACCAGCACGATTGGAGCTTGCTGGTATCATTATACAACCTCTTATAACCCCTCCAAAATATACCGTAATAACCACAAAAAAAACCAGCTTTGTTTGATCTCCCACAGAACTCTATCAATTTCCCATTTTCCCTAAATCTCTTATAGAGTACATCACGACCAAGCACCCAGTCATCGATGAGACAAGTAAGGATCCACTCCATGCCCTTACATCTAACCCAAATAGAGCTTTTAACATCCTAACGTGTCTCATGTATGGCATACGAATCAGACTGCCCCCCATCAAAAGAGAAAGAAAAAAGTTTTGCATTAATTCAAAATGACCTCTTACTACCTCCATGGTCAGAGGATTGAGATTTAGGAGGGATGTTTTGTGAGGTTTCTATGATAGGAGAATTTGGTATGGCTAAAGGTACAGGTACAAGGGTAGGCTATTTAGGTAAAACATTGTTAGACCCTTGAAGTGCGAGGGATGGGGAAGGCAGTGATGGAGGAGGAGGATAAGGATATGGGATAAACCTAAACTGTGGAGGAAAGCATAGGGAGAGGGAGGAGGAATATGTAAGGGTGGCAAAAATGGAAAAAAAGATGGCGATGGTTGAGGGAGAGGATGAGGGTGGGGTGGGGGAGGGGGGTGGGGAGGAGAAGGCATCAAGTGTTGATTAGGCTTCATGGAAGTACGTGTTTTAGTGTTTAAACACTGAAAACTATTGTTTAAACACATGTACCAAACACCCCCTAAACATCACAAACCACGATGATTGATAACCATCTCTATTAACTTTCTTTTTAGACACTCATCTTAAAGTGTCCATTGAAATTGTCTAGTAGAAAATGATGAGGATCTGTGTCTCTATTTCTCTCTTTAATTAAATAAGAAAAAACTATAACAAAGATTCAGTCTCTGTTTTCTTTTTTTAATTTTATTTATTTATTGCCACAATTTGAGTTTTGGTTTTTTGTTTTTTGTTTTTTTTTCGTGGTTGTTCTATTTTGGTCATTTGACTAAGGGTACGTTTGGATACAGCTAAAAACTGAAAACTGAAAACTGAAAAACACTGTAGCAAATAATTTTTAAATGTGTAAATAGTACCATCGGACCCATTTTTAATGAAAAAGTTGCTGAAAAGTGAAATTTGTGGGTCCATGAACAGTAAAATTTGTCCTAAAAAGTCAACTATTGTGGCTACTGTTCATTGAACAGTAGTCGCTACAGTAAAAATTTGTCTCTGAAAAGCTGGAAACGTGTGAAAAAAAAAAAAAAAAAAAAAAAGGGGCTGAAAACGTAAACGCCAGACGCAACGCGCTGGCCAAACAAGCACTAAGTGTAGGGATCAGTTGGTAATTTTTGGTTGCTTTGGAATCCTCTGTTTTTTCTTCAGATTTTTTATAATCTATTTGACTTTCGAAATTTTCTAATTTTATCCGTTGGGTTACTACGAAACTGATAATTTTCTGTATTTTTTTTATTCGTTTTCTTAACCGTTTGGTTACTTACACCAAAAAAAAAAAAAAAAAAAAAAAAAAAAGGTCAATGGTCAACGTGGAAGTGGAAGTGGAAATGGAAATGGAATTGAAGTAAGAAGAAAAGAGAAACAAGGGAAGAAAAAAAAGAAAAAGGTTTGGTGAAATGGCTATTTTGGCTTATTCCACCTATGACCCCATACATGCAATTTTTTTTAAAGTATTATATATGTCAATAATAATTTCATAATAAATTTTAAGTAATAAGTTCACCATTATTATTAATAAGCAAAAATATATTTAGAATAGTGGACCCATATTAAAATATGTAATAGTTTGCTATCTTGCTATTTAGATTTTTTTTTTTTTGGGTCAAGAAAGAAAAGTGTTCATTTTATTTTATATTAATTAAATAATTTATTATTTTAATTTTGTTACATGTAAACAGTTTGATAAACATATAAAAGTAATGCTATGGACACATAAAAATACACAACTTTATGCTACAACTCGCCAAGTGGTGAGTTGTGATTGGTAGAAGTGTATCTTCATATGGTTCATCATCACATATCCACCAATCACAACTCACCACGTGGTGAGTCGTAACATAAAATTGTGCACATTTATCTGTCTATAGTATTACACAACATATAAACATTTTTCGTTAAGGAGATGATGTCATAATGACAAAGATTCTCTGTAAGACCTAGGGAATATATTAAATTATTAACTCAATATAATTTACGAGGGTAATGTAAGAATCCCATATTTATAGGGATCAAATCTGCATTTTTTGCCTGTGTATGTGTGGACAGAGATGTAATGCGAGACAGAGCACAATATGGTGTGTGTGTGAGTACCAAGAAAATAAAAAATTATTTCTTTAAGGGTGAGGCACCACTAAATATCTTTTAAGACCATGGATATTGCTTAGATAAATTTTTTTTTTCTCTTATATGTTTGTATTTCAAAAATATATACAGTCAATCTTGATTAATTTGTTGATAATTTATAATTAATTTCAAAATTTTCGGAAGTAAAACTGTATTTACAATTTACATTCGGAAAACGATTCAAACGATATAGTTTTCTAGATAATGCCAGGAAAGCTATAGACAAATTATAGTCAGATATACAGTAGTGAGCGTAATTTATAGACAAAATCGCTTATAGCCCCAATGACAAAACATCACCTAGGATATAATTCAGTTATTGAAACCTCGTACTTGGTTCCGCTGGAACTGTTGTCCTGTTGTATTAAATTGGTTGATATATCATTGCTGAGCATAAAATTTGCCGGTTGTGTAGGTACAGGAAGAGTATTACAATTGCCACTAAGCATGAAAACAACTGAAGTCATGTCTGGTCTTTCAGCAACATTTTCTTGAACGCATAACAGTCCAATGTTGATACATCTCATCGTTTCAGTTATTGGACTGTCTTTTAACATGGGATCTATAATATTTGAAGCTGTACCCTCCCTCCAAACTTTCCATGCCTGTAGAAATATCAACGTGCACATAGCATGTTAATGAAAAAATTGTTTTACTTTCCATCTTAACTTTTATTTTATTTTTTCAAAAGGAAAAGGGATATGTATACTTTGACATTCATACTCACATAGCTTGGAAGGTATTCATTGTTTTCTTCGTTATGAAAACGAGTAATTTTCTGGCCAGTCAAAATCTCTAACATTAGCACACCGAAACTAAAGACGTCCGACTTAACTGAAAACTGTCCAAACATTGCATACTCTGGAGCCATATATCCACTACATATCAAAACAATAAATCAAATAATCAATTTGAATGGTAGTAAAACTCTTAATGATTATTTATGAGTTTTTATTTTTTATTTCTTTCTTTGTTATGGCTTATTTTGGTGTCATTCCGACACAAGTAGCCTATTGAAATCATTTTTAAAAATCATGCACAATTCTAGTCATTAGCTCTAAAAACTTTTCATGATACTTACTAGGTCCCTACAATTCTATTTGTATTGCCTTCAGTTTGATTCAATACAAACATCCTTGCCATGCCAAAGTCTGAAACTTTAGGGTTCATTTCTGCATCTAATAGAATGTTGCCAGCTTTGAGGTCACGATGGATAATTCGAAGTCGAGAATCTTCATGAAGGTATAGAAGTCCTCGAGCAATGCCTTTTATGATTTTGTAGCGTCTTTCCCAATCTAAATGTGCACGCTTCATTGGATCTGCATATTCATTAAATTGTATTATACAAGAAATATTTTTGAATTTACCCTTGGGAATGAAGAAAAAGATTTAAAATCCAAATGCAATCATTTTTATTACAATATACAAGAACAAAAAAAGTAGAAATGCAATTGTACCAAATATGTAGCGATCTAAGCTTCTATTAGGCACAAACTCATAGATAAGAAGCCTTTCATCTCCTTCTAAGCAGAATCCAAGGAGCCTAACTAAATTTCGATGTTGGAGTTTTGCCACTAACACGACCTCATTTTTAAATTGTAGATCTCCTTGTCTAGACATCTTTGATAGTCTTTTCACAGCTATCTCTCGTCCATTGGAAAGCTTACCCTGAATATATGTGAGAGTAATACATAAATAAAACAATCAAAATCAACTTCAAAATTTTTTTAAAAAAGTAGTTTTGCAAGTTTAAGCGGATTATTGAAAATTCTTTTGATACCCTGAGGGTTTCCTACCTTATAAACTGTCCCAAATCCACCTTTCCCAAGTTTGACTGCGTCGGAAAAGTTGTCTGTGGCATCTCTGATTGTGCTGAAATCAATTTGTAAGGATTCCACACTTGCTATTTCATCCCCAGCTTCATAAGAGGAAGAAGACGATATATCGTACGCTGTAGTGGGTGAAAGGTTACTTACGGAAAAGGGTTAATCAAAATCTTTGCAGCAAAGCTCACAATCTTGTTTTACAAAAATATTTGAAATTATTAACCAAGAGTTCATTCAAAAACAAAGCTATGGTTTCTAGTTTTTTCTTGAAATATAATAAAAATCGTTTGTCCCATTAAGTGTTCCACTTCATATTTTTCCCTTCGCAACCTTCATAAGTCATGTCCCTTTTTTTATAAAAGTGAGACAGGATTTTAGGATATAAAAGTGAGACAGGATTTTAACAACTCAAAACCATACATAGCTAAGTGATTTTCCTCTCTTAAAGATTCAAAATTAAAGACATTTGCCGTTTTTATTATGAACAACTATTCCAACTTTGCATGAGAATATTCTTAAAAATAGACCTTATGCATATATATCTAACCATAGAAAGTTTGTTCCACAAGAAATAATTTTCCAAATACGTAAGAATGTATATCTTCCCATTCCCTCATGCCAAATTTATGAGGCATGGGATCAACTGTTGCTCACAAATTTGCCTAGTACTCAAAAAATTCATGCAATCCTATGCTTCACATTTTAAAGCTGTTTGATAATATAAAAGAATAGCTTTCAATTTACAAGCAATAATTGAACTTACTTTCAACTTTATCCTTTGGCCTCCTCACTTTCAAAATGATGCAAATACTTATGACAATTATCATAGTAATTATAACCGTCGGAACAATAATGATGATGACAGTTCGAGTTGTACTTCTCTGCTTTCCTGCATAAACCAAAAGCATGTTGTTATTAATTTCAGACATCTATTTTCTGAATTTGAGGCATCCATATAGAGTGGGAGGAATTGTCCAATTGTCATCGTTGACACACAAATCACAACTTATTACCACATACTTATGAAGTAATTCCAGAGGAAAAAAACAATACTTTAACCTATACTTTGGATAACTGGATCTACTGAAGAAAAATTATAGAACAAAGCGAAGAATTGATATGCAAAACTTAATATATTAAGAAATAATCCATAGAAAGAAAGAAAAAAGAAACAACATACACCGCAACATAACCTTTGGATTGCCAGCAAAAAAGAAACTTTTATAAATAAATATAGCAATCTAACCTTTTCCTCAATTTTATACAAAAACTTTTCCTCAATATAGCAATCTAAAAGTGTGTTCAATGCAATCTTATTTAGAATTTTACATGATATGATAGATCCCTAAAATAAAATTCAAATCGTAAAATTTACTTTCTCCATTTCAAAACATTTGTATTCCTGGTAAGAAGAACATGTACCCTAAGAGCATGAAATAAAGATTTTCCCATTCAATGAAAAAGAAGAATTTATTCACTCCTATAAGAGGAGAGTCATGATAGGACCTACATCTCCCGTGGGAGAAGGGACAACTTCTCTAATAAGAACGAATAATTTTTTTAGGAAAGTGAAGTATTCAGAGGATTATCTTACCTTCCGGCGATGATGCATCAGCTGTGAGGTCAAAGAAAGCGTTGGTACCATACCTAAAATTACAGCTGGGTGTGTAATATCTCCCACCTTCCTTTCCAAGACAGCATTGCGGAATTTGTCCAGAAATATTTTTCAAGCATGCAATGCAATCCGTCTCAACTAAATCGGGAGTGCATTGCGCATGGGCATATATTGTGGTGTTGGATGAGTCTGGTGCGACTAAGGTTCTTGTAGCACACTTGTAAGAATTACCCGAGGCAGCTTCACTTATCATCCCATCTAACAAGTTCTTTATCACCTTGCTGTACCCATCTACATTCGATACATTCTCAGTACTGGTGGTCCATTGTGAGAAAGCAGGTTGATTTTCCAGGATACATAATACAGGTCGATTGGAGTACCTTAACATGCAATTGTCGTACCATACTATTGCTTCTTTCTGATTGGGACAAAGCTGTTTGAGAGCAATTCTTGAGTCATTGAGACAACTACGGCAGAGGTCTTCCTTAATATCTCCTCTACAGAGTCCAATGGCATAAACTCTGTCAGAGACTAGGCCGTAAGAGTAAGGGTAAAAGCCATCTTTAATATTGGTTTCGTTAGTGGAAGAGACCAAGTCCGAGAGGGTTTGATCGAGGTTTGCCTCGTAGGGACTTCTAGTGCTGTAATTACCCTGATCGTATAAACAGAAGTGGGAGACGCTTGACTGTGCATTAGCTTGAGAAATGAGCATGAACACCGTAGAAAGGAAAAAAAGTAGTGGTGATGAAATCAAAGCCATGTTTTGGGCAAAATGATTGTTGAAATCATGAAGACTTGAAGGTTTATGGAGAAGATAACATAGTATGATGTAAATGTAATCAATTTTGTCTGCCGTGTTGAAAATCATAGAAAGTCGGCGATCAGGAAAAATCTTTGTTGAATTTTAAGCACATGTCGTTTTCTATGTTGGAACTGAGCTAGGAAACTACCAATAATTTTCCTAAGAAAAGAATTTTCCTTCCTATATACATATGACACGTTCCTATGCGGCAGGTAAGTAAAAACGAGTGGTCAAATGAATTTGGTTAAGACAAAAATAAAAATGCATAGTAGGCGAATATGTCATCGCACACTTTATGCTCCTTCCATGTTGCATGGTCTAACATATGCCACATGTATTTTCAGCGCCTCACTTTGACACACATTCCTTCTTTTCCCGGCTTCCCTTCCTAGTTTCCCATTTGTAAAATAATAAAAAATTGTCCCATCACATATGAAATGAAACCAAGGATTTGGAACACAAACCCACCCCCACCTTCTACGTCCAAAGTTCGTTTATTGAGAACCAAAATATTCTTAGTTGACTTTGAAAAATTAATTGGGGCAATTTTATTTAATTTTATATTTTCTTTTAAGTGAAATTAAGGTTATAAGTTTAGGCGGAGAAGGAGGCCAGACAATAGAGGAAGTCTAAATAGTATTATTTATTATTGTTTTGCTTATTTTCAAGGCTTTCTCTTCTATTTTTAACTATTTTTCTTCTTATTAATTTCTTACTTTACAATTACACTATTTCTAAATTTTCTCATTTTTACATTTTTATCTCTCCACTATTTTATACCTTAAGGTTATAATACCTCCATCCATTCATCTTATTTTTATTTTGACTTTTCTTCTTGAAAAGAGTTTTTCTTTAAATTAATTTGAATATAAACCTCCAAATTCAGTTGATATTTTTTTATTTAATGTCAATTTTGAAAATCTAATATTTAGCATAGTTTTAAAAACTGGACCAAACGGGTCAATTTGACTGGTTCAACCAAAAATTGACCTTAATTTGGTCCGGTTATTACTAAAAACCAAAATTAAGAAAAAAAAAAAAAACTACCAGTTTAACTGGAAAACCAAAAACCGGTATGGTTAAACTGGTTTTAAACTGCTTTGTTCATTAACACTTTAGCCACTATGTTTTTGACAAAAAATAAAAAAAGATAGAGATTTTATTTCAAATTTAAGGAGAGATTTTGACTTTGAAGATGCTGTCAAGTCTAAAGCTGTGAAGCCTAAGATGCCCACATTGACACCAAAAACATCAAATTTACTATTTATGAGTTGACATAGTTGAGGAAGAACCGAGGAAGCCCAAACCAAAGAGATGCAGGTACAATCAGTCTGCTTCAGTTTAAGAGCTTTGCTTGCTGCTCTTGCATACTTGCACATGCACTGATGCACATATATTGACGAGAGAGGGAATATTGAAGGCAAAGAGATGAAAAATTAGAAAAAAGTGAAAGAAGAAACCAGAAGTACAAAGCTTAACCAAGGTGTGGGTGTAAGATTTCAAAATATGTGGACGGTGGAGTATCAACGTGTAAAGGTCGGATATGCGGTGGGAAAGAAATATCAATGGGCAATAATATTGCTACTCACCGGTGACTTTTTGTTATTTGAAAAATGAAAGAATAACTAAAATACTTTTTGTAGTGGGCTTGAGTTTGGCTGTCTAAGAGCATTCTCATCAGCTTTCTCATAAAAAATACCATTTTGACACATCAAAAACTTACTTTATCATTTTAGCACACTATTTTACGATTCACCATTTATCACATCTTCTATTCTTCAATTCTATATATTAAAATAATATATCCAACACATTAAATAATATTAAACAAATTCCAACACATTAAATTACAATCACAATCAACCTCCACAAACCACTAACGGCAACAGCAAAGGCAAATCACCACCAACAGCAAATCAATCTACACAAACTACAATCACAATCACTGGATCTCTAACAAATTCCAAATCCAAAAACCTCAACAAAAGCGAAAAGAAAAAGAAAAAGAAACTCAAAATCTTCAGCAAACACTATCGGCCCACTACAACCACAAACACTGCCGCCCACTACAGCCACAAACATCGCCGGCCCAAAACTCAACTAACCACCGCCACAACCACGACACCACCACCGACCCAAAATCCTAACCAACGGATCAATCAATGACCCAAAACCCACACATTGAAACTCATCCCAAATCTCACACCCACGACCCAATTAAGAGATCTGAAGGTCGACGGCGAGGGCTGTGGAGATTGGCATCGAGGGTTGTGGAGTTTGAAGGCAAGGTGAGGCAACAAGAGATCTTGAGCAAAGATGAGAGAGATCTTAAGCAAGGAGGACTGAGAGGGAAGAGATAGAGAGTGACAGAGAGAGAAGAAATGAGAGAGGAGAAAAGAACAAATAGATGAGAGAGGAGAGTGAAAAGAGAATAAAAAGGTATTAAACCAATATAGCATTTCTGTCCGTACGCTCTCATATTTGAGAGCGTACTACAGCATGTCTCAAAATAAAAATAAAATATTTATTTATATTTTATAATTATTAATTAATTATTTATGACATCATCAGTTCAATCATTGATCCGATCCCGGTCCGACCATAAAACCAAAAATCATTCTCTATTTCGGTTCTTTAACCGTACCAATTTTTAAAACCATGCTATTAAATTGTATATTCTTATTATGTCCTTCGTGTTTACAAAATTTCAAGAAAATCAAAGATCAATAGCTATGTCATCAGTCAAATGTTTAAATTTTAAGTTTTTGAAACTAAAATAATGCATAAAAAATAAGTTTAATGATCGAATGGTAAATAACATCCAAATTTGAACGAAAATCGACATCTGTGTTATAAAAACATAAAGAACATGCAATCTAGCTGTTAGATTTTCAAAATTTACATCCAACAAAAAGATATAGAATGAATTTGAAGGATTTCTCTCCAAATTAGTTCCGAGAAACCCTTGTTCCCTCTTCTCCCTATTTTATATAGTATAAAAAATTGTTATTAACTCTTCCATTCAATCCATATTTTTTCTCACAAAAAGATAAATACTCTCTCTCTCACAGCGGATTTTTAATTCTTTATTGTATCTTTTACTTAGGTTGGTGAATTTTTGTGTTGAAATTTTGCTTTATGGGATTGATTCTATTTGCTTGTGATTTAATTTATTATCTTTTTTTTTTCTTTGACTGATAGATGTTATCTGTGGGGTCAGCTTTTGTTGCCCAAGCCCAAAGGATATGGGTCAAAGGCCCAACGAACCCAGAACAATGAATTTGTAGAGAGTGGATCGAAGGTTTAGGCGCTAGCCGGCGTTCACGAGGCGTGAACTCCTTTCTCCTTTATTGAAGAAATACTTAGAGCAATTTACAACTGGGGGATGCTCCTCGGCACATGGCCGAGGAGGCTTTTCTTCCATTTTTTCTGTTCCCCCCCCTCCCTTCTCAGGAGGGATTCCCTTACATTATATACCCTTTACCCAACCAATTCTAGCCCTATACTTGTTGAGCGATCAGGACATTACTCAGGTGCTTGTCCCATCAGCCGCCTTCCCATTCTCTTTGAGAGTCGCAGCAGCCAAGGTGGCACTGGTGCGGAGTCCTTTCCTCATTAATGCGGCCAGGGTGGTTGTCAGGGGCATTTAATGTGGAGGTGACTGTTTGTCATGAGCTCGCCCCTCCATCAAATTTGTATTGCAGGTGCATGGTATTCCTCCTCGGCTCTTTGAATAGTCATGAAGGCTTCCTTGGAAGTGTTTGCTGGTTGCCTTAGGTTCTCGGATGTCCGATGATGGGGTCGTCCTCGGCCTGGCCAGCTGTGCGCCTGGGCTTCTTCTTTTCCTCCTCGGATTTTGGGCACCTCCTCAGCTCGGGCCTCCAACCCAGGAATGAAGTGGGCTGGGCCGTAGGATTTCTTGGCCCCACAATAGCCCCTCAAAATCTTGCTATCCGCACCCTCGGGCGGAGAGGACGATTTTGATGTCCTCGGGCCTGCGACGCGTCCCACCGAGTTTGGTCCTCTGTTAGTGCTGGAGTCTTTTCAACTGCCCCAGAAGCGTTACTGGCGCCTTGAAGTGCGCGATGCGCCTTTCATTAAATCAAAACGGCTCTGTGCTCCCCACGTTCAACGGGAGGATGATAATCCAACGGTGGGGATTCGCCTAACATTTATGGGCGGGAAAACCCGCGCGGCTCCTTGATTTGGGGTATAAATACCCTCTCGAAAGGCCAGTCCCTCTGTTTACTCGCATCCAAGAGTCTACATCTCCAGCATTAAAAGCTTGTCCGAGGAGCTTCTACTCATTTCTGTAAGTCACTCTATCTCTCTTCGAACTTTCTTGCTCTCTATTCTTCCTTCTCTTTCTTAGCTTACTTAGGTATCATTTGGGATGGGTAGATTTAAAAAATACGTTTACACCGAGGAGGCGATGGAGAAATTCATCGCCGATTATAAGATACCCAGCAATGTGGGCTTGAGGTATTGTGAGGAGGGCGAGTGGCGCTTTCGGAGGCAGGAGGGTGAGGTGGTGATTCCCATTGTTGCTTTCGTTGAAGGTGGCATGAGAATACCCATGGGGCTGGTGATGAGGGGATACCTGTCGTACTTTCGGCTAGCCCCCACTCAGTGTGCCACCAACTTCTTCAGGATTCTGGGCTGTGTGGACGCCCTGAACAAAAAGATGGGGTTGAGGTTGACCCACCACGACGTAAACTGGTGTTATAACCTCCAGTGCCTGAAGGGCAAGTCGTACTACCTGAAAACCAGGGATGACAGGGTCCGGCTCATTCAGTGCCTCCCTGAGTCCAGCAAAGGGCTGAACAATGACTTCCTCATCGTGTCTGGAGAGTGGCACGATGGCCTTCACTGCCCAACAACAGAGGGGACCCCAGGTGGGGCAGTGGGAAAAAGGACCCTAATCAGTTCCATTCCTTATTCTGTCTGTTTCTTTTGCACCGTTTGGTTATTAATGTGAATGTGTCTTCTTTTACAGATCCGCACGCCTTCACGCGCCACTTCAATCTGATCAACCGGGAAGACTTGCAGAAGGCGCTGAGGGCGGAGGTTTTCGTGAACGAAGCCGATAATCAAGTTAGGGCCGCTCACCAGATCTTGGGATATGACCCGGCTCAAAAGTCATTCGCAGCGCCGAAGTACGTGATCAGAGTAAAGGATCCTCGGCTTTGGAAAATAACCGTGACCGAGGACGGGTTTCGATTCCCCGAGGTGCCCTCCACATCAGAAGGCGTAACACCTGCGGGTCCCTCCTCCTCCCTTAGACTCTTGGAACCCGCCGAAGTAGGCCTAGAGAGGGAAGTGGAAGTCGCCGATTTCGGCCTTGCCGAGGACGAGTTTGATGTTTTTAAACGAGTTCACCAGTCCGAGGACCCTCCAGGAGACCTGGGCGATCCTCGTCTGACAGAAGTAGACTTCCCAACGTCCAAGTCCCCTCCTCGGCAAAAAATGGGTTACAAGAAGAGGCCCCAATCTAGCCTGCTGGATCTGATCGAAGGCCAACCAGGGAAGTCTGAGCCAAAGCTTCCTCCTCCTTCCCCCAAGGTTCACCCTGCCCACAGCGGGTCGGCCCCTACCCAGTCAAGGCCTCCTCCTTTCCCGCCTCAGACGAGTCTACCTTCTAGGCACGAGCCCTCGGATCCCAAGCAGAAAAAGGATAAGGGCAAAAGGCCGGCTGAGGAAAAGTCCGCGTCCCCCCGGGAGGAGGGCGATACTCGGCGGCCGTCCAAACAGTTGAAGATAGGCTCCCGAGGCCAGGATAAACAGGTTGACGCCCAGCCCGAGGCTGAGGCCTGGCTTCCTGCCCCAATGCTCCATGGGGGGCCGCTGAGGGAAGACTCCTCCCTCAGGGATTTCAAAGAGGGCGAAGGCGCGTACATGGCCGACACGCTGGAAAGGTGCCTGCTACTCCCAGCTGACATGGCGGAACTGGGGACTATGAGCAGCAGAGAGGTCTTCCTCTGCCTCAAGCGGTATTTGGGAATGGTAAGTTCCTCAGTACTTATGATTCTCTCTAGTTTCAGCTGTTTCTTTCCCTTTTCTGAGCTCGGCTAACCGTGTACTCGCTTTGTTTGGCAGGCCGTTCAGGCCACTTATAGGTTAGAGGACGTGGCCTGTGATCTGGGGAAAGCCATGGACGTGGAGCGTGAGAAACGCTGGGATGCCACTCGGACCCTTAAAAACTCCGAGGCTGATCTTGCCAAGGCCCGGGAGGAACTGAGGGCGATGACCAGTGCTCGGGACAATGCCCTGTCAGGCCTCGCCAGCTTCCAGAAGCAGGCCGAAGACCAGCCAAAGCGCTTGGGTGAGGCAGAGCAGCAGCTGAAGATTGCAAAGGAGCTCCTTGCTGATCTGCCCAAGAAGGTGGCTGCTGCCGAGGAAGCCAAGAGGGAGGCCGAGTGGGCTAGGGACGAGGCCGTGAGGGCCAAGTTTGAGGCTAACCATGGCAAGGAGGACACCCTGGCCTATAAGCAGGAAGCCGAGGAGGAGGCTTATGCTGCGGGGATGGCCGAGACAGAAGCAGCCTTTAGGGCTCAAGTCCCCGGGCTATGCAGGCGCTACTCTACTGAGGTTTGGAGGGAGGCCCTCAGGCAGGCTGGGGTTGAGGCCTCGTCCGACTTGTGGAAGAAGGAAAGCGTGTACTACCCTCCTACCATCCGCGAGGCAACTCTAGGTGGCGCTGAGGCCGGGGAGGCTGCGGCGGAAGCCGGTGCCGCCACGGGTGAGGACACCTCAATCGCTGAACCTACGGGCGAGCTTGTCCAAGGAAGTGACCCCCCCGAGGTAGCTGAGTCAGGTGAGGGCCCCGTTGAGGAGGCGCCTCAGGAGGTAACGAAGTCAACCTCTGAAGCTGAGGCTCCTGCTGCTGAGGAGGCAGTCGTTCCTGCCCCGCCTTCGCAGGCTGTCCCTTCTGGCCCTGAAGCTGCTATGGTCCAGCCCCTTGCTGAGGGAGGAAAATAAGTGGGCAGGGCAGGCCCCTCGACCCCGTCGTCTCTCTTGTCTTTTGCATATTGTTATTATTATTTTTTTATTTGTTTATTATTATTTTTTGAATTGTACTGCGACGTTCATCATGTAACCCTTATGAATTTAATGCAATGTGATTTCTATTTCTTCTTCCAATTGTTCTGGCTGTTTGTACATCTGCGTGTTATTCGTTTTCTTTTTTCCTTGTTGTCTCCTCTTTTTCTTTACTTGCATGATTTTATCGCCAATTATACTTCGACCAGTCATGGCAGCGATTGTAATAACGTGAAGGTACTTACACATAGGCAGGCCCTTTATATCTCCAGGACCAGGTGGGGCTCTTGCTTTCCCAGCATTCCAACACTTAGAGTCTTCTAGAGTAGTTAGCTTCCCCGTAGGCGTGAGTCCTGGGACCATGCAGTTCTTTTGGTTCTGTCTAACACTTAGAATCCTCTGAAGGAGTTAGTTTCCCCATACGCCTGAGTCTTGGGACCATGCAGTGTTTTTGGTTCTGTCTAACACTTAGAATCCTCTGAAGGAGTTAGTTTCCCCATAGGCCTGAGTCCTGGGACCATGCAGTGCTTTTGGTTCTGTTTAACACTTAGAATCCTCTGAAGGAGTTAGTTTCCCCATAGGCCTGAGTCCTGGGACCATGCAGTGCCTTGGTTCTATCTAACACTTAGGATCATCTGAGGTGGTTAGTTTCCCCGTAAGACTGAGTCCGAGGACCATGCAGAGTCTTGGTTCTGTCTAACACTTAGGATCATCTGAGGTGGTTAGTTTCCCCGTAAGCCTGAGTCCGAGGACCATGCAGTGCCTTGGTTCTGTCTAACACTTGTCCTTCTGAAGTAGTTAGTTTCCCCATAGGCCTGAGTCCGAATACCATGCAGAGTCTTGGTTCTGTCTAACACTTGGCCTTCTAAAGTGGTTAGTTTCCCCATAGGCCTGAGTCCGAGGACCATGCAGAGCCTTGGTTCTGTCTAACACTTGGTCTTTGAAGTGGTTAGTTTCCCCATAGGCCTGAGTCCGAAGACCATGCAGAGCCTTAGTTCTGTCTAACACTTGGTCTTTGAAGTGGTTAGTTTCCCCATAGGCCTGAGTCTGAAGACCATGCAGAGCCTTGGTTTTGTCTAACACTTAGCCTTTTGAAGTGGTTAGTTTCCCCATAGGCCTGAGTCCGAGGACCATGCAGAGCCTTGGTTCTGTCTAACACTTAGTCTTTGAAGTAGTTAGTTTCTCCATAGGCCTGAGTCCGAGGACCATGCAGAGCCTTGGTTCTGTCTAACACTTGGTCTTTGAAGTGGTTAGTTTCCCCATAGGCCTGAGTCCGAGGACCATGCAGAGCCTTGGTTCTGTCTAACACTTGGTCTTTGAAGTGGTTAGTTTCCCCATAGGCCTGAGTCCGAAGACCATGCAAATCCTTGGTTCTATCTAACACTTGGCCTTCTGAAGTGGTTAGTTTCCCCATAGGCCTGAGTCCGAAGACCATGCAGAGCCTTGGTTCTGTCTAACACTTGTCCTTCTGAAGTAGTTAGTTTCCCCATAGGCTTGAGTCCGAGGACCATGCAGAGCCTTGGTTCTATCTAACACTTGGCCTTCTGAAGTGGTTAGTTTCCCCATAGGCCTGAGTCCGAGGACCATGCAGAGCCTTGGTTCTGTCTAACACTTGGTCTTTGAAGTGGTTAGTTTCCCCATAGGCCTGAGTCCGAGGACCATGCAGTGCCTTGGTTCTGTCTAACACTTGTCCTTCTGAAGTAGTTAGTTTCCCCGTAGGCCTGAGTCCGAAGACCATGCAGAGCCTTCGTTCTGTCTAACACTTGGCCTTCTGAAGTAGTTAGTTTCCCCATAGGCCTGAGTCCGAGGACCATGCAGAGCCTTGGTTCTGTCTAAGACTTGGTCTTTGAAGTGGTTAGTTTCCCCATAGGCCTGAGTCCGAAGACCATGCAGAGCCTTGGTTCTGTCTAACACTTGTCTTTCTGAAGTAGTTAGTTTCCCCGTAGGCCTGAGTCCGAGGACCATGCAGAGCCTTGGTTCTGTCTAACACTTGACCTTTTGAAGTGGTTAGTTTCCTCATAGGCCTGAGTCCGAGGATCATGCAGAGCCTTGGTTCTGTCTAACACTTGTCCTTCTGAAGTAGTTAGTTTCCCCATAGGCCTGAGTCCAAAGACCATGCAGAGCCTTGGTTCTGTCTAACACTTGGCCTTCTGAAGTGGTTAGTTTCCCCATAGGCCTGAGTCCGAGGACCATGCATAGCCTTGGTTCTGTCTAACACTTGTCCTTCTGAAGTAGTTAGTTTCCCCATAGGCCTGAGTCCGAAGACCATGCAGAGCCTTGGTTCTGTCTAACACTTGGCCTTCTGAAGTGGTTAGTTTCCCCATAGGCCTAAGTCCAAGGACCATGCAGAGCCTTGGTTCTGTCTAACTTTCATTTCTCTGTAAGTAGGGGTTTGTCCTCGGATCGCTTTACTGGAGACGATTCCTCTATCTTTTTTATTTGCGAAGCGTCCCTTGGCCGTTCGTGTTCCGCGCTTGACGCTTCGGTGCGCGAGACGCGCCCTCATTAATGGCCTCGTGAATTAACACAAGTCCAACGGTCTACGGCCCCCTTTGAATTTGGTAGCTTCATTATTAGCCCTGCTGGCAACTCTCTTTTCGAATTCTGCGTGTATTAATTCTCACCAACCCTCATCCTCTATATAAGGCTTTCCGGGGGGATGGTTTCTCCATACTCCATAAACCTCCCAACACAAACAGAAAGAACACACTCTTTCAGCTCCCCAAGCCCCTTTAATAACCCCGCCGGAATTGTGAACGGAGTTAGTAGATTTGGGGCGGCTTTAGGCGGGTGTGAGGACATCCGTGCCAAGAGCCGTTATGGCCGCAGCCCCCACTGGGCTTCCGATGCGGCAGAGTCTAGGCGTAACCCCGATGGCGCCATGCACGGTGGCCCGGAGGGATGTCGTTGAAGTACCTAACGTCTCTCCTCGAAGCGCACCCCCGACGGAGGAGACATGCGAACTCACATCATGGGCAGTGCTCGAGTGTTGCCATCTCCAACGGCCAACGCTCTTGGGGGTTGGAGAAAATCAAGGAAACATCATGGGGGAGGGCGTCCCGGAGCCCCTGTATCTGCTCCTCGCTTTGTTCAAGCTCCGTCGCTCTGAGAAAGGAGTTGTTGGTGGCCTTGAAACAAGCTAGCCCCAGCCCCCTTCCGCCCGCTTACTGTCAAGCTCTCCCATTCTCTTGATGCCAGTAAGGGTACGGGTTGACACTTCCCTCTAGCTAGTTTTAGGACGGGTCCGCCTGGGCCTTTGATTGTAGGACTAGCTGGTAGGAACAGTTTTAAAACACGCCTGTCTGAGCCTCTGATTGTAATTTGTAACTTTTCCTTTTATGAAATAATATCGAGCTTTCTTTCTTTGCTGTTGAATCTTCTGTCTCGAGCTTTTATCTTTCTGCAGTGTTTGTTTGGTAGTTCTTTTTTTTCTTTTTGCATCACCACCGATCCTCCGTAGAATAGTTGTTTAGAACAGTCGCCTGTTGCGCCAGCCGGCGCACTAATCCTTCCCACAGACGGTGCCAATTGTGGGGTCAGCTTTTGTTGCCCAAGCCCAAAGGATATGGGTCAAAGGCCCAACGAACCCAGAACAATGAATTTGTAGAGAGTGGATCGAAGATTTAGACGCTACCCGGCGTTCACGAGGCGTGAACTCCTTTCTCCTTTATTAAAGAAATACTTAGAGCAATTTACAACTGGGGGATGCTCCTCGGCACATGGTCGAGGAGGCTTTTCTTCCCTTTTTTCTGTTCCCCCCCCCCCCCCTCCCTTCTCAGGAGGGATTCCCTTACATTATATACCCTTTACCCAACCAATTCTAGCCCTACACTTGTTGAGCGATCAGGACATTACTCAGGTGCTTGTCCCATCAGCCGCCTTCCCATTCTCTTTGAAAGTCGCGGCAGCCAAGGTGGCACTGGTGCGGAGTCTTTTCCTCATTAATGCGGCCAGGGTGGTTGTCAGGGGCATTTAATGTGGAGGTGACTGTTTGTCATGAGCTCACCCCTCCATCAGATTTGTATTGCAGGCGCATGGTATTCCTCCTCGGCCCTTTGAATAGTCATGAAGGCTTCCTTGGAAGTGTTTGCTGGTTGCCTTAGGTTCTCGGATGTCCGATGATGGGGTCGTCCTCGGCCTGGCCAGCTGTGCGCCTGGGCTTCTTCTTTTCCTCCTCGAATTTTGGGCACCTCCTCGGCTCGGGCCTCCGGCCCAGGAACGAAGTGGGCTGGGCAGTAGGATTTATTGGCCCCACATTATCCTATTTCGCTACACAAAACGTGGGTTATAGTTGCGTTTCTAAAACGTGGCTATAGCTCCTAAAAACGTGACTTTAAGTCCACTTGGTTTATATATAACCACGTTTTCAGACATGGCCTATGCATCGTGACTATAGGTTTGATAGGTCTATAGTCTCATCACACGAACTTCGCAAGTGTGATAAGACTTTTTATTTTTTATTTTTTATTTTTTAGATTTACACATTTGCAGTTTTACTTTATTTTTTATTTCAAGAAAAAGCTGACAAGAACGACAATCAAATTCTTCCAAAATAATTTATTCATAATTTGTTCATAATTTATTCTTACTTTTGAAATTTATTCAGAATTTGTAAAATAATTTCTAAGGATAAATTTACAACACATAACTAAAACTAACATGCCCAATCCATCATGTGGAACAACCCAAGTTTTCAACTACCCCACCAGTTTTGGAAGTTGCTAGGTCGGCTGTAGTTTAGAATGTTTCCAACTTGTTAATTGTGGTTTGGTTGAAAAGGTTTCCCTTAAACTGCCTAATCCGACCCGGGAACTACTTTATGTTTATTGATTGGCTTGAAGATTTATCAAACTCCAGATCCATTTTGGTTTGTTTCTTCACTCAAATAGATACTTGCATTATGTAAAAATTTGAATAATCACGCTATCGAGGGTATACTTCGGTTATTATAGATTCATTAACAAAAGATGGAAGATCTGACCCAAGCTCCTTTATTGGCATGCTAGTTTCTGTTCTGCTATGAAGGAAAAATGCCGGCCGTTGAGGCGATGGTAGACTCACAGAGTAACTATTTAGCATGAGAACTATCGATGCCATAGTTGGTCTTTCTGCTGAACTTTCCTGAATGCATTGTAAGCCAATATGGAGACATCTCTTGACTTCATCTCTTGAATAAGAATCTCTGAGAGTCGGATCCAACAGCTCCAAAAATGTTCCATCCCTCCAATGTTTCCAAGCCTGCATCAATTGCCCAAATATTCTCGTAAGCCTTCTCTCGATCTTATTAACAAAAATAAAAATAAAAGATTTGCAGTATTCAATATACACTCACATAGCTCAAGAGGTTCTCAGAAGTGCTTGGAGAACTGAATGAACTATTCTTCTTCCCACTTATAATCTCTAATATTAGGACACCAAAACTATATACATCAGACTTCATTGAGTATAATCCACGTATCGCATATTCTGGAGGCATATAACCACTAGAAATCGACATCACCAAAACAATACCAAGTTAAAATATGATCTAAAACCTTATAAGTATAACGTACTCAGTTAAAATTATTAGTTACATTCATACTAACTGGAATCCAAGATAACGTACTCTGTATATCTGATAAGAATGTAAGCACAAATGCATTCTACAGAGTAGTAATTGGACCAAGTGCATCTCTAAATTTCAAGTTGTTAGCTTGATATGTAATTTGAGAGGTGCTGAAATGATTTTTTTCCCCCTCTTTTTCTGTGTTTATTTGGTTGGAATAATACATCAATCTGGATCAAGCTAAACAAAGACAGAATTGCTTATTTTAATTGGGTTTAAAAGCATTATATGATTATATCCCATTGAAAAGTTCCTTAGATCTACCCTTTCTGAAGGTGTTTTTTTTATGAAAAGACTTATTTTCCCTCTATTTATGGTAGTTATTTCCACAAAAAAACGAATGTTAAAAAATGTCTATAATTAGGTACTTACTATGTCCCAACAATCTTGTGAGTATTATCTTGAGTTTGGTCAATTCCAAAAATTCTTGCCATGCCAAAATCTGAAACTTTTGGATTCATCTCTTCATCTAGCAATATGTTACTAGCTTTAAGATCACGATGTATAATTCTAAGTCGAGAATCTTCATGAAGATAAAGAATCCCTCGTGCAATCCCACCAATGATCTTGTATCGGCCTGACCAATCTAATAGTCTTTGCTTATTAGGATCTACAAAAATCACAAAAATTCAATTACAAGTTAGAATATATGAATTAAAGTCAATCTCCATGCTAAGATGTACAATTTGTTTCAATTTAAAAAGACAAATACAGATTAAGAGATATTTTAATCTCCTGCAAACTTCATCCTGTCCTAAGTAAAAGGAATTTATAAATTTGGTAAAGCTTGATGCTTATAATCTGAAATCATTCATTTCATATAACACAAGGAAATTAGACAAATGGTAAGAATCAACAGACCGAATAGAAAATAGTCGAGGCTTTTGTTGGGCACATATTCATAGACCAGTATTTTTTCTTTTCCTTCCAAGCAAAATCCCAATAGCCTCACTAGATTTCTATGTTGAAGCTTAGCTAACAATGAAACTTCATTCTTAAATTCTTCTACACCTTGTTTAGAGCTACTTGAGAGCCTTTTCACCGCTATCTCTTGTCCCCCCAGAAATGTGCCCTGTAAAATGCTTTAAGCATCTCTTAGAACAGCTTGTAGATGTTATGAAAGTCCCAAAGCCAAAGTTTTCTGAATTTAGAACTGTTCAGATTTTGCATACATTAAATTTGCTACTATTTGCAAGGGGAAAAAATTACTAGTCTAATACCTTGTAAACCACACCAAATCCTCCTTTACCTAGCTTGTTTTCATCCGAGAAATTGTTCGTGGCAGCTTTAAGTGTAGCCAAATCAAATATTAAACACTCTGCATCTGTAATTTCCTTGGCAGCTACACATCCAAGAGGTAAACGTAAGGAAATACTCTACAAAAGCAACACGTACAGACATGAGAGAATAACACATTTGTTGAAATCAATAAAAATGTTTGAAATTACCATCTTCCTCCTTAACCTTATACTTCTTTTTCAATTTCCTACGGCGGAAGCAGTACACCATAGTTAATAGCACCACCGAGACAGCAATGGATGTAACTATGGCAATGATCCTTACCGATGAGCTTTGCCTTTTCCCTGCATAATAAGTAAAATATTGTAAATGAGCGTAACCAAATGGCATTTCTGACTCCCTAATATAGTGTCAATTCAATGTAGATTCATGTGCTCTAGTGTCCTAAAATAAGAATAATAGTATTAATAATTTTTAAAAAAGGAAAAGGAAATAAAAATGTTCATTGTGTATTCTATACCCAAAATTGATTCATCATAAGAAAGGTCAATTAAAATATGAATTCAGCAAATTTTTATTTTTATTTTTTAAATCAAAGAATGTTACTTGATATACTAAACGGTCTTGATGCACAAATTAAAATGATTAAAAGTACTATATATTTTATTTTGCATTCAAAAGTTAAAATGTTTAATAAAATTTATTTATTGTGACGCTACATTCATTTTATGTGGTAAGACCAATTACAAATTAAAGTATCACCAATAGCAAATAAACCAATTTGCAGTAGTTTTAGCATTTGCTGTAGTGAGTTTTGCTATTACCATTATGGGTTCTCGTGACCAAACCTGGTGGAGATGGGGGTGGCGGTGGTAGGGGTGGTGAAGGTATGATCCGGTAAAATGGATGCACATCGTACCTAACAGTACAACTAGTATATAAACCCATAGCCCCTTGCTTTCCACTACAACAACTCGGCAGGTATGCTATTGCTCCCCAAAGACATTTATTACAATCGAAGCTGGAGATGTCAGGCGTGCACTGAACCAGGCTATACAGCGTTTGCGAAGAAGAAAATTTGGCTTCTTTCGTAGCAAACATCTTAGCACCTAGCTGGGCACTTTGGGCTCGTGCCACCAAGTCATAAAACATGGTTGCTAGTAGCTTATTAAAGCGATCTACTTCAGCTACAGTGGTGTTTTCCCCCTTAGAGAAACTTGGATCATCCATAATAATGAAGAAGTTTGGTTTTGAGTAGCGTAACATACACTCGTCGTACCATATCACGGCCTCTCTTAGTCTAGGACAGTATTGTTGGACTGTGCTTTTGGTAGCTGTAGCCACACAGTCTTGGCAGACTTCGGTGGTGACATCGCCACGGCAGAGAAAGAGGCCGTAAATTTTGTTGTTGGAAGAGTTTTGGCCGACGGTGATGTTATAGAAACCACTTTCAATGGAGGAATTGGAGGAAAGGGAAGAGAGGACGAGGTTGAGGTTGGACTGGTAGGTGCTGTTGGGTGTGAAAGTTGCATCTGAACAGTAGTGGGATCGGTAAGTTGGGGCAGCTTCACTAATTATGCTGCTAAGCAAGAAAAGGAGCACAAGGATAATCATCGAGACATGGAAAGAAGGCAAATTCCTTTTGATATCAACCTCTTGATCTTACTCTGGGGTCATGGAAAGAAGGCAAATTACTTTGAACCTTTGGTAGTTTTGTAAAAAAAGTGGTTGTCAATAATGGGACCTGCAAGGAACTTAGACATGGATAATGAGAGTGCGAACCTGTAGGTAGAGGTTGGTCTTTTGATAACACTCAATAGTCAATACTTGAAAACGCGTGAAGCGACTTTTATTCAAGAAACTGCTGGCCTTATAAATGTGATCATATCATAGGAAGAAAAAACAAAATAAAGAAGTTGTGGAGGGACCCAATCCAAGTTGTGGAAAAGTAAAACAAAAGCATAGAAAAGTCATAGCAGAGATAAACCGCAAAGTTTGCTACTTTCAGAGTCAACGTGTCCAGAGACGAACACATATTACAAAGTCTCAAGCATGTCTCATTTCTATGATTCCATAAAAACCAACTGGTAGTACAGATCAACAAGTCAAATTTACTCTGGAGGCCAGGCACATAAACAGTGACATCAAAGAAGAGGAGGTTGGGAAGCTTTAAGCATGCTTCACACAAGCAACTTCTACAACATGTTTCACCAGTCACTAAGCAAGACCATAGAGCATAGGGGTCATTGCATGCCTTCCATAGGAATAACTTAATTCTGTTGGGTACTTGAAATTTCCAAAATTCTCAATAAGTGGTGGGATCATGAATTGTTTTAGGATTAACTAAGAATGCTGCTAGAATATTTGAAAACAAAGCACAACATTAGCACTTTAATAGAATATTATCCTGAATTATTATCAAACCAAATCAGTACGTCAATAGAATCCCAATTTCTCAAAGGAATCCCTTGATGGCAGCTACTTCATGAGGAAAAAAAATTGATCAATGAAAGACACTTTCCAGTAGTGAGAATCGAGATCAATTAGGGCCCCCAACTTTGCTATTCTAGGGAGCATTGTACATGGGGGGATGACCTTAAAGTAAGTGTGCGTAGGCAACCAATACTCTTGCCAAATTCTAATTTTGTCTCCTTTGCCATCTCAACATATTAGTACCTTCTCTAACACTGTCCTTTACGCCAAGATACATTTCTAAAAAAAATGACCATTTCGAGGAATATGAGAATCTAAAAATGGAGAATTTTACTGTTTTTTTTTTTTTAGTAGTAGTCATCCCTGCTTTGCTAGCATTGCCAGGTTGAAACAATGAAATCACAAAATCCCATATACCCCTGTAACCTATGCACAATTTGGTCTAATTTAACTAGTGAAGTTTCTTCTCAAATCATTAGCCCCCACTAAAAGCTGCTCATCATCCTTGCGTGGTTCCTACAAAGTTTTCTAGTTAAATAAAAATATAAATAAATAAAATCTCATGCCATTAGTTGAGAAAGATTGAGCCGGCTTTGATCAAAATCTCCCTACCTGCTTGTGAAAGGGGTTTCTCCTTCCTGACTACAACCTTTTCCAGTTCCTTAATTGTTACAAAAGCAGGGCATTTGTTACGTCCCACCATGTAGCAAGTAGGCCCAAATGTCTATCATATTCCTTCTCACTACTAACTTGCTTTGCTGTTTTAATGGAGTTTAACAATCTCTCAATTTGTGTATTAATTGCTAAAGAACATGGTGGTCTTCTAATTGTTAATATTCAGCTCCGATGCAGTCTCACACAAAGATAAGGTGCTTAAGATGTGTCGACATTCTGCTAGAGATGTACTACAAAAGAGTAAACTATTGCTCGCAAATAGTGAGCGGAAATAACGACGCCAACATGACAAATAGCCACAACCCAAATCTGTTTGTGGTAGTCTTGTAGCAATAAAAATTGAGTACAACTAGGGTAGCATTATTTTGTATTCTTTTCTCAATAATTAATTTTACAAATTATAGCAAACGTTTATTACCATACATGAAGGCTCAATTTCTTACAGAACGGTCATGTGTATTATAGTGTTCAAGTTCCATGACTTGGAAAAGAGAGAGTAGCTTTGGAGAATTCCTTACTACAAACGCTATCGAGGGTACAGTTCAGTAATTGATGCTTCATTGACAGACCATTGCACTGATTTGCTTGAAGATTTATCTGAGTTCACCTCTATTGTTGGCATGTTCGTGCTAGAAGATTTATCTGACTCCATCTCTATTGTTGGCATGTTCTGCTCTGTTCTACTATGAAGGAAAAAAGGTGGCTTTTGAGGTGATGGCAAAGTAACAGAGCCACTGTTAAGCATAAGAATTATTGTTGCCATTGAGGGTCTATCAGCAGGATTTTCCTGGACACAAAGTAAGCCAATATGGATGCATTGGATAACTTCATTTCTCGAGCAAGAATCTCTCATATCCGAATCCAGCACGTCCAAGTATGATCCATTGCTCCAGTGTTTCCAAGCCTGCATCAATTTGGTGAGTATTTTTAAAATTTCAATTTCCTTTCCCTTTGACTTAGAGTTGATGTATAGGAAATAATAACAGAAAATGAGTACTAGAATATGTGTTTCACTCACATAGCTCAACAAGTCCTCGGCTGTATCTGATTGACCGAATGCACTAATTTTTTTGCCACTTAAAATTTCCAATATAAGGACACCAAAACTATATACGTCAGATTTCACAGAAAACTGCCCGTGCATTGCATATTCTGGAGACATGTAACCACTGCAAACCAACATCATCAACTCAGTAATTTTATAAAGAGACTATAAAACCTTAAGACTTTATCTAGTACTTAAATGTATAATTGTATATCGATCATCGGTTACATTTAAAGCTAACTTTCACATGTAAGTATTGCACGGATTATATCTAATTATGATGCAGGGAATGTTGTGGTAACAATGCATCTCTAGATTGTCCATAAATGACTTGATACAAAATTTATGAGGTTAGAAAGAATTGTGTTTCCCATTTTCATGTGATTAATTTGTTAGGATGAAAAAAAAGTTGATAAATTATTTATATAATCTAGTACTTACAATGTTCCAACAATCTTACTGGTGTTTCCTTGGGTTTCATCAACTCCAAAAATTTTTGCCATGCCAAAATCTGAAATTTTTGAATTCAAATTTGCATCTAGCAGTATATTGCTAGCCTTAAGATCACGATGTATAATTCTAAGCCTAGAATCCTCGTGAAGATAAAGGATTCCTCGAGCAACTCCTCCAATAATATTGTAACGGCTCGACCAATCCAATAAGCTTCGCTTCTCAGGGTCTACACACTCATCAAAATTCAGTATTCATGTTAGATTAAACATATCAATTATCAAATTAAAATACATACATACATACATATATATATATATATATATATATTACTCTATCTCTTGCAACTTCGCCAGCTCCACAACACTCAATTCGTTAAGCAACATAAAAATTGAAATATAAACTTATTGATACATGTTACATGACAAACAAGGAAGTATATATATTAGCTTAGAAGTGACTAACCAAATAAAAAGTAGTCAAGGCTTTTGTTGGGCACAAATTCGTAGAGAAGTAACTTTTCTGCTCCTTCCAAACAGTATCCTAAAAGCCTAACTAGATTTCTGTGTTGAAGTTTGGCTACCAACAAAACCTCGTTTTTAAATTCTTCTGCACCTTGTCGAGAGTTTTGTGAGAGTCTTTTTACAGCTATTTCTTGTTTGTTGGGAAGAGTACCCTGAGAATATATACCGACCCCTATTAGAGCAATTCATTTCACAGAGTCTATATATTCCCAAGAAGCTTCTGAATTTTTGAATTGTTTGGATTTCCCAAGCGTTGAGTTCATAATACTAAATGAGTACTCCCTCACTCATTAGTTTGGCAAAGCACTTTCTTCAAAATAAAAAATAATAACAATAAAAATAAAATTACACCAAAAGTTTCCATACCTTGAAAACCTCACCAAAGCCACCACTACCCAGCTTGTTATCATCTGCGAAGTTGTTTGTCGCGGCTTCAATTGTAGCCAAATCATATTGCAAGGAATCCGTTGTAATTTCACCGGATGCTATTGATATATAAGCACGACAATGGGTTAAAGGTTGCTGGCAAATTAAATGCTCTGTTTGGAAGGATATAGAAAATGCTTTATTTCTTAGTGGGTGCTTGAAAAGCTATACTTGGAAATTTATTAATATGCTTAAATACTAGAAGCCTATTATTAATGACATATATAAATGAAAATGATATCAGCTAACCATAACTCTTGTGATTTTTTTTTATTAATTTCCTTTCAGTTTTACGATATTCTAGACACTTATACATAAGGGTCATCAAATAGCCCATGGCCCACGGCCCGACCCAAAAACCCGGCAGCCCATCGGGCTAATGGGCGGCCCGGCCCGTTGTTATTGAGGCCCATGGGTAGCCCACTAGCCCAGCGGGTTAGGTCGTGGGCTAGTTTTTATGCCCATGGGCACCCGGTGGGCTAGCCCAGTAGCCTAGCCTGTTGGCCCAACCCGTTGCCCAGTCCAATAACTTATAATTTTTAACAAAAATATATAGGAAGTGTATGAAGGATTGATCTTGAGATATTGTAATAGAATTTCTTAAGAGAACTCTCCCAACCACTAAGATACTTAAAGTAATTGTGCTAAACTTAGTTTATTAAATATATATTTTTCTAGTAGTCTAGCAAATTTGAATTAACCATTTGATTTTTTTTATTAAAGATAAAAATAAAAAACTATTTGAACCCTTATTTAAAAAAAAATTAAATAAGTTTCCATCAACAAAACAAAAAATTAAATAAATTTGACTATAAAAAAAATTGTAATTAAGTATTAAATTCATTGATTCTTTCCTTTAAAAAAAATAGACTGATTATTCCCTTATTAAAAATTGATTATTTATTTCTAAAAATAATATGCTAACGCAATCTCATGGGTAGCCCATTAGGCCCAACCTAGTAGCCTAGCCTGTTAAAGACAAAATAGGCATTGCCCATGGGCAGGGTCGTGGGCTGGGGTTTTCTCTTTCGGCCCAGCCCGACCCGGCCCGTTAACTAGTTAATAGCCCATTATGCCCAGCCCATTGTGCCCTTGGGCCAAGTAAAAATGGGCCGGGCCAGCCCGACCCGGCCCATTGACGACCCTTACTTATACAGACTATATAATTAATACATGAATTTTGATAATTGCCATCCAACATAAGGCACTATAAGGCACGAAACCAAGATTTTTATCTTTAAGGGACCAAAACACAAAATAAAAATTTTTTACCACATAAAAATAAGAAATATACTAAATTAATATGAAAATTAAAATGACTATCTATTTAGTATTAATAAAATATAAATGGAAAAACACGACATAATAATTTATTAATACATTTCAATTAAATTTTTAATGATCATTCAGGGGCCTATGGCCCCATTTCCTCGAATAGGAGTCTGCAGACATGAGAAAATTAAACATTGTATAGAATCAATTTTGAAAATTACCATTTTCATAAGGTACAGCATTGTACTTCTTTTTTGCTCTCCTACTTAGAAAGTAGTAGCCAATACAGAGTAGCAATATAAAGAAAACAGTTGGAGCAACGACAGCGATAATTATTAACAATGAGTTTCTGCTTTTTCCTGCATAGATCAAGAAGATTTTTATTAAACAATGCAATGGTTGATGTTAAAGATATGAAGGCACAATCATAGTTAAGCCCATCCCCAAGTGCAATCCTATATATTTGATGTGTATGTAAAACCCAATCCTATTTAAAGCGCAAGTAAAGAAATCTTAATCCCACTTGTATTGCGCTTCTTATAATCATATTAGACTAGGATTTAGCCTCTTATGATGGGTTCATTGTAAAATATAATATTTAATACTTAATTGTAAAAATATAGCAAATTCCATCGTGGCGAGGTAAGTTCCTTTTTTTTTTTTTTTTTTCCTTGCTATTACTATGTCTCATCCTCTTCAACATTCAACATTCCTTTTAAACTTAGAGCATCAGCATCATCTGTTACAAAAGTATGTTATTTTAACACATAAAAAAGTCCACTTTATTATTTTAGCATATCATTTTACCATACACACTATATCACATATTCTATTCTTCAATTTCATACATTAAAATAATATATGCAACACATTAAATTAATATTTACTTAAAACTCATCCCAATATCATTCTCAAAAAAAAAAAAAAAAAAAAAAAAAACTTATCCCAATACAAAACAATAAAAATTGTACTTTTTGCAAACACTAAAATAGGAGAGGATAGAGAGTATAATAAAAATAAATAAAAATTTTATAATTTGTGAATAGTACCGTTCCAAATTTGAACAGTACTGTACACCAATGCTAAAAGTTTTAGAATTTAAATCATATGATGATAAAACTTTTTTAGTGCTAGGTGTGCCAAATGCCAAATATTTGGCATCTTGCACACCTAATGCTAATGCTCTTAGAGCATTATTATTGGTGGTGCTAAAAAGTTATATTACTATTTTTAACACCACTAAATACAAAACTATACCTATATTGGTGGAGCCAAAACCAAATAATTTGGCTTCATATCTACAGTGCACAGCTTCTTTTGGATGTGCACTGAAGCTCATGTAGAAAAAATTATTATTTTATTAATGTGTTCACAATACAAAACTTTGTATTATTATTAACATGTTCATACTACTTTCTATTATTATTCATGTGTTCACATTGCACTGTAGCTCATTCATGTGTACACACTATAGCTCATATGTAATAAAAAAATATTATTTTATTATGTTGCCTATATTATTTTATTGTATTGAAAGTTAAAATAAAAAAATTTATATTGGGTGTATTGTAAAGTAAGAAGATAAATTAGATAAAATAACTTTTTGTGGAGCCATATTACAAAATTTATGGCTTTATCAATGTAGATGCTCTAAATGGGTTAAGACTTAAGAGTACTAGTATCATGCATGCCAAACATGAAAAACAACCTTACTTTATGGGTCAATTTGGTACTATTATTTAAACTACAATTTTTATTAGTTAAATACCATAACACATATTTTCACAACATTTTTTTACCTAGCCTTATTCCTACAACACTGGAAGGAGTACTCTTCTACCATGTTCTATAATTTTTTTACTTTCTCTTTTCTTTTTCTTTCTCCTTTCACATGTCATGTAATGTCTCTCATTTTGCAGTTGATTTTTTTTTTCTTTTTTAATAAAAAGTTAATCTTACTTTAATTAATGTTGATGGATTAAAAAGTAAAAAATGTGATGTGAGTTGTTAAATGACGTGCTAAAATAAAATTTTGATGTTTCAAAATAACTTCTTCTTTTTTTTTTTAATGCAAAGCTATTCTAAAGCTACGAGAACATTCACAGGCTCACAGCAATTGTTTTAAAAATTGGGTCTGTTTGGCAAGCAATCTCAAACACAAAATTAAACATTTTCACATATTTTTTTACTCGCATATATATCCAAAATATCCAAACAACATAATTCAACTTCTCTTACAAACACCCCTTTAGTTTTAATAACTGAAAAAGTCATTTTATAATTTTTACTAAATAACTGAAAAAGTCATTTTATAATTTATACCACACTGGACCTCATCTATTTTAGCATATAACACATTAAAAAAAAAAAAAAAAAAAAAAAAAAACCTTCGCCCACGGACACCATTCCACAACCTCAAAACACTCACAAATAGCCATAACCATGGCCAAACACTTACCACAACCACAGAACACCCATAACACCAGCGAAACACTTACCCACATCCGCAAGTCTCCCCATAAAATTACTTTGAAAATCCAGAAAAATTCTTAGCTAAAGACAATCCTTTCATCAAGCCAAAACCCAAAACTCACAGCAACCCTTTCATCTTCAACCCCACCCACAGTGTGATCCACAGCCGAGTCTCACCACCCACAGTGTGACCCACCAATCCAACCACCACAACCCGATCAGATAGAGGAGAAAGGGACGAGAAAGAGAGGGAGCTAGATTCAGGTACGATCTTAAAAATAATTTAATAATTAAAAAAAAAAAAAGTTTGCACTTCATCAGCCATCCTATCCTTAAGCTGTGGAGGAGGACCCAAAAATTTTAAACCATATACTGAACTGAATAATCTCTGAAAGGCCGTTTCTTCATTTTTATTTCTCATTTCTCATTTAAAATTTAAAATATTACTTTTCTATTTATATAATTTCTAATTTGAATCATAAAATGCATCTGCTTCAAATATATACCGGTACATACCTTTTGGAGGTGGAGGTGGAGGAGCAAGAAGCACCGGGGTTGGTGATGGTGACGGTACGGCTTGTAGCTTGTAAAACGGATATATTTCGTACCTAATAAAACAACTAGGATTCAAAACATTGCCCCCTTGCTTTCCTGCACAACAACTTGGCAGATATCCTATGAGAGTCCGTAGACACCTATTGCAATCAGAGCCGGATAGCAGAGGGTCGCATTGGACAAGGCTGTATAAGGTTTGTAAATCCGAAAATTTGGCTTCTGTTGTTGCAAATTTCATTGCACCGGACGGAGCATTTGATGCTTTGGTTTCTATTTCATTCATTGAAGTTCCAAGTAGCTGTGTGAAGCGGCCTGGATCTGTTATATTCTGAGTGTTACTCAATAAAAAGGTGAGATCTTCGCCCATGGTGGAGAAGAATGACTCGTTTGAGTAGCGTAGCACGCATTCACCGTACCATATCACGGCCACTTTTTCTACAGGGCAGTACTGCTCCTGAACGATGAGTTTGGTTGCGGTTGACACACATTCTCTGCAATCAATAGGCGTGAGGTCTCCACGGCAGAAGAAGAGGCCGTAGATTGTTGTCCCTGGGGTTTGGCCAACGGTGGTGTTGTAGAAACCACTTTCACGCGTGGAATTTGAGGAAAGGGAAGAAAGGAGGTGGTTGAGGTTGGACTGGTAGGTGCTATTGCGGGTGAAAGTGGTTTGGTTTGAACAGGAATGCCAGCGATATTCTGGTGCTGCTTCACTGTTTAGGCTTAGGAAGCTGAGTAAGGAAAGGATTAGTAGGAACATGGAGACATTGAAAGAAGGTATCCCCATTGTCGTTTGATCAGTCTTGTGCTCATTCTTCGGGATGCAAGACATGGAAAAGGCCTAGTTAAAAGAAAATTATTCTTCCTTTCTTGTTTTTTCTTGGAAAAATTGGTATATAATAAGATAAACTGACATTATTTCCACTCCAATGAACAAAGGCAAGCCATTTGACTGTGGACTTTCCAAAATGATGAAAGTGTTGAAAAATTTAATGTCGGTCAACGGATACTTCATTTTCCACATTTTGTGATTCATGAATGAAAAACTTACTGTTTACGTGAAAGTGACTACGGGCACTATCTTGCTTTGTCTACTCTTTTAAGGCAAAAGAGTTGGTTGAAATTTCAGAATATCCCAAATCCTACGGTGGGAACATCTTAGTTGACCAACAGCGCGAGTTTCCAACGTATGGAGACACAAGTGAACGTTTCGACCAGGACCAGCGCCCTTTCTGTGGGCCGAAAAGTCTTCTGCTATTACATCGGAGAGAATCCAATTTGAAAGTTGCCTGTCTCTTATTTATTTTTTTCAATTTGATAATATGAAAAATAAGAATTTAAATATTGAACATTTTCACCGTAAATAACAAAATGTTTCAATTGAGTTACAAGACTTTTAACAAAAGCTACATAAGTAATAATAGCATTTAATTGCTTATAAAACTTATCTTATGAGACAGTTTTTGATGGTATCATAAGTTACATCCATGATGGGTTGCACCTAAACACATGAGCACATTGTACAATTAAATTTTTTCTATAATTTTTTTTCACAATATTTGAATGTTTTAAAAATAATATTTTAACTTTTTTCTTTCTTTTTTCTCTTTTTAAAATTTTGAGATTTTTAATTAAACTAAAATGCTTTTTTGTTGTACATGCATGAAACTACATTAATAAATGGACGGTCTTATATTCATAAATGGATGAAGTTATATTATTAAATACATGGATTTACATTAAGAAATGTTTTAAGCATATTAGTTTGAGAAATATTATAAAACTTTTTTATAGAAAAAAAATTTTTTGACAACTTTTTTATTTTTATGAAAGTAATATCAAAACTTTCCTAAAATAACTTGTTAACAAATGTTTTAAAAGCATTTGGATGCGTTACGTTTTAACCCCTATAAATATGTAATCTAATTAGAAATGAAAATGTACATGCATGTATTCAAGAATTATTAATAATGTTGTGGATGACCACTTAATGAATAAAGTTTATATATTATTTCATCTCTAAAATTTTTTATTTTATTTTTCTATTTATTTTATTTTATAATTTTTTTAGTAAGATATTCATTTGTTAGGAAACATTTTTACTTTTTCCCCCCTAAATTAGAAACAATTTTTATTTGAGAAATAAGTTTTCTTGCATCTTTAATTAACCCCTAAACTATCATAACGAAGCTGAGTAAGAAAAGGATCAGTAGGAGCAAGGAGATTGAAGCCACTGAAGGAAGGCATGCCCATTGTCGTATGATCAGTTTCTTGCTCACACCTACCGGATTCAGGAATTAGGATCATGGAAAAAGATTTTTAAAAAAAATTATCATTTATTTTTTGTTATTTTCTTACAAAATTTTGGTCAATATTGAGATAATGGTAATCTTCAATGAAAAGTCAAGCCACTTACCCACTTTTCAAACTGATACAATATCGGAAAATTAAAGTCAGTCAACAGAGACGATTGCGGATAAGTTTTTATTTAGTATGCATAATCATATTTTGGTATTTCAATCAAGGACTCTAAAATTCAAACAAGTTACAGGTTTGATATTAGTCGTAAACACATGTGGTTATGTTGTATCATTAGGAACTTATATTCGATAAGATGTATAGTAAAAGTGGTTGGCTAGTGTTCAAGAATCTTATAGTTCAAATGGTAGTATTTCTTAATCTTTTCTAGTCATCGAGCATGGTTTTAAAAATTAGAATGGGCAAAGAACTGAAAAAGAATCTGATTATTAGTTTTTAGTTTGACTGGAGTCGAATAGATGGTCAAACCAATGATGTCATAATTAATATAATTTAAAATATTTAAATAAATTTTATGTGAATTTTTATTTTTCATAAATTATATTAAGAAAATATAAAAAGGGATTTGTTAACAAGGTGAAAAAAAAAAAAAACAAAACAAGAAAGTCAAAAAGGACACCACATAGTACTTAAAAAGTTGAAAATTTGACATAAAGGTCAATAAAGACAAAAACTTTTGTAAACAAAAAAAACAAAAATATTGTTGTTAACGGGCACCGATAACACAACCCATATAAAAAATTGAAAATTTTCTTTATTCTCCCTTTATTTTTTTTTTTTCAAATTAACAATTGTTGAAAAAGTATAATTTGCTATTTAAGTTTCACACACACACACACACACACACACACATATATATATATATATATATATATTTTAGGGTAAATTGCAAATTATACCCCTGAAGTTTAGGGCTGTTTGGATTTTACATCCTAACGATTCAAAATTTTGATCTTACACCCTGAAGTTAGCAATTTACTCCCCACAGTTAGTTTTTGCCTTTAAGTGACACATGTGCATGCTGATGTATTTTATTTTTGCCAAATCAACACTAAACAGTATTGTTTTAGTGAAGACGAAGAGCAGACTTGGCACTATCCAAACAATACCGTTTTGCCCAATGTTAAAACACAAAACTCCAATCCTAAACAACACCGTTTCAGCCAAATTCTAAAATCAAAATAACTTATATCAGCTACTTCCAAATTGTAGAGCAGGAACTCAATGAGAACCCATCCTCCTGAAAACTACCGGCTCATTGTGAACCCATTAGCCCGAAGAAGGAAGATAATGGAAAGAGGATAGACTGTTTAATAATGACTTAAAAAATTAGATCTAATCAGTAAAATTGATTAAATAATTAAAGAAAAGTACGAACACCGAAGGAAGAATTGCGCCACTAGAATGAATACAGCTTCCATTTCACCTCATTCTTATCACCACTTGGTCCACTTCCACTTCCAATTTTCTAATCCAGAATAATAATAATAAAATATCACAATTAATTTTACAAAACAAAAACACGATATATACAGTAATTGGGAGTGGTAGGCTAGCATACCATTAAATCCATCCAACAGTGTTTTGGTTTTGTGAATTTGAATTTTATTACAGCACTTGCAAATCAGCGCCGTTGGTTTGGATTGATAGATAGATAAAGATAAACGGTCGTATCCTCTTTCCATAATCTTCCATCTTCAAGCTTCTCTATTGTTGCTCGCCATATCTGTGGCCATTGTCGGACTAGCGGATGGGTTCACGTCATGATGAGCCGGTAGTTTTCAAGCAGATGGGTTCACAAATGATTTTGATTTTAGAATTCGGCTGAAATGGTATAGTTCAGGATTTGAGTTTTGTGTTTTCACACTGCAAAACGGTACTATTTGGATAGTGCTAGGTCTACTCTTGGTCTTCACTAAAACGATACTGTTTTTTGATGATTTGGGAAAAATAAAATATGTCAGCATGCATATGTGTTACTTAATGACAAAAACTAACCGTGGGGTATAAATTGTTAACGGAACCAAATTTTATGGTGTAAAATCAAATTTCTAAGAAGTCGAGGTGTAAAATCCAAACAACACAAAACTTTAGGTGTGTAATTTGCAATTTACCCTATTTTTTATGAAAAATCATTTAATAGTTTAATGTTAACTTTTAACTATTTACTATATAAAAAAATAAAAAATAAAAATAAAAAACTGATGCCAAAGTCCAAAATATCACTAGACAAGTCATTCATTCCCATTCCCACTTTCCTAGTCACACGGTTACTCTAGTTCCCCCCGCCGCCCCCCCACCCCCCTCTTTTTTTCCCCCTTAAATCTATAACAACAGGTTACCAGCTACACCTCAAATCAGATTCAAAGTTTCAAACTCCTTTTACTCCTCAGTCCTGCAGTCATCCTCTCTCTCTCTCAAATCTCAAGTCTCTTTCTCTTTCTTATGATAAGTTCTTGATCGTCTTCGTCAACATTTTTATTCCAGTCAAAGCTTAAAGCATGGATTTCTCATACATATCATCCAATAATAATAATAATAATAAAAATAATAATAATAATTAAAAAAACCGGATTTAAACGTTCTAAGAGCATCCCAGTAAGGTTCCGAAATTGACTAAAATGTCAATTTAGCAATCCATACTATCAAAATGCATTGTAGAACACAGGAGGTAAACTAAAAAGGTAAACTAAAAAAAATTTGAATATCAGCTACAGGCAGCTGCCATTTATATAGCAGCTTAAAACTAAAAAAAAAATAATAATAATAATAATAATTTTTTAATGTGTAGTGTTAAAAAAAATAGTATTTTAATGTGTTGATGGTTGTGATGGTTATTTATTGTGTTGGATATATTATTTTATTGTGTTGTTTATATTAATTTAATGTGTTAAATGTTAAAATAAAGCATTTGATGTTGAATATATTATAAAGTGAAGTATTAAAATAGATAAAGTAATATTTTGAGTTCCTAAAAACTATATTATTTTAAGCTTTCTTACCGTAAATGCTCTAAGAAGAGATTTTAAAGGCATCTCTTTCTGTCTCTTTTTTCTTCTTTTTATTTTCTGTGATCCATTGCCTCAATACCAAGTACAAAAGCAATGTCTATGAGAAAAACAACTATTTAAAATACAAAAATATTAGTGATGCTTTCCAAAACTAATTACCTTGATGGAGAAAATAAACACAGTGAAATCATTAGACGCTTTCCAAAACTAAGCCTTGTTGTACAAATTTCTGGTCAAATAAAAAATGTTTTCAATTGATCAGGAAAACACAGTTGAGAGAGGTGTAAAATATTTTATACATGGGCTTGGTATAAAACATTTTCAATCAACACAAAACACATCAACCAACCTCCCTTCCTCCCCCAACCCACTCGACCCTCAGAGACACCACCCCCCATGCACATCGAAGCTCTTTTATTAAGTTCTCTAACCAATCAAGCCAAAAACATTCTAAACAAAAAGAGACTTACCCAAAAAAGCAAAAGACTAAGCTTACTGCCATTTCTCTATCCACCAAACTCCGAATGGAAAAGGCACAATTCTTTAACAAATTTCAAGAATTGGGTTCAAAGTTCAAACTCACAGCAAAATCTCAAACAAACCAATCAGAAAGTATATATTTTAAGTATGCACTATTCAACTTCAAAGTTAACTAATGATATTATTATCATAAAAGAACCAAAAAATAAAAAATAAATACTAAATGTCATGGATCATGTCAAACTATCAGTCTTTCCAATTGCACCTATATTATTTAGATTATGCTTCTTTCTTGAGGGAGTTTCTTATAAACAATAGAGTCAAGGAAACGTGCCAACTTTTGGCTAATAAATATCTTTTTTGCCTCAGAATTGAAAGAATAATTATTCAGTGAAAATTTGCGGTTAAAAATTTCAGTATGAGGTCATAAACACTGCATTTTAAAATGTGCAATATTGTTTCCTTCATTCTGCTGGGTTGAATTTCCATTTGTGCAATGTAATTTTTATTTTTTAAATTAGTTTGCTTATGATGGTTTTAAGTTCACAATCCTATTTGATAGTTCTTGTGGAGGGAGGAGGAGTAGAGTAGAGTAGATCTGATCCAAAATTAGCCTATTTGCAGTTAATTCTACTCTACTCCTATCTACTCCCTCTCCTTTCTCTCTCCATCCAAACGGGTTCTAAAAGTTAAAACTAACCCTTCCCTTCAGACAGCTATAATCTTGTAACCTTTTACAGATTTTACTTTGTAATCTTGTAACTCTTCAGACAGTGTTTATTTTCAAGCTTGTAACAAAGACAGAAGTTTTCAGTTTTAATTAAGGACAGAAGTTTTTATTTAAGTAAGATTTTACTAGTTTCTGTTTTCATATTCCATACTCTGTTTTAAGTTATTTTGAATATATCTATTTTGCTATTTTCTTCTTTATCATCTATTTTATCATTGTTTATGCTTCCATATTACTGTTGTGCTCTCTACTGGGTAGTTAATGGTATCAGAGCCATGGATAGTAGATGTATGAGTTTTATTTCTTTGCAATTAAGAAGTTACTAGGAACTCATATTACTACAAAGCCACTACTTGCTCCTTGATAGCGTTGGTCAGCCTCAGACTTGTTAGCAAACCATAGTTTCACGTTGGTCAGCCCGTTTTGTTAGCCGGCGGACAGGCGTTGTTTGGGTGGTCTCGCAATGGAGTTTCCTGAGAAGGTGGTCCCGATAGCAAGGATACCAGTGGTTAGTAATAGTTTCGCCAGTAATTATTAATTGCTTAAAAAGAGAATAAATACATTTATCAGCTCATCATCTGTTTGATTGTTCACACTTAGGCTAGGCACACACTAATTTGAAACATGGACTATGATGATATAGATTATGATGAAGGTTATAGCATGAAAGATATAGACAATAATTGGTCAAATAGTAATATGTATTATGAAACAGATTCTGATTCTGACAATGATATTGATGATTATAACTACAATAATAACACAAATAATTGGAGTATATTAACAGGAGATAAAATCAACTGACAGACTAATAGACAAAATAATAGTTTCTTAGACATAATTAATAAAAAAATTAGAAAATTTAGAAACTATTGAAAGATCCACTACATGTACTAAAGAAGAAAGAAAAAATGATAGTTTTTTGGACCTCTATAAAAGAATGAAAGCTTTAAATTCAAGTTTAGAAAAAGATAGAAAAGTTGAACCCCATCGTTGAACATTTTTAACAAAAACCATGACAGATAATTGCCATAATAAGCAAAAGAATGATTTGACAAGTACCGACATATCAATAAATATGATAGATAGTAGAAAAGATGGTCTAATAGATAATGATAGAAATAGTTCAAAACCAACTGACAGAGCTATATCTATAACATACAAAGACAAAGAAAAGGACAAACTAAAGAAAGAAACTAGTCTTATAGGAATTATGCATGAAGAAAATGAAAGACAAAAGACTAATAACATGAAAGATGGCCTGGTTTAGGAAAGAACAACACGTATAGAGGATAAAGGAATGATAAAAAAAAAGGAATGGTAAAAGAAATTATAGACCAAGACAAAGCAAAAGAAATGATTAAAAGACAGAATAGTGAAAAGATAGAGACAAAAGATGAAGTAGGAAAAGTTATAAGAAAAGACATGCTAAAACCAAAAGAAAATAGTACCTTTAAAGAATCTCTACGTAGGAAGATTGAAGTAGAAGAAAAACAAGAAAGAACAAAAGCTAAAGAAATAGTCAACAAAGGAAGGAAAACTAATAATAATGAAGAAAAGGAAAATAGTGATAGCATAGTAAAAGCAAAAGTAGTCAACAAGAGATGGAAAATTGATAATAATGATAGTTTAAAGGAAAAAATTGATGAAAGACTAAAATCAATTAGAGCAACCACATCAACTTGTGGAAAAGATTCCGTCTATTTTACACAAAAAACCTACTTTTTCTGTTTTACACTATCACTTTTACAAAACACCCACATCAGTTTATCTATTTTATAAGACTTTTCAATAAAATATTCATTCTTCATCAATTTTTTATTATTAAGAAGGAAGCAAGTAACAAAATGGAACAGAAAGAAAGAGAGAGAAATTAATTAAATATTGATTTACAAGTGAACAATCTTTACATGGGTACTGTAGTTTTTTGGAAATTTGCGAAAGTTTAGAAGACCTGATGCAGGTGATTTTCAAGGTAAAATTGTGTAAAATTGTACACTTTTTCTATTTTAGAGGAGCTGATGTGAGTGCTCTGAAAATCCATAATATATACCCAAAATGAGAGTTTGACAGAATTAACTAAAAAAATGGAAACTTTAAATACACCATTAGATATAAACAGAAAAAGAGATATAACGGTCTTAAATACTATTGAGGCATCAGATAATGAGAAAACTGACATACATATTAGAAATACTATTTGTCATAAATGTAAAAGATGTGGTCATACTAAAAAACAATGTGATAAACATAACAAAATTCTAAACAAATTAGTAAATTAGAATTTGAAAAAAAAATGCACTAAATGAATTAATGGAAATATTTAATGTTAGTCAAAAAGAGATAGATCAAGTTAAGCAAAAGAAAGAACTAAAATCAACCAACCCAGTTAAAGGAAACAAAAAGACATGATAATGAAATTAATGGATAATTTACCTAATCATCTAAAAGACAAAAGAGACTATTTACTAAAATTGAAAGATTCTATAGACATACCTATTACTTCTATTAAGTGTAAGAAAGATGGACACCATGTTACAGAGTGTGGAAAGAAAGAAAAAGCTAAGAAACAAAAAGATAAGAACAAAAAGGTCAAGAAGAAACAAGATAGAGTTGTAACTATACAAGGCTTAATGACAGAAGCAAAAATACTAAAACAAGAAATTAAAGATATTAAAAAAGATAATTCCATAGATATAAATGAACAGAATATTACAGAAATAATAAATTTGAAAGAATTTCATAAACCCATGATAAATCCCTCTTCATTAGAAAAAGATATTTTGGACAATGACAGCAATAAATAGAATTTCTTGAGCTTAATTGACAGAGTAATCTTTCAAAAATGGCATACATAAATCACTTTAGTAATTAATAAAGAGTTTTCTTTGACAGATATTGCCTTAATAGACTCGGGTGCTGCTGACATGGATTGTATACAAGAAAGATTAATTCAGGCCAATGGAGAAGATTTAATTAATCATAAATTACCTAATGATATATGTGTTGAAGTTATTAAAGATCTTCCTTCAAAAGTTGTTATAAGAAATTCCCTTATGGTTTCAGAGACAGATGTAACCAATGTATATTCTAATTCCATCTTACCCTTTACTTAAACAGAAATTTATTCCCTCAATAATTTTAGTATCTTAAAAAATATTAATAAAGAAAGAATCTATAGAACTGAAAGGAGTTTGTCATCTTTAGAGACAAAAATATCACTTGTTCACCAATTGGCAGATAAGGACATAAAAAAGTTTAAACAAGATAAAGAGACAGAGATTTGTTCCTGTTCCCCCATTGATCTTTTGCATAGGCACCGACACATAATCCAAATACTTTGTGAAAAAGAAATTTGTGGAAAAGACGTTACAATCTCTTTTAATCAATATGCATGGACTAACAGTTTGATAGAGATATCATTTAAGGTTGTGAGCAATAATATACTCATAATTTTTACAATAATCTCAAATACTCATATGACAGATGTTTTAATAAAAGAAGTCTTGACAGATTCTTTTAATTGTGGTAATTTCTTGAATAAAGACAAATTTAATTTCTTAACAGAATCTTTGACCGATTTTCCCGAAACTATTATAGTAGTTGATAAAAGACTTTATGGAGAAGCATTATTTTACATATTTTCGCAGAATGAGATATATAGTAACACATATAAAATGGATAGAATCATGACAGATTTTGTAAAGTTTTTGAATTCTAGCCCCTCTAACATTGAAAGACTTCATCATGACTACTTTTATACCACTACTCAGCAAGGGCACAAAAGTGTACAGAGAAAAGTTTGTTTTATTATATATACTTTAAATTTTAAAAATGATTTTCTTATAAAGCGTTTTAAAGAAATTTCACAGAAAGACATTAGTGAAAGGATTTTAAAAATGAATTTGAAAGAAGCCTTGCATGAAAATGTTTATTCTCAAAATAATATTTCAAGACATAATCCTTTTCCCAAACCCCATTTGTAGACTACTACGAGTAAAAGAACCTCACAGGCAGACATGAAAGGAAAGGGCAAAGCACTAGCAGTGCAACCCAAACAATTTTGAAAGCCTTCAATAAGGATTTCAGATTGGCATGAAGCGTCTCGATAGAGACAATATCCCTTCAAGATACATTGCTAGCAGAGGCAATGTATTCATGTGGTGAAAAAAGTGTAATTCTGCAAAAAGTGCTCCGCACTGATCTCATGTTTCAGGACGGAGAATTCACAGACCTTCCTTTTCATATTAAACTACTTCTTGATAATTTACAAGCAACCTTCACCTTCAGACAGAAACCTTTATTCCAAAAGACCCTTCAGGCTTTGGAATTACATCTTGTTAGCACTGGTGCATTTATTGAAGCACTTAGTTGTCAACTCCCTAGCAAGGAGGATGGAGATTCAAGCTCTACAAAGACAGAATCACAGTCTCTAAAAAGCCATCTTTTGGGAACAAGCTTTTCAAGGCTCCACCCTAAGATACAGCAAAAAACGAGGTTTGCCATTAGAACTTTACCTCCTAAAATCTAGAAGAATATATTAACTCATAGAGCTTTGACAAGTTCTTATGACAAATCGATGTATCTTTTTAAAGTTTTAGTCTCTACAGCATTTATCAGAACAAAAGACATGACAGACAATACATGGTTATCCCAAAAAGCCACATGGTATGAAAGCTTTGGAGAAGCAGACAGAGTTTATGAAGGAACTGGTGACAGATACAATCCCTATTTGGGATTACTTATCAACACAGAGATAGAGGATCCAGTAATCCGTGATCCTTTATGGTTATCTGAAATGCTAGAAGCAGGGTTTATTAGCAAATTAATCATAACTTTTGCAATTCAGATTAGTTTATTTCCCAAAGTCATCCAAGAAGCAGCCACATAGATTGGAGGACTTAATTATGTGAAGATGGTAATTTGGAGTACTCTTCCAGCTTGGGACATTAGCTATTATATGGAAGCTTAGCTAGTACATATTGGTCCTTATCCATGATTGGGGTTGTATCCCTGAATACAATTGGTATACAGGAGATACTTATTTATCACTTGATAATCTAGGTGCTCTGGCTCAAAAATGGTCTAATTTCATGAGCAACAAGATTTATGAAGTACAAAAAGAATTGGATAGAGGCTTCCACTTATATGGCTACACTAACAGGATAGTTGTGTATGGTCCAAGACCTTCAGCAAGAAGGCCTATTGGGAAAAGAAGGATTGTTAAGGACCCAGACTAATGACAGCAAAGGATCGTGTTCCTATTTACCTTTTTATTTCATACTGTGCTTTATGTAATACTTATGGAGTGCTCCATGAGCATGAGCAGTATGAAGACAACTCCGATCCGCTAGATTATAATAATTACACGGATACAGATTGATAGACAGATAGATATGCTAAGCAAGACAGAATGATCGGACAGACAACGATGACAGATCATTATTCACCAGACAGATTACTATTCACTGGTGACAGATCACTGTTTACCAGCATACGTGAATAGCTTCTAGACAGATCCAATACAGTCTACAGATAGATTTTACTATTCACTAGCATGCGTTTCCTGACAGATACCCAAACAGACTACTATTCATAAATAGTAAAACTTTTACTGTTCATAAGATTCTACAAGTTTCTACTGACAGATTAACTTGAGTTAACTAACTCAGGTTACTTTTGAAGATTTACCATGGTTTATTTCATCTATAAAAAAACAGACTCTCACGACAGAAGATAGGTCCAATTTAGAGGTCCAAAATTAAGGTTCCAATTTCCAAGTTCAATTCTCAGGTTCAAAGCTTAGGTCCAAGATAGTTCTCTCTCTCCCTCAGAAAAACTTTTGTAATCCTTTCTCTCTTGTAATCCTGTAACCCTTTCCTTCAGACAGCTATAATCTTGTAACCCTTTACAGATTTTACTTTGTAATCTTATAACTCTTCAGACAGTGTTTATTTTCAAGCTTGTAACAAAGACAGAAGTTTTTAGTTTTAATCAAAGACAGAAGTTTTTATTCAAGTAAGATTTTACTAATTTCTGTTTTCATATTTCATACTCTGTTTTAACTTGCCATTAAATACCCAAGAGAGAGCACAACTTTTTCTGATCAATCCTTTATTTAAAAGATCTTCAATCTCTTGTTTACAATGTTCTAATAATTCATTATTCATTTGTATTGGTTTAGCTTTAGTCGGTATCTGTCTTTCATTAAAGTCTTTTTCATAAGGTAGTTGTATTATGTGTTGGTGCCTGTGCCAAAAAGCAGTGGGGAGATTAGAACAAATTTCTGCCTCAATCTATTGCCTGAATGATTTTATTTTGTGATGCAACATGGGGTCTGTTTATTGATTAGCAATTCTTTTGTATATTATTTCTAATTATAATGATTCTAAATGTCTATTCTTTCTGTCAATTCTTTCTCTATCAATTTCCTTTATTATGGAAATGTTATCAAGGGAATAGATTTCTTTTAGAATAGGTGGCAAGATGAATTTAAAAAGTATGTCTTTTCCTAACACATTGGTTTTAATTCCTTCTTCTGTCGTCAAAAAGGGGTAAAGTAAAGCAATAAAGGGATTTCCTAGGATAATTTTAGAAGAAAGGTCTTTAATTAAAATAAAAATTGTTTCAAAGCATACTCTGTCATTACATATGTGAACACTAGGTATTTTATAATTAATTATCAGCTTTTCTCCATTAGCTTGAGTTAATCTTTTAGATGTTTTTTCATAATACTTTAAAGGTATTAATCGTTCTTGTATACAATTCATGTCAGCACCTGAGTCTATTAAGCCAATATCTGCCAAAGAAAACTCTTTATTAATCACTAAAGTGATTTCTGTATGCCATTTTTGAAAGATTACTCTGTCAATTAAGCTCAATAAATTCTGTTTATTGCTATCATTATTCAAAATATCTTTTTCTAATAAAGGGGGTTTTATCATGGGTTTAGGAAGTTCTTTCAAATTTATTATTTCTGCAATATTTTATTCATTTATATCTATGGAATTATCTTCTTTAGTATCTTTAATTTCTTGTTTTAGTATTTTTGCTTCTGTCATTAAGTCTTGTATAGCTACAGGTTTTATATCTACTCCATCTTGTTTTATTTTTGTCTTTTCTTTCTTATCTTTAGATTTTTCTTTCTTTCTACATTCTGTAACATGGTGTCCATCTTTCCTACACTTAATACAAATAATAGGTTTATCTATGGAATTTTTCAACTTTAATAAATAGTATCTTTTGTCTTTTAAGTGATTAGGTAGATTTTCTATCAGTTTCATTACTATATCTTTTTGTTTCCTTTTTCTTTTGTTGACTTTAAGTGGGTTTGTTGATTTTAGTTCTTTCTTTTTCTTAACTTGATCTATCTCTTTTTGGCTAACATTAAATATTTCCATTAATTCATTTAGTGTATCTTTTTCAAATTCTAATTTACTGATCTGTTTAACAATTTTATTATGTCTAGCACATTGTTTTTTAGTATGTCCATCTTCTTTACATCTATGACAAATAGTATTTCTAATATGTTTGTCAGTTTTCTCATTATCTGACAACTCAGTATTATTTAAAACTGTTATATCTCTTTTTCTGTCTATATCTAAAGGTGAATTTAAAATTTCTATCTTTTTAGTTAATTCTGCCAAACTATCATTTTGGGTATATAGTATGGATCTTTCAATTGATTTTAGTCTTTCATCAATTTTTTCTTTTAAACTATCATTATTATCAATTTTCCATCTATTGTTGACTACCTTTGCTTTTACTACACTATCACTATTCTCATTTTCTTCTAAACTATTATCATTATTAGTTTTCCTTCCTTTGTTGACTATTTCTCTTTCTTGTTCTATCTTTTCTTCTACTTCTATCTTCCTACGTGGAGATTTTTTTAAAGTACTATTTTCTTTTAGCATGTCTTTTCTTACAACTTTCCCTACTTCTTCTTTCTTGTCTAACTTTCTACATAGTTTTTCACTATTATGTCTTTCTATCATTTCTTTTGCTTTGTCTTGGTCTATTACCATGTCAACTTTCTTGCTATTTTGTCTTTCTGTTGTTTCTATCATTTCTTTTACCATTCCTTTTTTTAACATTTCTTTATCTTCTATACGTGTTGTTCTTTCCTGAACCAGGCCATCTTTCATGTTATTAGTCTTTCGTCTTTCATTTTCTTCATGCATAATTCCTATAAGACTAGTTTCTTTCTTTAGTTCGTCCTTTTCTTTGTCTTTGTATGTTATAGATATAGCTCTGTCAGTTGCTTTTGAACTATTGTTATCATTATCTATTAAGCCATCTTTTCTACTATCTATCATATTTATTGATGTGTTGGTACTTGTCGAATTATTCTTTTGCTTATTATGCCAATTATCTGTCATGGTTTTTGTTAAAAATGATCTATGATGGGGTTCAAATTTTCTTTCTTTTCATAAACTTGAATTTAAAGCTTTCATTCTTTCATAGAGGTCCAAAAAACTATCATTTTTTATTTCTTCTTTAGTAATATGGAAGCATAAACAATGATAAAATAGATGATAAAGAAGAAAATAGCAAAATAGATATATTCAAAATAAGTTAAAACAGAGTATGGAATATGAAAACAAAAACTAGTAAAACCTTACTTGAATAAAAACTTCTGTCTTTGATTAAAACTGAAAACTTCTGTCTTTGTTACAAGCTTGAAAATAAACACTGTTTGAAGACTTACAAGATTACAAAGTAAAATCTGTAAAGGGTTACAAGATTATATCTACCTGAAGGGAAGCGTTACAGGATTACAAGAGAGAAAGGATTACAAAAGTCTTTTTGAGGGAGAGAGACAGAACTATCTTGGACCTAAGCTTTGAACCTAAGAATTGAACTTGGAAATTGGAACCTTAATTCTGGACCTCTAAACTGGACCTGTCTTCTATCTTCAAAATCTGTCTTTTTATAGATGAAATAAACCATGGTAAGTCTTCAAAAGTAACCTGAGTTAGGTAAAGTGAACTCAGGTTAATCTGTTGGTAGAATCTTGTAGAATCCTGAATAGTAAAGGTTTTACTATCCATGAACAGTAGTCTGTCTGGGAACCTGTCAAAATATCTATGGAAAATCTGTCGAGGTACGTGTGCAAATAATAAAATATATCTCTGGATCTTTCTGTTTGGATCTTTCTGTCCTGCGTGCTTGTGAATAGTAATCTTCCATAATTGTTACTAGAAAGTCTGTCATTCTGTCATTTTCTCATTTTGTCTTACCTGTCAAATGTCATAAGGGTCTTGAGAATCTTGAAATGCTTCTAGGTGAGTCCTGTAGTTTGGAGAGGAGGATTCCATCACTGTGTCATCTTCATCATCTGATATTTGTGATGCAGCTTCAAGCAGTTTCTTTTTAAGCTATTTTTTGTCTGAGACGGAGGCAAGCTGGCATTGAACTTGACTCTTTTCTAGAAGAAAATTAGAACTTTCTGTCTGAGAGGAAGAGGTCTTTTTCTGTAATTCCTGGCAAATATGATCAAAATTAAACTTATTCCACCATTTTAATTTAAACTTTCTGGTGAGCATGGGAAAAGGATGCTGGGGATGTTTTTCTATCTTGTATTCCCATCTAATGATCCATGGGAGATCTGGAAACTTGTAAAAGAACTGCAAAAGATGTGGAAAATCCTTAAGATGTGGTATGTTTGGTTCTTTCTTGAAAGCCTAGAGATCAGGACGGAGAATCATAGCTTCAGGGCCATAGGAATTCCACCAGTCAATGAACCATCTTGGTATCATCATGTCTTTCTTTCTGTACATATCAAACCGGAAAAACCAGGTATACCTGTAAATATTATTTTGGAATAAAAGGAACCTATCCCAAGCTTCCATATAGTCATAATAATTATAAAACTGAGGTTCAAAAGTTACAAAAAAGTTCCTAGTCATCCAGGGCTCTGCTTTCCACTGGAAGGGGGTGAGATTCTGTTTTATGACTACTTTAGAATAGCCGAATCTTTTTGGTTCTTGGGAACAAGGCATATGTGTTACCAATATTAAGCCTGTATCAACTAAAATATGCTCATAAAATGTCTGGTTCTTAAAAGTTTCTATCTTAGGATGTTCCCATCCTGGGGGTATTAGCTGTCTGATTAGGGAGAGGGTGTCTGTTATGTGCTAGTATTCTGGTTCTATCCATAAAATAAAATTCCAGGAGTCTTTTGGGAGTACAACACTATGATCTTCTTTTAGGGTTTGGGCTTCCTGAGGTAGAGGATCTGTACTTTGGTTGGTTGGAGGGAGAGGCTAAAGGGGGAAAAGAGGATTCGACTATGTTAAATGGTTTCTTAAGGGAGGAGCTGAGGAAGTTGAAGGCAAGGCATAAGTGTAAGAAAGATGGACACCATGTTACGGAATGTGGAAGGAAAGAAAAAGCTAAGAAACAAAAAGATAAGAATGAAAAGGTCAAGAAGAAACAAGATAGAGTTGTAACTATACAAGACTTAATGACAGAAGCAAAGATACTAAAACAAGAAATTAAAGATATTAAAGAAGATAATTCCATAGATATAAATGAACAAAATATTACAGAAATAATAAATTTCAAAGAATTTCCTAAACCCATGATAAATCCCTCTTTATTAGAAAAAGATATTTTGTACAATGACAGCAATAAACAGAATTTCTTGAGCTTAATTGACAGAGTAATCTTTCAAAAATGGCATATAGAAATATGAAAACAAAAACTAGTAAAATCTTACTTGAATAAAAACTTCTGTCTTTGATTAAAACTGAAAACTTCTGTCTTAGTTACAAGCTTGAAAATAAACATTGTCTGAAGAGTTATAAGATTACAAAGTAAAATATGTAAAGGGTTACAAGATTATAGCTATCTGAAGGGAAGGGTTACAGGATTACAAGAGAAAAGGATTACAAAAGTCTTTCTGAGGGAGAGAGAGAACCATCTTGGACCTAAGCTTTGAACCTGAGAATTGAACTTGGAAATTGGAACCTTAATTCTGGACCTCTAAACTGGACCTGTCTTTTGTCTTGAGAGTTTATCTTTTTATAGATGAAATAAACTATGGTAAATCTTCAAAAGTAACCTAAGTTAGTTAACTTAAGTTAATCTGTCAGTAGAAACTTGTAGAATCTTGTGAACAGTAAAAGTTTTACTATTTATGAATAGTAGTTTGTTTGGGTATCTGTCAGGAAACGCATGCGGCATGCTAGTGAACAGTAAAATCTATCTGTAGACTGTATTGGATCTATCTAGAATCTATTCACATATGCTGGTAAATAGTGATCTGTCGCCAGTGAATAGTAATCTATCTGGTGAATAGTGATCTGTGTAAATAAAAAGGTGATTACTCTCCTAAAAAGGTGATTACTCTCTCTCTCTCTCTCTCTCTCTCTCTCTCTCTCTCTCTCTATATATATATATATATATATATATATTCTCTTTTACAACTTTACTTTAGATAAAGGATCGTGTTCCTATTTACCTTCTTATTTCATACTGCGCTTTATGTAATACTTATGGAGTGCTCCATAAGCATGAGCAATATGAAGACAACTCTGATCCGCTAGATTATGATAATTATGCGGACACAGATTGATAAACAGATAGATATGCTAAGCAAGACAGAATGATCGGACAGACAACCGGATAGACAACGGCGACAGATCACTATTTACCAGCATATGTGAATAGCTTCTAGATAGATCCAATACAGTCTACAGATAGATTTTACTGTTCACTAGCATGCCGCATGCGTTTCCTGACAGATACCCAAACATACTACTATTCATAAATAGTAAAACTTTTACTGTTCACAAGATTCTACAAGTTTCTACTGACAGATTAACTTAAGTTAACTAACTTAGGTTACTTTTGAAGATTTACCATAGTTTATTTCATCTATAAAAAGACAGACTCTCAAGCCAAAAGACAGGTCCAGTTTAGAGGTCCAGAATTAAGGTTCCAATTTCCAAGTTCAATTCTCAGGTTCAAAGCTTAGGTCCAAGATGGTTCTCTCTCTCCCTCAGAAAGACTTTTGTAATCCTTTCTCTCTTGTAATCCTGTAACCCTTCCCTTCAGACAGCTATAATCTTGTAACCCTTTACATATTTTACTTTGAATCTTGTAACTCTTCAGACAGTGTTTATTTTCAAGCTTGTAACAAAGACAGAAGTTTTTAGTTTTAATCAAAGACAGAAGTTTTTATTCAAGTAAGATTTTACTAGTTTCTGTTTTCATATTTCTATATGCCATTTTTTAAAGATTACTCTGTCAATTAAGCTCAAGAAATTCTGTTTATTGCTGTCATTGTCCAAAATATCTTTTTCTAATAAAGAGGGATTTATCATGGGTTTAGGAAATTCTTTGAAATTTATCATTTTTGTAATATTCTGTTCATTTATATCTATGAAATTATCTTCTTTAATATCTTTAATTTCCTGTTTTAGTATTTTTGCTTCTGTCATTAAGTCTTGTATAGTTACAACTCTATCTTGTTTCTTCTTGACCTTTTCGTTCTTATCTTTTTGTTTCTTAGCTTTTTCTTTCCTTCCACATTCCGTAACATGGTGTCCATCTTTCTTACACATAATACAAGTAATAGGTATGTCTATAGAATCTTTCAATTTTAGTAAATAGTCTCTTCTGTCTTTTAGATGATTAGGTAAATTATCCATTAATTTTATTCTCATGTCTTTTTGTTTCCTTTAAGTGGGTTGGTTGATTTTAGTTCTTTATTTTTCTTAACTTGATCTATCTCTTTTTGACTAACATTAAATATTTCCATTAATTCATTTAGTGCATCTTTTTCAAATTCTAATTTACTAATTTGTTTAGCAATTTTGTTATGTTTATCACATTGTTTTTTAGTATGACCATATCTTTTACATTTATGACAAATAGTATTTCTAATATGTCTGTTAGTTTTCTCATTATCTGATACCTCAGTAGTATTTAAGACTGCTATATCTCTTTTTCTGTCTATATCTAATGGTGTATTTAAAATTTCCATTTTTTTAGTTAATTCTGTCAAACTCTCATTTTGGGTATATATTATGGATCTTTCAATTGATTTTAGTCTTTCATCAATTTTTTCCTTTAAACTATCATTATTATCAATTTTCCATCTCTTGTTGACTACTTTTGCTTTTACTATGCTATCACTATTTTCCTTTTCTTCATTATTATTAGTTTTCCTTCCTTTGTTGACTATTTCTTTAGCTTTTGTTCTTTCTTGTTTTTCTTCTACTTCAATCTTCCTACGTAGAGATTCTTTAAGGTACTATTTTCTTTTGGTTTTAGCATGTCTTTTCTTATAACTTTTCCTACTTCATCTTTTGTCTCTATCTTTTCACTATTCTATCTTTTAATCATTTCTTTTGCTTTGTCTTGGTCTATAATTTCTTTTACCATTCCTTTTTTTTATCATTCCTTTATCCTCTATACGTGTTGTTCTTTCCTGAACCAGGCCATTTTTCATGTTATTACTCTTTTGCCTTTCATTTTCTTCATGCATAATTCCTATAAGACTAGTTTCTTTCTTTAGTTTGTCCTTTTCTTTGTCTTTGTATGCTATAGATATAGCTCTATCAGTTGCTTTTGAACTATTGCTATCATTATCTATTAAGCCATCTTTTCTACTATCTATCATATTTATTGATATGTCGGTACTTGTTGAATCATTCTTTTGCTTATTATGCCAATTATTTGTTATGGTTTTTGTTAAAAATGATCTATGATGGGGTTCAAATTTTCTTTCTTTTTCTAAACTTGAATTTAAAGCTTTCATTCCTTCATAGAGGTCCAAAAAACTATCATTTTTCTTTCTTCTTTAGTACATGTAGTGGATCTTTCAGCAGTTTCTAAATTTTCTAATTTTTTTATTAATTATGTCTAAGAAACTATTATTGTGTCTATTAGTCTGTCGGTTGATTTTATCTCCTGTTAATATACTCCATTTATTTGTGTTATTATTGTAGTTATAATCATCAATATCACTGTCAGAATCAGAATCTGTTTCATAATCCATATTACTATTTGACCAATTATTGTCTATATCTCTCATGCTATAACCTTCATCATAATATATATCATCACAGTCCATGTTTCAAATTAGTGTGTGCCTAGCCTAAGTGTAAACAATCAAACAGATGATGAGCTGATAAATGTATTTATTCTCTTTTTAAGCAATTAATAATTATTGGCGGAACTATTACTAACCACTGGTATCCTTGCTATCGGGACTACCTCCTCAGGAAACTCCATTGCGGGACCACCAAAACAACGCCTATCTGTCGGCTAACAAAACGGGCTGACCAACGCGAAATTATGGTCTGCCAACGAGTCTGAGACTGACCAATGCTATCAAGGAGCAAGTAGTCGCTTTGTAGTAATATGAGTTCCTAGTAACTTCTTAATTGCAAAGAAATAAAACTCATACATTTGCAAAGTTGTGAAATTCGTTTCTTTCGCCCAAAACTTCTTGGCCCTCGTCCTAACATTTCGATTCCCACTTGCCAAATCATTCATTGTTGCTCTCACTAGTTGGTCAAATCCTCCGTAGCTCTTTGTAAAAAATTTTATTCATTTTTAAATTCCTCTATATTTTAGATTATTGTAAAAGTTTTTTTAAAATTTAGAATACCAGAGTTTGAAAGGCTTTTTTATTTTTGGGCTGTGAGTGGTGTTTGAATGTTTGGAATGGATTGAGTGATTGGGATCCATATCCCATGCAATACCTAGGGTATTGCATTCCTCTATTCTCAACCATAGATTTAATCTAATGGCTTAAAGCATTGACACCTCACCAAATAAGTAAAAGACTACTTTACCCTTAAAAATCCTCACGGCCTGCCCACTGTTTCAGTTTCAGCCCACCCACTGTTTCATAAAACATAAACTCAAAATTTTTTTTCCTCTCTCTCTCTCTCTCTCCCCCCTACGCAGCTACCTTGCCACACAGCAGAATGGTACCAGTCCACACAAGGCCAAGCTTCAAGCTCGTCCAATTCCGACGCCAACGAAGAATCCCCAAAATCCCCAAGTCCATGGTCTCTCTGAAGCAACGAAGAACAACCTCATACTCTGCTTCTTTCCACCATGCACGCTTCAATCTCAATCTAGGACTTGCCCTTTCCAATCGGTGAGTTCATCAACTCAAATACCAGTTTTTGTTTTTTTCTTCTTCTTCTTCTTTGAATGTCATACTCTTTATTCTTCTCCTTAATGAGCTGACTTTCTAATCTTGCCCAAGATATGTATTAGTTATTTCTTATACCCAAAAGAAAAATCACCATTTTTTTTTTGGGCTAAATTTCCCAATCCATTGGAATAATTAGGCAAAACATAATTTGAGTTGAAAAAAGTTACTTTTTTATACTAGGGTTTATTGTAACTATCCACCATAAAACTATAGGATTATTTGTAATGTCCATCCTAAACTATAAATTTTTGTGATCAATATATATTCAATACCCAGATTGGAGATCCGTTTACCAGTCAAAATTAGTGTTGAATTTACCAAATTAGTGGGCTGGTTTATGTGGTAGTGTGCTCTAATGTATCAAAATTAATTTGTAATGTTCACCCAAGTGGGCCTTTACTAAATTTTGCATTTTAATACTGATATTAGATATTGGGGTGGGCATTGCAAGTTAATCTTGAATTAAGGTGTTGATATTGCAAAAATAATTGTGGGTTAGGGTGGAAATTGTAAATGAGTCAATGACCATGTAGGTTAGTGTCAATACTCAATAGCTACATTGAACCCTTAATACCAGAATTGCTTAGCTTCCAATTAGCCCTAAAACGACCCCCTTTAAGTCTTAAAAGATTTTAGTAATTCTGTTTGTCCCACCACTAGAGGTCTACTCATGATTGAAACCTTATCATTTATGACATTATTCTCTCTCAAATATCAATGAATATAAATCATCCTCAATAACTTTCCTGATGTCTTTTACATTCTAATTTGAAGTATCACTTGTGAATTGTCAATGTGTTTTTCATTGTTTCCTTGTCCTATATAAGTTTCTATCCTTTGGTTCTCTTCTTGCATGCTTAATATGTTACCATGACCATTTTATTGTTATTCTAATTATCTTATGGCTCTTCCTTCTTTTAAAAAAATTTTGTGTGCAATGAAACATTGCAGGATTATTCTCTCAAAATATGGATGCCAATGAAGATTTGAGTCCTAGAGTTGGTAAGTTCAATTATAGTGAAATTTTCTCATGTTTGTTTAACTTCAAAATGTAACTTGATTTTGTTGACATTTTTTCAGTCTAATATTGATTTTGTAATATGAAGGACAACATTTTTTGACAGTTTGTCTAATAGTGTATTGCAGTGGACATGGCTTAGACAACATTTTTTGGCAAGTTGTTTGAGAGTATATTGCACAATGGACATAGCTTGGACAACATCTTTTGGCAAGTTGTCTGAGAGTATATTGCACATGGGACATGGCTAATATTGCATAGTAGATAGTATTTTTTGGACAGTTTTTTGTACAGTGTATCTGACAATTTAGATAATTGATTGCACATGTAGCAAATTTTTTGGATAATTTTTTGTAACTAAAGAAGCTACTCAAACATGTTAAACATGTTAGATTGTACAAGTGCTTGTTTGAGTAACTACTAATTAGATATTAATAATATATACAAGTGATTAATATTTTTAAATGCGTACTAAATTATTGCTCATTTTTTGAATGCAAGTGATTACGATTGCTAATAGTTATATAGTCTAGTTTTCAACTTTTCTTAAGGTTGCTAATAGTGGGTTAGCCATGTCATATGGCTTTTGCTGAAGAGAAAAGATCCTTAGGAAAATTATATAAATTTGGCCATTGATAACGAACTGCGTTATGCATTAAAAGCTGAATTTAGAAGTGTCTATTTGGGTGTATTTGATATTCTCAATGAATTGAATTGATCCCATTTGTATTCCATTTCTTTGCTAGAAGGCTAAGTTACATACTTTATAAATGGTGTCATTGCAAAAATAGGAGCCATAATGGTAAAAAACATTGTAAGTCTTGTCATTCTATAAAATCTCAGTAATAAGCATGTGCATGCAATGGAAACCAATCTCCACTTTGAAAATTACGAGAACACAAAGTGTATCAAAATTCTTAAAGTGTAACATGGTGAAGTGGTTTCTTTCCATCAAATGTTAAAAAATGCTAATATAAAAGGCACAACCAGCGCGCATAAAAGCTAATAATTTCTTCTCAAAGAGAAGCTAATAATTATGGTTCTCATACCATTTAGTAATAACAAAAGAAAATAACCATTTATGCTAGTAGTAGGGCCACCAGATTCACTTGCTATAAACAACAAAAATTCATTGAAATTTTTATCCACAACCAAAGGAACAAAACCCAAAACAAAAAGACTTTATAGCTTAGCTAAATTAGCTTCACAATATAAATATGTGATTTCAGTGTTTCAAGAAAGCCAAAATAGCTACATTTTGATTATGATCCCAACTAAATAGATATGAGTCATGTTCTTTATATCTAAAATTTCATGAACAATTTCTCCAAAAAAAAAAAAAAAAAATCATAAACAAAGCTAGCTTCATGGTCTTCACTAATCCCTCCAGCACCCGCCTTTTCTCGCTCTTAGTGATCAAAAGAAGAATAGTATACCTATAATCATGCCATTCAACCTGACAAAAGAACAAAAGAGTGATTTCATTGATAAACATATATCAAAATTTCCAATTAACAGCAAGCATGGGTAAAGCCATAAGATCATTATATTTACCCTGTCAACACCATCAGTATTCTTTGGAAATATCAATAACACAGTGTAGAAACGAGTGTCATGTGCTATGTAGAGGGGTTTTCTCTCTGTTTATAGTTAAAGAAACTGTAGTAATCCCAATCAAGAGGACCCGTTGCAATCTTGCTTAAATTCAACAGCACTTGCTTCTATGCCAGAAAAAATGTATCCCTTTTGACTAAGAAAAAGGATTATCGTTAGTGCTATAAATTAAATCACACAATCAATAGAAATCCCCAAAAATCTGAAGCTGGAAAAAATTACCCATTTTGCGAAGTACAAGAAATTTGGAAAACAAATGTTTCTGTAGGTAGGAAGGAACAGTATCTCCCAAATGGCCATCATAGATAGCAAATAGTCCTAATTCATGTCCCTCAATCTGCATAAATTTAGCAACATGGTAATCCTCCATGGGATGATTAGCTTTCCCCTTTACTAGGCTGAAACCAAACTTGATTAACCCTTCATGGCTTCTTCCTTTGCCAGAGCTAGCTGAGGAATGCCCCCCTACAAGCTACATAACAAAAACCTCAATATTAATCTTGCGTGTTTTAGAGGCAGTTATATGGTACAGAAGCAAACAAAAGTAGTTGCAAGTTGCAACTTTGAAAACCATTTGCATGAGGCTGCAAGAAGAATATTAAACGAAGAAATTACCATATTTAATCAACAACTATCATTCCAAACAAATGAAGCATTGAAAGTTATCAAGATAGGAACTTTTTTTTTTTTTTTTTCCTTTTCCTTCTTATTTTGGTCTCTATTAGTCTATTTTGCTATGTTTATGATGGTTCTTTTTTGTTTTTCTTTTTTTTTAGAGGAGGGGAGACAGAGGATGAAAGAAGAGGGTCACCAAAAGTTAGTTATATACACTGCAAGTCAGAAAACATGCAGTTGGTTCAATTCCGATCATCATTTCTTCCTAAAATATGTGGCCTAACAGTGTAAAAATTTCAAAATCTCTTATATTCAATTTCAGCAACCCTGCAAATATCAGTCCAATTCTGTGCTAAAAGTCCCCCATCAAACTCACTAAAGAAGCAAGAAGATAACTTGAACAGTTGAACCACTCAAACTAACTAGATGTGCCATCATCACCTTCAAAGCCCACCAATTATCCATTCTATACAAGTGATTATACAACAAAGAATGATCAATAATCTCACTAAGAACCTGCAACCGTTGAATAATTCAACTGAATAACATCACAACATTATCATATTCACTCAAGAGTCTATACCCCTACTAAGAAAATTGGAAACACAAATCAATCACACAACACAAATAATCCTCTAACAAACAATTAAAGACTACGCCTTTTCAGCTTATTGGTTAACCTTTTCACAACACAGAACATATTGATGATTGGTATTAGAGACAAACTGATAGACACATGAAGTTAAAAAAAAAAAAAAAAAAAAAAAAAATCCTTACCTTAGAGTAGGAACCACTAAAACAGCAGAGCCTATCCATAAAAGGAATTCAACAGCCACTTCAACTTCTTCAATTAAAATTTCGACACCCAACTCCTGTAGCCACCTCCAACCCAGATTTCAACCAAACCCACCTCCCCAATTTCACAAACTGCACAATCAAAAACAATAGCTGATCATTATAATATGAAATGAACAAAAACCCTTCAACTATTAAAACCCTAAAGCCTTAAAGCCCCCAAGAAAAAGTCCCAAAAGCTAAAAACAAGTAACAAGAACAAACCAAAACTGGGTTATTGACACTCACCTCCTTGTGAAGTCCGATGTAGGAAGCGGTGATTTTAGGGATTTCCGATGAGAAAAAGGCTAGTATCGTCGGAACCGGAGATCCGGGCTAGTGGCTGTGCCGTGAAGAGAGAGCTTCATCAACTTCTCTACACCCGATTCTCTCCAAACCCCAACCTTGCTCTCTGATCTGGGTCTAAAAAGCGCTCTACGCCACGTTTGGCTTCAAATGGAGAGTTGATGTTTTGGCTTCGATTTTGCTGATGGGTCTGAGTTGGGTATGCTGGCAGCAGTGACCATGAGGTTGAGGGAAGCGTGGAGGCTGACAGAGCTGTGGAGGCGACAGAGACACCGGTTGAAGTGGGAGAGAAAGAGAGACAAGAGAGTGTTTTACTGAAAAAGTGAAGCTAAAATGAAAAGAAAAGGAAGCACACGGATTGCCAGCGTGGATGGGTGAGGTGTCTATGATTTAAGCCATTAGATTAAATCTATGGCTGAGAATAGAGGAATTGCACACCGTGCAATATCCTAAGTATTTCACTGGATATGGATCCGAGTGATTGGGTGGGCTGAGTGCATGAGGCCTGACATGGGTATTTATTTATTTTTATGTAATGGGCTCTGTGGGAAATCACTGGGTTCTAAAAATTAAGCCCTGATGGCGAAAGTAAACACAACGAAATCCTTCCCTTTTTTTTTGGCCGTAGTACTAGTGGGAGCTCAAAAATTTCACATAAGAGATGCAACCGCAACGAAGGACTAAGGAATTCTTGCAATCTGACAAACACCCTGCTAAGAGAATGATTCAATCTAAAGGTTGGCCAGAGAGACTCTAATGGTTAAGTCAGTAAGTAAGTGAGGGAAAATATTGTCTTAAAGACAACTATTTAACCCACCTCAAAACGACAATTCACTCAGGTGAAGTTATGAGCAAAACAGTTTTAAGGCTTAATAATTTGTGCCATATGCGAATGGCTAGTAACAATTTTAATATTTTGAATGTTGTTACTCTTCAATAGTGACATTTTTTTTTGAGAAATAATTTCAATAGTGACATTTAAATAGTTTTTAGTGTCTCTCTATTTTCTATTTATATTCATATTCAGTTTTTTTATAGCAATTATGGAGAATTCAAACTTGTTATATCTTGAAGACAATTTGTTAGGAAACGTACTCTCTCTGAGTGAGGATAAATATTGTTAAAGACAACGATTCAAATTTCAATGTACCTCAAAACCAATCTTTCACATATTTTTTTGTCCATTATTCATTTTCCTAGCAAAAGCCACATTCAGAAATAGATTTGGTATGTTATGCCTTCCAATTATTTTGTCATCCTAAAGTCCAAATTCTAAGACAATGCTAATATGAAACTTACCATTTAGGTTCCATGACAAAAAAAGCTAATACTCATTTCTGTCATGCCCAAGTTGCGTCTTACACTATCGAGGGTATACTTCAGTAATTGATGCTTCATCAACAGACAATAATATTGCCTTCCTGGTAGATTGATCTGACTCCGACTCTGGCATGTTCGTCTGTGCTCTACTTTGAAGGAAAACTGCTGGCGGTTGAGGTGGTAACATAGTAACAGAGTCACTATTTAGCATGAGAATTATTGAGTCCATTGTTGGTCTTTCCGCTGGATTTTCTTGAACACATAGTAAGGCAATATGGATACATCTGTTGACTTCGATTTCTGAATAAGAATCTCTTATAGTCGGATCCAACAATTCCAAAGATGTTCCACCCCTCCAATGCTTCCAAGCCTGAATCAATTGATCAAGTATTTTTATATTGTCGCCCTTCTCTCCCTTTAACTCAAAGGTGATGATATATGCATAAATAAAATAAAATAAAAAACAAAAAATTGCAAAAAAATATTGGTTATGTACTCACATAGCTCAAGAGGTTCTCAGAAGCATCTGATGTATAGAAAGAAGTGTTCTTCTTGCCACATAAAATTTCTAGTAATAGGATACCAAAACTAAATACATCAGTCTTTATAGAGAACTGTCCATACATAGCATATTCTGGAGGCATGTAACCACTGAAAACCAATATCACCAAACACTCTTAGTTAAACGATGATATGAAGTATTGGAACCATATCTAATACTTTCTTTCATGTTTATGTTTAATCAAGAGCTAAGAATTCCCAATATAATCAATGGTTCCCGACCCCAACCCCCCCCCCCCCCCCCCCCGCCCCCCCAACACACACACACACACAAAAATATAGTTTGGTTTACAATTACACAGTTATACCTGCTGAAATGTAATGTACTTACTATGTCCCTGCTATCTTGTGGGTATTTTCTAGAGTTTGATCGTTCCCAAAGATTCTTGCCAAGCCAAAATCTGAAATTTTTGGATTCATATTTTCATCTAACAATATGTTGCTAACTTTAAGATCACGGTGTATAATTCTAAGCCGAGAATCTTCGTGAAGATAAAGGATCCCTCGTGCAATTCCTCCAATAATCTTGTAACGCATTGACCAATTTAAAATTATTTGTTTTTCAGGGTCTACACAATAATCAAAATTCATTTTTCAAGTTAGAATCAAGCACATTAAAAAATATATTTTTTGATTCAATTTAAAAAGACAAGTACAGAATGGAAATCTAATTTTTTCCTCTCTTGCATCTATCTTCATAAGGTCTTTAATAATCAAGGAAGCAAAAAGCTCCGTTATATAGGGTTACATGATTCTATAAATTTGTAGTAGGGTGTAATTTTAATAGCAATCATGCATTCGCAAACACAAAGGAAATTAGAAATCTGTTTAGAAACAACTAACCATTTAGAAAATAGTCAAGACTTTTGTTAGGCACATATTCATAGACAAGTATTTTTTCTTCTCCTTCCAAGCAAAATCCAAATAACCTCACCAAATTTCTGTGCTGAAGCTTAGCTAGAATTGCAACTTCATTCTTAAATTCTTCTGCGCCTTGAGTGGAGTTTTTTGAAAGCATCTTCGCAGCTATTTCTTGTCCATTTGAAAGTGTGCCCTGTTAAGTGCTTTTCAAACGCTGTTAGAGCAGCTTATAAGGTCTCAAAATGAAAAGGTTCTGAATTTAGAATTGCTCAGATTTTGCATATTTTTTATTTACCACTACTATTACAGAAGATTATACCGGAAAGAAGAAAAAATAAAGATATGTTATACTAGTTTAATACCTTGTAAACCTCTCCAAATCCACCCTTACCAAGCTTGTTATCTTCTGAGAACTTGTTTGTGGCAGCTTTAAGCGTTGCCAAATCAAATAGTAAGGATTCTACAGTAGTAATTTCATAAATTAGAAGCTACACAATCAAATGGCAAATGTAGGGAATACTCTGTATATAAGAGCAACACGTACAACCAATGAAATAAATAAAAATTGTTCATTACCATTTTCCTCCTCCATAGGGGATTTCTTTCTTGCACTCATCCTTAGGAGGCAGTACACCATAGCCAATAGCACCATTGAGACGGCAATTGGAGTAACGATGGCAATGATTGTTAGTGATGAGATTCGGCTTTTTCCTGCTTAATCAATAATTTCTTTATCAATTGATATGGCAATGATATAGAAAAAAAAAAATGTTTATTCTATGTTCTAAATAAAATTTGGTTCCCCATTAAAAAAATAAAAAGGAAACATATCCTCTAACACTCATTTACATCCGTTGTTTTCCAACAATATCAACAATTGAACACTAACACAAAAATATTCATATTTCAAATCTTTTCTTTTTTTGCAATGATACTTTAATTTACATAGGTAAAAGTATAATTGCAGGAAAAAAAAAGTTTTGACTCTTACATTCGGTTTTATATCTAGTATCAAAATATGGATATTTTAAAAATATGAACATTCCTGCATCTATTATTGATATTAATATAAAATAGTGAATGCAAACCAGTATAAAAGGATATTTTCTACTAGAGCCAGTCGTTCTTAAAGCAAGGAAAAAAAAACTAAAAACAGGAGGAGACAGTTGGGACCAAACCTGATCGAGGTGGTGGCGTAGCGAGGTTCCGGTAAAATTGGTACGCTTCGTACCTAAAATTGCAATTTGGAGTTAAAGCTATTGCCCCCTGCTTTCCCCTACAACTAAATGGAATATTTGCAATTAGTCCCCGAAGACAGTTATCACAATTGTAGCTAGAGATGTCCGGAGTGCACTGAACAAGGCTGTAAAGCTTTATCGATGAAGAAAGGCTGGCTTCTTTGGTGGCAAACTTGGTAGCACCGGGCTCATCATGAGCCCCTGTGGCCTGAGTCACCGAGTCATTAATCATGGTTCCCAATATCTGATCGAAGCGGTCTAGCACAGTTATCTTGCTATCGTTACAAGAGTAATATTTGGGCCAGTCAGTCATGCTGGAGAAGAATGATTCGTTTGAGTAGCGTAACATGCACTGGTCGTACCAAATTGTGGCCTCAATTCCTGTGGGGCAGTAGTGCTGAACTATGTCTTTTGTTGCTGTTGATACACAGTCTTGGCAGACATTGGGGGTGACATCGCCGCGGCAGAGAAAGAGGCCGTATACTATGTTGGGTGGGTTGTGACCAACGGTGGTGTTATAGAAACCAGTTTCGAGATTAGCATTGGAGGAAAGTGAAGAGAAGAGGTGGTGGAGATTGGACTGGTAGGTGCTATTGGGAGTGAAATTGGGTTCTTTTGGACAAACATAGGCGCGGTTAGCTGAGGCAGCTTCACTAATTTTGCTGTGGAAACTAGTAAGCAAGGAAAAGAGCACAAAGGTAATCATGGAGGCCTTAACCGAAGGCAAACTCATTTTGGTATCAGTTCTCTCATGTTCTTAATCAATATTCAAGATAACATGTTAACATGTCTTTGTTTTCTCAAATTTAAAAAAAAAAAAAAAAAATGTTAACGTTGACTTGACTTGTGAAAGTGAGAGAACATTGACACGGTTGATGTTCGTGGAAATTAAAGCGTGTGAAGCTACTTTAATTCTGTCGTGTTCTTGTTAGAGAAGAAGAAATGAAAGTGCTAGCTGGAGTAAGACTAAGATTCCACTCAGAGTCGAAGTGGAAAATATGGCACAAGATGGAGAAGGAACAGGCAAGGTAATGATGGCAAGGTTTGAGTAATGCTAAAAAAAATACTATTTTATAATATTTTTATAAATTATTGACGTGATAAATTCTTACTAATTCTCATTTAGACTCACTATTAACATCACATTTTTACTTACTAATAACTACTCATCATATCAACGGTTTGTAAAATAGTTTGTGGTTAGCATTTTCCTTATGAAAATGCTTTTATTGTTTTATGTTGTTTGGTGTAGCACACAATATTGAAAAAATCCATAGTGTTTTCAATTGACCAAGTAAACACAGTTGAGAGAGGTGTAAAATATTTTATACATGGCCTCGGTGTAAAATACTTTCAATCAACACAAAACACATCAACCAACCTACCAAGAAACAAAACCCTCTCCCAAACCACCAAACCATTAGAGGCATCACCCAAATGCCCGTTGATGGTACAGGTTAGTAGATTCAACTATAGGTTAGTATTTTGGAATAGGCTAATGGGATAAGATTTTTTATACTTGTAATTGCTTAATTCTTGATTAGTGGATTTTTTGAGAGTGGTGACCTGAAATTCACCTAGTGGGATTTTTGTCTACAAATATTTTTCCTATCGTGGTCAAATCACTGTGTCAAAATTATTTTCCACTGCACTCTATTTAGTTTAGTGATTTGATTGTGTCTTCACCTCATTTGCATGTAACGTAATTGAATTAATTAATTGGGATTAATTTGTTTACCCAAAAGGTTTAATGGTCACAAAATCTTAGGTGTACAAACGAACTCACCGAAAAGTGAAAAAAACTCTTATATACTTGGCAAGTTGGCATAGTAGGGAATGAATTGCTAAGCAATCATTGACTTGTGGGCCTGGAACAAAATTCTGGCCTGACACATCTGGATTGATCAAGATGGCTATTGACAACTTAAGCTCGATCGATCAAAAGACAATCAAGGTGGCTATCACCAGGATAGAAACAACCCTTCTCTTGAGCTTGTCTTGAACCATCAAAATGTTCAAGTACACAACTTAGAGACTCAAGATTAATAAAATGAGTACAATTTGATACATATTATGAACACCATAACTATGGACCGAACAATTCCTGATCAAGTAAATTATTTTGCTCATATCCTTGTTCGTTTGGGTATTTTTTTTTGTAAATAGGATATCTTGTCTATTGGGTCTTTATTGGGAGGATGGAGATGGGTCCGACATCCACCACCACCACCACCAAACCACCCCCCCCCCCCCCCCCCCAATTTCTCTTTCTTTGTAATGAATTATAATTACTAGAAAAGCAATTAATTCTAGAAAGAACTCCTTCCACACTTTTTGTTTTTTTTGAAAATGAACTTTTCTTTTTCTTCATTAATCTTACCTTAAATCATTGACTCTCCCTTTCTTTTGACCCTTCTTTTACCCATCAATCTTAAATGGCTATATAATATCAAAAAATTAGAGGAAAAAATAAATTAAAAAAATGGTGATGTGGCCAATGAATTAGTCCATGAAAAATCTATTTTGATCGGTTTAATCCACTTTGGTTGAATTCAGTCTGTCCACTTCGGTTTACTTTGGTCTATTTGAGCCAAAATTAAAAGTCTCTCACAACCAAATACCCAAGGCCGCTCATTTTAAAGTCCTTTTGTGGATGGATCCTCATACTCTGGACTTACACTAATTGACATCCCAAGGCCCACCATGGAGCACATGGCCAAGGAAATCCTGCGCCATACAGACCTACACGCATTAAATTTTGCCAAGACAATATATTGTAAGATGCTGTTACAAATTTTATAAGTCTGCTTAAAAAACTCTATATATTACATTCGTATTCGTATATTTTAATGAGTATTAGTTTGTAACCCTATCTATATGCATGAATATACTTAAAAGATACACATTAAGATGCATAGTATAATAATCTTACATATATAATTTAAATATTATTGATAGTCATTCTTATATTTTTTTTTAACTCTTTAAAAAGTCTTATATGAATGTTATTAGGTAGAAAATGTAAATTGTCCATTATTTTTTAAATATTTTTATGTTCATTAATTATAGACTCTTTGGTTTTTGTACACAATAATTCACTTAAATGGATATTTATGATATAGTCTCACATTTAATTCCAAATTTAAGAAATAAAACTCTATCTAAAAATAAATAATTTAGGACACATGACACAAAATTGAACTTCAATTGCAGAATTTAATTAGATTTTCTCTAAACTTTACCTATTAATATTATATATATATATATATATATATATAATTTTTGTGCCAAATGAATTGTTTTTTAGTTGTAAAAAAAAATGCTCATAAATATAAAATCATTCGAACTCTCTCTTCCTCTAATTTTATATATAGTGTTAGATATATGATTATGTTTTTTTATGATTTATTTATATTGGACTCGTCGTTTTCTACTCTAAATTAACTCATTTGGCGCAAAAATTAAAAAATTTCAATTAAATGGAACACGTGCCATAAAATTAAATTCTAATTGAAGTCCAATTTTTACATTGAAATAACTAACTGGGTTAAAAATTTTAAATTTTTTGATTAGATAGGACACATGGCGCAAAATTATATTCTAATTGAATTTCAATTTAAAATCTAATTGGATTTTCTCTCAACTTTACTTATTAATATATATATATATATATATATATATATATATGACATATAAACTTGAATTGTTTTTAGTTCTACAAAGAAAAAGGCTCATAAATATAAAATCATTCAAAAATTATGTTTTTTGTGGTTTTCTTATATTAGACTCCTCGTTTTTTATACTAAATTAACTCATTTGGTAAAAAAAAAAAAAAAAAACTTTGATTAGATAGGACATATGTCGCAAAATTAAACACTAATTGAAATCCATTTTTTACATTGAATTAACTCACTTGGCACAATAATTTAATGACTTAGATTAGATGGGACACATGGCGCAAAATTAGACTCTAATTGAATTCCAATTTGAAATCTAATTGTGTTTTCTCTCAGCTTTACCTATTATTATATATATAGATTTATCCCAGAAAAAAAAAATGCTATATCAAACCAACAAGCTTAAGGTACAAACATTGAGGCATATTTTGCAACAATTAAAATTGATTACAACTAGGTTTCCATTTTTTTTTTTTTGGGAATGATTATACGTGTAGGATCACATACGAGTATTATCATCCATGAAGTCTCAATTCTTAAAAAAGTCGTATACACCTACAATACAGTGTTTGAATTCCATTACTTATTTAAGATATACTAATTCTTGAGAAGTCCTAACTGGTCACACAATCGAGAATATGCTTCAGTAACCAATTCTTCATTACCAGACGACTACCCGGGCTTGCTTGTAGGTTCATCCGACTCCAAGTACTCCATTGGAATTGTTGACTCTGTTTGACTAAGTATGAAAACTGCTGGTTGTTGAGGTGATTTAAGTGTAACAGAGTAACTGTCGAGCATGAGAATTATTGATGCGATTGTGGGTGTATCGGCTGGATTTTCTTGAACACAAAGTAAACCAATATGTATACATTGATTGACTTCATTTCTTGAGCAGGAATCTCTTAAAGTCGGATCTAACAACTCCAAGGATGTTCCAGTGCTCCAGTGTTCCCAAGCCTGCATCAATTTGTCAATGTTCACACGGTGTTTACATTCTCTCCCTTTCAATTGGGGGCGATGTAGGCAATTATTGAAGGAGAAAAAAACATACAAAATACGCCGTGCATACTCACATAGCTCAAGAGGTCCTTAATAGTAAGTAGTGTCTGATTGATAGAGAGAACTGATCTTATTACCACTTAAAAAATCTCAATATTAAGACACCAAAACTATAGACATCAAATTTCATAGAGAATTGTTCATGCATTGCTTATTCTAGAGACATATAATCACTACAAACCATTGTCATAAATTCGGCTATGTTAGTAAAAAAGTAAAATTAAAAAAAAAAAAAAAAAAAAACCTTTGAAGATCCTTGACTTAATGCACTACATATATCTCACTTGTGCTACAGAAGAGGATGGACATCATGCATCTCTAAATTGTCCATGGGTGACTTGATTTGGTATTTTTAGATTAAAATGGCCTATATTTTTCCTTTTCTATGATTAATTTTTATGATGAAAAAATTAATGAATCCCTCAACTTCTAAGACATTTGATAGGCCAAAAACGTATTGACCCCTTGTGATGAATTAATTGATTAATATTTTATTAATTAATCAAATTAACATGCAAAACACGTGTTAGCACAAACAAATCACCAATTAAACTACGTATGCAGCGGAAAATAAGTTGATATGGTGATTTGTTTACGAATGGAGAATTCCTATACGGAAAAAACCCCACCGGGTGATTTTAAGGTCACCACTCCTGAGAATCTACTATTATCATAACAAGCGGTTATAAGTAAAAGAATCTCAGTACCTTATACCAACCTACAGTTGAACCCTTACCCCAATACCCAATTGGACTTATTCTGTAGTGACAATCTCTCCTTGTAATGCACGGCTCCCAGTATGTGACTAACCAATTGCGCGGATCCCAGTACGCGACTTCAATCACCAACTAGAGAAGGTTGTTGGCTGCAAAGTTCTTCAGTTCATCTAGCAATGAAGATTTAGAAGCTGCTTGGTTACAAAACCTTACGGTGCACAAACACAGCAGCTTCTTCACAAGAAAGATGAACTAGGGCAAATTCTGTCTCCGGTCACAATTTGCTCGAACAAACTTTGCTCAACACTTGTGCAACTTGTGTCCACCTTTGATGGCCCTTAAGATAATCCTTTTATATGTCTAGGGTTGTGAGAAAAGAAAACTCAAACACATAATCACGGATTGGAGTCAAAATATAACTGAAACTCTATTTTTCATAAACCTCGACAAATACCTATCTGTCGAGCTGCTATCGAGCCACGAGCTGGAATAGCTCTACAGGTCTCGATAGAGAGCTAGCTGTCGAGCTTTAATGAACAACACTTTCTGCACTTGAATCCTCGACAGACTTGTATGGCTTTAACACTTGAACTTGAAACAAGTTTCTTGAATCTACCCAAATACAAGTAAATTGCGTTTTGTCAAAGGATTAGCCAATTACATAAAATAGTGACATATGTTCCTAATAAGTGAATCACGTATGTCCTAACAATCTCCCCCTTTGGCAATCTGTGACAAAACCACAACTAACAAATAAGATATGAGAGAAGTCATAAATCACTAAACTCATATTCACTTGTTAAATACAATAAAATCTATCCCAACACAAACTCTTGAAAAACTTTGCAAGAAGAGAGTTCATGACAAGGTAGACTTTCACAACCTATATTTCTGAAACACTTTAAACAAAACTCATCAAGGGATCTTTGTGTTAAACAGAAATAATAGATTCCATACAAGATATAAGAACCATGTGTATAAAGAAAGAAAAGAAACAACACATGCAAGGATAGGTGAAAGAAACACATACATCAATATAAAAAGAATATAAGTACAATGTATGTCAAAATAGTCACAAGACCAATATACAAGATATGATGTATCTAAAATGGAGAAAAGAAAAAGATACAAATAATCTTCACTACATCCCTTCGTAAGAACAGTCCCCCTGTCAAAAATCTCCTATGCTAACCCTCCCTCTAACTATGACTACTTTCATAACCAAAACTACTTCCTCTTTTTGTCACGAGTGACAAAGGGTAAGAGTGTCAAGTAGACATCTCTTCAGTGCTAGAAGAGCTAGCATCTCCATCCTCATCATCATCGTCGTCGTCATCCTCAGATGTCTCAGATGCCTAGGGAGGAGGAGAGGGAGATTCCACAAAGCCACCAAGGTAGCTTGCCGTCTAGCAATATGGCCGACACAGGTGTTCACCTGACACAACTCATCAGTGAGAGTGTCAAGGCAAGCATTCATGCGCTGAAGCTACGCCATGATCTCGTCAAAGGTCACACCTCCCGCGAAAGTAAAAGGAGCGGAGGTGGATGGAGCTGAAGGAGTGGGAGGAGCTACCATACCGGACCGGCTCAAACGAAATTGCGCCTCGCTTCGTTTAACGGTAGAGGCGTCAATGGCACACATAACGGAGAAGTGGTCAGAAACGAGAAAGGAGACAGAAAAATGGCGTAAAATCCTCGTGATAGCGGAGGGAAAGATGAGCTTAACACGGGACACCGAATCCCTATAGACATCTATGATAGAAAGAATGAAATGAGAGGGAAAATATATAGTGAGATGCTTTATCAAAGAAAGCAAAAATCAAGCATGCAGCTCTGTAATAGAGTTATAATGAAAAAGAGGGTGCAAAACGAAAGTCATCACCATGTTCATGATTCTAGGACCTTTAGCAAAGGTCAAACATGGAGTAAACTGACGCTCGCCCCAATCAGCGGGACGCTCACAAAAAGCGGACATCAACTCATCTTTGGACACAGTCCTCAGACGCTCATAACCGGGGTAGTCAGGATGCTCTACCCTCGGGACCCAGAGCACATCAGATACCAACTCCGGTGTGACCACTATGCGCATACCTCGAACGCGAGTATGAAAGAGAGGTACTGAATAATCAAGTCCATGCATGTTAGAGTAAAACTCCTAAATCAGCACGGATAGACAGGTGATCGGGATGTCACATAATGACTCCCAACCCCGACTGTGAATGATAGTGGGTAGGTCAGTGTCAAAGAAGTCCGACAAAATGACTTGGCGTTCCAAATGAACACCTCGTAGAGAAAAGTTCTCCGAGAAGTCCTTTTGAGCATCCTCATCACGGAATCAAACAGAAGAAGGGGTAGGATCAGAAGATGAAGATGCCCAGGAACGAAGAAGGTTCCGGGATGGAGCAGACTTACGTTTCAGTGCCATGACGCACTAACGTAAACTAGAGAGTGAGAGGGAAAGAAAGAAACACTCAGAAAAGTCCCAACACAGTTCAATTATATAAAAATATATTGAATGTAAAGGACGTATGCATGAAAATGCATGAGCATGTGACGTGCAACAATAATATCATCATGGGCTCAGCCCAATCCAAACCTACCAGCACCCAAACAGTTTAACATATATAACACACATCTAAATGCATGAAAATATAGTTATAATGCACATGGGATGCAATGCATGAAGAGTTTAAAGCATTTTCACAAAAACCAACCCAAAAATTTCACAATACCTTCATTAATTTTGAAAAACCCCAAAAAAAATTTCAAAAACCCAAAAACTTAGGTTAAAAATCATGAAATGCATGAATATGAGAGATTTAGACACTTACCAAGTGAAGAAAACTTGATTAAGGTTGAAAATCACCTAGAGATGAAGTTTAGAGTGTGAGAGAGAAGTTTGGGAGGTGAAAAGGCACGGACAGATCGAGAGAGATCGAGAAAATAAAGACCAGATTGTGCTAAACAAATATATAGAAACTCAGTAAATCTTGACAGATAGAGTTGTCGAAAGGTGTCAAGAGAGGTGTCAAGCATTAAAAGCTTCAATAGATGCAGCTATCGAGAGGTGTCCACAGTAAAGTAAGCTTGATGGATCGATGAGGTATCGAGGGGACAAGAAATTTCTCGATCGATCCACCTAGCTATCGAGAGGTGTCGAGATTGCGATAAAAAGCAACTGAATAGCTCAACGGATAGGCTAGGTATCGAGAGGTGTCGAGGAGCTATCGAGATTGCTTAAAAACAGTTTTTCAAGAAGAGAAAAACACAGATATGAATGCAATCAAACATGCAACTCAACCAAGGATCCAAACAACATTTCGAACTCTCAAAATCATCTTTCAATCATAAAAGAATTAAGCACATAGATCCCAAAAACACACACACACACACACACACAGTAAACAAGTCTAACCAATTTTATATTTCAAAAACAAGTCAAGACAGTTTAGTGAGCATACATTAACACATGTAAACCATGTGATGGTCAAATCATATTGTACCTGCACATGTATAAAAGTAGCAAAGAATATTGCGTATTATGTGTGAAAAACATCGCAAGATTGCATAAGTGTATACATGTGTTGATGCCCATTTTTGCAAATCTGTACCTAAAGGCCCATGAGGAAGAAAGCCCAATGAGAAGCAAGGCCTAAAGACCTACCAAGAAGAACGAAGAGCAAGAAAGGTCCAAAGAAATAAGTGCAAGTGAAAGCAATCTACAACAAAACGCAAATTTGTAGTAGAATACAAATCTGCAATACAGCTTTGCCACAGAATACAGTTCTCTGGCAGAATGGTTTCGGCAAGTGAAGATAAATTGGGCCCAATACCCTTTTAATCTAGTCAACATTATTTAGCCCACAAAGGCCCAAATCCTTTTGTATAAAAAAGATAGGCATGAAAACTGATATGAAGAAGCACGATGAAAAGAAATAAGGAACAACAGGAAGTGTCAGCAGTAGGTGATGAAGCGTGAATTCATCAGTCAATGTATGTAGACAAAAATGATCTTCGGCTTCCTACAAGTAAGTATTCTCGAGTGTGGTCATCGGTGTGGTGCCTGCCACAACGTCTTCGATGCCAAAGTCAATATCGGAAGCTATTTAAGAATGAGCAATATAATGTATCAAAATCAAAGAAATCTCACAGTATCTATCTTAAGGTGTTCATACCTTCTTCTTGGCCATTTGGGGGCTTTATATATGTTGCTGTAGCCTTTAGCCATTGGGCAATTATGGTGGTTCTTAATACCCCTCTGGGTAACGTTTTTTGGCCTCATCATGTTGCTTTAATTTTATCCCAACGGTCTGTACAACTGGTTTTGTAACTGTCCAGGGTGTTTATTGGCGGCATTGAATGAGGTGTTTAACCTCGTCAGTGAAGTGGTTACTCGTCAGTGCAGGCCTGTCTCGTCGGCCCAGTTTATCTCGTCTATGCTTGATTTCGTCAGTCCCATCAGCAGGAATCACGTGAAGGAAAGAAAAGCCAAACCAAAGGAACCGACAAATGCAGCAGGAAATGCATGAAGAAATAAGATAAAAACACGCAGCAGAATGAAACAAGACTAATTTGCTACGGCAGAAATGGCGTGGGAATGAAAGAAGACAAAAACAGAAGGGTCGGAGCACCACCAACCTGTACCCAGCCAATATAAGAGAGGTGGGCCCACAGTCAAAGGGATTCAGAGGGCATGGTTTGGTGGTGGGGGGGAAAGGGGGTCTATATTTGGTTTCCTACCATGACTTCTTTTGGGAATATACCTTGCTGGGATGGTATCTTACCCAAAAGAAGTAATAGATGGTTGGGACCATCTGATGTATGCCATTGAGCTAGGTAATGAGGTAGCCAAATCCTTATCTTTGAACCTAGAGGTAGAGGTATACAGCAGGAACAAACAAAAGAGAATTTTGTCGTGCAGCAAACATGTTCTGAGCAGCTGGCAGTGGTCGGGGCAACCAATGGGTTGGTGGGTAGTCCTACAAGGATGCCCACAGTAAATCAAAAACAGTTGGTGAAGCCCTAGGGGTAAAAGAGAGAAATCCCATTAAATTAGCTCACTATAAAAGGAGGAGCTAGCCATGGATGAAAGGGACCCAGAGGGAGACCGGATGGGAAAAGCACCTAAGGAAGAAAACCCATGGTAACAAAGTAGTAAATACCTAGAAAGAGGAACCCAGAAAAAGGGAAAAGACCCAAGTGAGAAAAACAACTCACGGCAAGATAGTAGTTAGAAACTAAGAGTAAAAAAAAGAACGGAGAGAAAGAAAGAAAGAAAGTGGTAAAAAGAAGAGAGAAAACGTGGCAAGAATAGGGGCATGCATCAATAGACCATCTTTTCCCTCACTCTTAGCAAACCCACTCTTTGAAATCCCCAAAAGTAATAGCTAGTAGCCATTTAGGCTTATTCTCCAAAATGCACAACTTTGATGGCAAAAGCCTATGACAAGGTTGTTTAAGTTGGGGTTTGGGTTCTTTCTTGGTTTACTTATCCTATGAGATAATTCAATACTTGATTTTGATTGCAAATATATTTGATTTCTCTCATTATAACTTATATCTGCCGTATTTAGTCATTCTGTTGTAGTACGTTTTTATCACGTCTGCCGCATTAGTTGTCCTGCTGTAGTGTCTTTACTTGCTGTACTAGTTATTTGCTATAGCACCTTTTATTATATTTACCGTGTTAGCTATTATATTAGCTAAACCATTCCTGCTGAAACTTTCTTCTTTATTTGTTATTACGTGTTTTACTTTTGACACAAACTAATCATTATCCTGCCATAAGTATATATACATATACATTGTTTCTCATGTTCTGGAAAAATATATTTTTATATATGTATATGTGAATACGTATAAGTATATATACTCATATATGTGTATATATATATATATATTTGAGAATATGCTAACCCATTTAAACTAGCATTTGTTTGATGGATATTTTCTTTGGGTTTTAGATTTGTTTATGTGCAGGAAGTAGAAAAGTATTTCTGCGATAAGAAAAATGAAGAGTATTCATTCACGTTGCAAAAAGCTTTACTTATTACACAGCAGACAGTTTTACTACGCGGCAGACAACTTTACTGCACAGTAGACGGTTTTACTACACGGCAGAAAGTTTTGCTGCACAGCAGAAAAGTCAGACCTGTGGTAGAAACCAAGAAAAGTTCATTCTAAGGCAGAAACTAGCAGCGGCAAAAACAGAAAAGTCAATTATGCGGCAGAAACTGGAGAAAAGTTCCTTCTGCGGCAGAAACAGAGGATAAGCCCACTTTGCAGCGTCTTCCCTCGGACTTGAGCTCAACATTTGCGCACAAGCTGGACCAAATTGAGTTGCAGTTGGACCGATCTCAACTTCCTTACTCAGAATATTTGGGCCTAGTACCGCAGGAGGCAGCCTAGTCCAATATAACAAAAAGGCCCACTACAACATGTTATGACGATTTGAGATATGAGAAAATCATTTTAACTCACACACAATCATAACTATTTGATGGGGACTATCACATTCGAGGTACATCTTATAACTCCCACATCTCCTAGAATACACGCTTGCAATCATATATAAAGCATTTTGATATTTTTGCTTTTTATTTTTCTTTGCATATTTTTCTTTTAATAAACATATCATGCATGGGCATATAAGAGATAGAAAAGAATTACCCAACGATGTTAAGCATTTAACATTCCAATTTTGCTATGCCGAAGCATACAAATGTCATTGACATTGCATTTTTGCTATGCCGAAACATACAGATGTCATTTCATGATTAGCAGGCAATAGTGGTGAGATAGTTATTTATGCCTTTCTCTTAGGATTTTTTAGTCATTCCCGTCAAAAAGAGTGATACGAGTGTTAAGTACAAGAGATTACTTAATTTTACTCATCACAAACATGAGCCACAAAGCTTACTTGCTTAGTTGTGCATTAAGATGCTCATCTAAGCTACAAAAGATACAAAGTTTAGAAAACTTTGTTTCAATGGCCACCTAAGGTACACAAGTACCAATGTACACATAACACACATTGTTTTTGTATTTTTCAATTTTTCAAAAAAAAATTTTATATCAAAAACAAAATAAACAAAACTGAAAACAAAAAAAAACATGTTAAACAAAGCAAAGTATAAAAACTAGATTGACTCAAAACTTGAAAGCAAAACACGTAAGTAATGCAAACAAAAATAAGAAAGGGAGAGAGAGAGAAAGTGACAGAATCACTTGGAGCCCTTTTCCTTCCACACCTTGGAAGAACCTTTTCGTCTAGCAAAACCTTGATCCGGCGGTGAGGGAGAAGAATTGAAACCATTCAAGTTCGAAAAAAACATGAGGGCTTTGAGAAGATCTCCAAGAGAAGCAAAAGAGGATGGAAACTAATTTTGGTTTCCCGATGCAATCATGTCGTTGCTCTGTTGAGTGGCTAACCACTTATAACAATTAGGTCGAGTATTACCGGCTGCTCCACAATGATGACAGAGATGCTGCTTCTTCTGTTTAGGCTTTTGAGAGTTAGCCTTCTTAGCCCTAGGGTTTTTAACTTCTTTCTTATCCTACTTAAAGGGTGCTTCTAAGATAGATTTACCCTTGTATATGTCCTCACTAGCTAAATCAGTTTTAACATTAGTGTTCTCAATTTCAACATTATTACTAGGAGGAACAAAAACAATAGTACTAGTAGAAGCAATAATAGGAGAAGAGAAATCATACCCTAAACCAATTCGATCGAAAGCAGATTTCTGAAGACTGAGCATTTCATCCAGTTGAGCTTTGACTTGGAACAATTTTGCCTCAAGCTTCTTGATCTTCTCAGCCAAGAAGTTATTCTCAAATCCTAGTGCTCCAATAGTCAGATTGGCTTCATCAACCTTTGTGGAAAGCTCTTCATGCTCAAGCTCCACATCACTAAGCTTCTTAGTGGTCAACCTATACAACTTCTCATGCTTTTCTGAGACTTTGTATAACTTTGCATAGGCTGTGTGGATGTCATCTTGTTCATCCATCTTTTCAAACTTGGACTCCACCAATTCCTCTTCTTCATCCACATCTTCAACAATCCCCTCAGTAAGATTGATAGTGGCAGTGAAGGCATTCAAGATTCTGTTATCCTCATTATTGGAATCATCTTTAAGCTTAGTGTCACTTAATTTAGCAGCAAGTGCCTTGCTCTTCCCAATGGTCTTGAGATATGTAGGGCACTCTTGTTTTATGTGACCGAAGCCTTGACACCCAAAGCACTTTGGTCTTGAAGGAACAGTGTACTGACCGCCATCCCTATCATCCTTCTTCGCTTTGTCTTGGCTCTTGAACAGAGAAGAATTGGATTGCCTATGGTCCTTGTCGAAGTCCTTCTCATTGGCATTCTTCATGAACTTCTTGAATTGCCTAGTAATGTAGGACTTCATCTTAGAATCTTCATCGTCTAAAGACTCATCAGTATCACTACTCTTGGCCTTCAATGCCATGCTCTTGCCCTTACCCGACTTACCAATCCTTGTTAATCCTAACTCATAAGTCTGTAAATTACCAACCAGCTCTGTCAGAGGAATCTTGTCAATGTTCCTTGATTCCTCGATCACGGTGATCTTGGCATGGAATCTCTCGAGTAGAGATCTGAGCACATTTCTCACAATCTTGGGTTTAGGAATGGTTTCCCCAAGATTAAAAGCTGAGTTTATTATGTCCTTGAGCTTGGCATAGAACTCATCAAATGACTCATCCTCTTCCATCTTGATCTCTTCAAAACTTGTAGTGAGCCTCTGAAGTTTTGAATCCTTGACAGCCTTGGTTTCTTCATAGGTTATCTAGATGATGGTCCATACTTCCTTCGCAGTTTCAGTGGAGGATATCTTCTTGAATTCCTCATTAGTGACTGCATTGAATAAGGCATTCAATGCTCTGCTGTTGAAATTTGCCGCCTTGATCTTAGCATCATCCCAATCAGTTGGCGCTTCCTTTGGCTTGGTCCAGCCTATCTTCACAGTTTGCCACACCTTCTCATCTAGAGACTACAAGAAAGCTCTCATGTATACTTTCCAGTATGCATAGTTAGTACCATCAAACAATAGAGGTACAATAAGAGATTGTCCTCTATCCATGACAAACAGGGGTCAATGGATCACACACAAAGATTAACCATAATCAGAGTGTGTCTGCTTTGATACCACTTGATAAGTAAAAAACATATTGACCACTTGTGATAAATTAATTGATTAATTAGCCAAGTTCATTAATTAATCAAATTAACATGCAAAGTGCGTGGTAGCACAAACAAATCACCAATTAAACTAAGTATGCAGCGAAAAATAAATTGACACGGTGATTTGTTTACGAATGGAGAAAACCTACACGGCAAAAACTGCACCGGGTGATTTTAAGGTCAGCACTACTAAGAATCCACTATTATCACAACAAGAGTTACAAGTAAAGGAATAACAGTACCTTATACCAACCTACAGTTGAACCCTTACCCCAATACTCAATTTGACTTGTTTTGTAGTGACAATCTCTCCTTGTAATGCATGGCTCCCAGTACGTAACTAACTAATTGCGCGGATCCCAATACGCAACTTCAATCATAAACTAGAGGAGGTTATTGGCTGCAAAATTCTTTAGTTCATCCAACGATGAAGATCGAGAAGCTCCTTGGTTACAAAACCCTGCAGTGCACTAACACAGCAGCTTCTTCACAAGAAAGATGAACTAGGGCAAATTTTGTCTCCGGTCACAATTTGCTTGAACAAACTTTGCTCAACACTTGTGCAACTTGTGTCCACCTTTGACGGCCCTTAAGATAATCATTTTATATGTTTAGGGTTGTGAGAAAAGAAAGCTCAAACACATAATCACGGATTAGAGTCAAAATAGAACTGAAACTCTGTTTTTCATAAACCTCGACAGATACCTATCTGTCGGGCTGCTGTCGAGCCATGGGCTAGAACAGCTCTACAGGTCTCGATAGATAGCTAGCTGTCTAGCTTTGATGAACAACACTTTTTGCATTTGAATCTTAGACAGACTTGCATGGCTTTAACACTTGAACTTGAAACAAGTTTCTTGAAGTATTAAACACATCCTAGATCTACCCAAATACAAGTAAAGTGCATTTTGTCAAAGGATTAGCTAATTACATAAAATAGTGACATATGTTCCTAACAAGTGAATCACACATGTCCTAACAACATTGTTTTTTCAATTTTGGTTATTGATGTATATACATTATAAACAAATACTTACTATGTTCCAGCAATCTTCTTGGTGTTTCCTTTAGTTCAGTCAACCCCAAAAATCCTTGCCATGCCAAAATCTAAAATTTTTGGATTCGTATCCTCATCTGATAGTATATTGCTAGCTTTAAGGTCATGATGTATAATTCTTAGTTGAAAATCTTCATGAAGATAAAGAATCCCTTGGGCAATCCCTTCAATAATCTTGTAGCACCTTGACCAATCCAATGTTTTTTTCTTGTTGGGGTCTATGCATACCCATCCACGTTCAATATTCAAGTTAGATTAAAAATATCAAATTGAAATGCATATTCTACTAATTGATTAATTTTAAAACATGAGTAATTATGAGGTATTACTAGAGCATGGTCACGCGGTATTTCATATCAATAAAAGGAAGCCACCTATTTCAAAATTGAACCTTTTCACATGGCTTTTTTAAGCTTGCCATATCTTTGTATTAAAAGGTTTTTTGTTGTTGTTGTTGTTGTTGTTAATTAGTGTGGAATACCACGACAGCTATACTCCAAAAGTATCTAATAATTTTTTTGAAAACAATCGATTTGTTAAAATGTACCTCTATTTAGGGATTTTAAATTGAAAACTCAATCCACGCATCTTAATAGCAAATGAGGAAATGAGACATATGCATAGAGTGTACAAACCAAATAGAAAATGGTCAAGGCTTTTGTTGGGCACAAACTCGTAGATGAGCAACTTTTCTTCTCTTTCCAAACAAAATCCCAATAGCCTAACTAGATTTTTGTGTTGAAGCTTGACTTGGGCTAAAATCTTGTTCTTTAATTCTTCTACACCTTGGCTTGAACTTTTTGAGAGTCTTCACTGCTATTTCTTGTCTATTAAGAAATGTGCCCTAAGAATATATTTTAATAATCCATTAGAATAGTGTACTTAGTGGAATTTATAAATTCTCAATTTCAAAAGCTTTTGAATTTTGACTAGTCCAATTTTTGCGAGAATTAAATTCGTAATACATAGATGTCTAGTATCCTAACAAAAATTCCCAAAAAAAAAAATTCCCAAAAAAAAAAAGAAAAAAAAAAAGGAATACTAGTACCTTGTAAACCTCACCAAATCCACCTCCACTCAGCTTGTTGTCATCAGAGAACTTGTTTGTGGCAGCTTGGATTGTAGCCAAATCAAATTGCAAGGATGCAATAGTTGTCGCAACTACGCACACAAATGGAGTAAACATTATTGGAAACTTTGGCCCTTAAGAGCATTAGTATTGGTGGTATTAAAAAGTTATATTGCTATTTTTAGCACCACCAAATACAAAAATAGGGCCACATTGGTGGAGCCAAAACCAAATAATTTGGCTCCACAACTACAGTGCACAACTCCCTCTCAACTGAACCAAGCCTTTCTTCTCTTTTGTGGTGTCTCGTGGTGTCACCTAGGTTCGTTGAGATTGCCGGTGTGGGTTCGTGGTGGTGGTCCGGTGTGGGTTTGTGGTGGTGGGCTAGTGTGGGTTCGTGGTGTGGGTTGGCTGGGTGGGTTCGTGGCGGTGGGCCGGTGTGGGTTGAGTTTGTGTGGTTGGGTGGTTTGGATCAGTGGGTTTAGTGGTGGTGTGAGTTGTTGGAATTAAGGAACTAAGGAAGAGAGTGACTGAATTCAACTGTCATTCAAAGTCATCCAAAAACTTGCACGAAGGATTTTTTATTTTTTATTTCCAGGAAAGAAGATTCCGCACTAGAAAGAATTTTTATCATACATTCATACAAGGAAAAGACGTAAAGGTTGGAGAATTTTGTGTCCTTGTTTGGTGGACTAGTATGTCCTACCGTAGACTTTGTACACTCTTGGGCTCCATCCGCGTCAAAATCCTGTGAGTGGAGCTTACTTCCATTGGCCCTTTAGAAATTATTACTTCTGCCGCGGACTCCTTTCCTTTTTATGACGCTAGTGTGTTTGGAAACAATTTATTTAGTTGAAATTGAACTTTTTTACTGAAAGTATTATAGATAAAATTAAAATGTAGTTGAAATAGTACAGTAAAACTTAAGAATAGTACTAAAAAGTGCAATAAGACTTACAAATAATAATAAAATAAAATTAAATAGTAAAAAAAGCTGACTTTTTAAAACCCTATCAAATGCAGCCGTATTGCCCCTAGTGGGAGACTCATGAGTAGGCTCACCGTTCACACCTCTTCTATTTGAGAGCGATGTTTTTTGTTGTCTCTTTCAAGAAAAAATATTCAAACATCAGAAAAGGATTCTGTCGTCTATTCATATTAAAACAAGTAGTATGCCTTGGAAAAAAAAGTGTTCCTAGTGGACACGGTGTGTAATACCGAAAATTATATTATGTACCCGGCATATATGCCGGGTCACTCACAAGCTGGCGGGTCCCACACACTGTGGGGCTTGCCAGCTTGTGAGAGACCTGGCATATATGCCGGGTACACCATATACTTGCTCGTGGTATACATATAGACGAATACAAATATTTTTTTTTCCTTGTCACATATATATATATTTTTTTACTTTTCTTATAAAATAATCAAAATTTAAAATAGGAAAAAAATTAAATACATATAATTGGTGGAACAAAAAGTGTAATACAAAAAAAAAAAAAAAAAATCAGACAAAAAGGATTTGCATTCCATATAAACGCCATCCTCTTGTCACGTATTTAGGCTCCATCATCCATGTGAAAAATAAAAATTAAAAATTAAAAAATTAAAAAAAATTAAAAAAAATTAAAAAAAAAAAAAAAAAACCCACAAGCTTGTGCCATAGTTCTTATTTTCAAGGATAATTATTACACCCACTTGGGAGTGCTCCGCCCATCTCTATCTCTATCATTTGGTGCGTGTACATATTACGTTCTTAGGAGTGGACTCCACCTAGGAAAGTAATAATTTTTCTATAATTTATAATTTCTTAATCATGTGAAACAATGAGAGCGGAAGAAAAGCTAAAAGGCTATAGTACTAATAATTTTTCGTGTGGTTGGTGTATCCATCATTCATTGGCTGAAATATAATAAGATTTTGTCAAAATCATTGTACACAGCTGCTCTCCTTTTTTCTTTTTCTTTTTTCTTTTTTTTTTTCTTTTTTAAAGAGAATTAAGGTTATAATCTCTTTTCTCCACTGTACTATCAAATTATCAAAAAAATAGAAAAAGAAATATAATGACGTTTTACTCTATATTTTTTTGTCACATTACCAAACATCATTTATTACCTTGATCATTTTCTGGACATTTATTTTAACAATACTACGTTTATTCTATGTTTTAAATACCGGATGGAATTGATCGATCGGTTCAACTATAAACAAGCATCAATACTGATCCAGTCATATGAAAAAAAAAAAAAAAAAAAAATTCATAGAATACCAAAAATAACTAGAAGCCAGTGATATAACCTGAACCAGTTAAACTGTTTTAGAGCAAGTCTTGCCTACTGAGGAAATTTCAAACTAGATTAATTCAAACATCAATGGGATTGACTTGCAGTAACCATGTATGAGATTTTTTTACTAAAGTCCTTAAAGTTTAGGGTTGTTTTTATTTTGGCTCTTCACATTAATTTCAAAATTTTCAATTTGGCCTTGCTTTTGTTTTCATTTTCACCTTGCCATCCATTTTTATTAGTAATTTGACTGTTAAGTGTCATATAAGTGAGGTATTTTAGAATACATCACTTATATATATAATGTCAGTTGTCACAAAATTACTAACAAAAATGGATCAATGACACAGTATAAAAACAAAAGCAAACATGATAGGTCAAAACAAAAATTTTACAACGTAAAGAGCTAACAATCAAGATAACTCCAAATTATAAGCCTAAAAGTGTGCTTTAATCAGATTTGTTTGATAGTTTCTTTAGCCATTATTTTGGCTATTTTATTTCCTTAGTGGATGAGGTAAGTTTTTTATTTATTTTTATTATGTATAATATAGGTGATCTTGATGTATACTAGTACGGCTTTTGTTGATGTAGGGTACTATTTAAAGATTATAAAAAAAAAAAAAAGGTGTAGCTCAAGATATTAAGCATGCAATAATGTGCAAAGAGTATGCAATAAATTAACTGACTTTTGTTGTTCCATTTTCTTTTCTTTTTAAATTTTTCTTGCAAATAAATACAAAATTGTTATACTTTTTTTATTGTTCTGGCATTAATTATTGTGAGAAATTGTGACCTTGGACCCAGGCGAACGTGCAGATTGTGAATTATTGTTTATCAAATAGCAATTCAAATGATACGTTACAAAATGAGAAAGGGTTGGTCACCCATTTGGCCTAATCAAAATCACTCTTCTAGGAAATAATGGCCATAAAAATCATGTCATGCAAACGTTCATACATAATTAACCAGTCCAAACATGTCATAATAAGAACTAGCATATGACCTGTCGTTTCTATCACTAGGACTTATAAATTTATTTTTTTGAGTTGATTTTTACCCACTACAAACATCTATGTATCAAGGAAAAAAAAAAGTGGAGCTTATTTGCTTATAAACAACTTTTTGAACCTTATTTTTCTAGTTACAATCAAAATTCTAACTTTTAGCAACAGCAACAACCAAAACAAAATCCAATTTTGTTGGTGCCAAATGAACCAATAAACATGACAAGCTCTTAGAAGTGTGATTCTATATCAAATCACCAGTCATAATGGTAACGCCTTGAGGCATGTATTTAGCAATTACAAATTGAAGTACAGCTTGGTCTTCTAACCATTTTGTCTTGGGTCTTGGTTAATTATACCTATTGGTTTGCAAGCTTTCTACGGTTCATGAAGTCTCAAATCTTTAAGCAATGGTCATATGCAACTCACTGTTCAAATTCAATGACTTACAAACAAATACTAATTCTAGAGAGACCCTTACTATACTCACGCTAGCGAGGGTATAATTCAGTAATTGATGCTTCATTGGCAGAACATGAGATCGATTTGCTTGTAGATTGATTTGACTCCAGCTCGTTTGAACGCTTGTTGTCCTCTGTTCGGCTACGAAAAAAATATGCTGGTCGTTGAGGTAACGGCAGAGTAACAAAGTCACTGTTTAGCGTAAGAACTACTGTAGCCATAGTAGGCCTGTCAGCTGGATTGTCTTGTACACAATGTAATCCAATATGGAGACTTCTGATGACTTCATTTCTCGCGTAAGAGTCTCCCAAAGTTGGATCCAACAATTCCAAGGGTGTTTCATCCCTCCAATGTTTCCAAGCCTGCATCAATTGGTCATGTAATTTTTTAATCACTCTTTTTGCCACTACACGGTTGTGATGATGCTGGCATTCATATCGGAAGACAAAATCTGAATATTTGGTTTATACTCACATAGCTTAAAAGGTCTTCAACACTATTTTCTTGACAAAAAGAACTGTTCTTCTGGCCGCTTATAATCTCTAGAATTAGGACCCCTAAACTGTATACATCGGATTTTAGAGAAAATTGCCCAAACATAGCATATTCTGGAGACATGTAGCCACTGTAAAAACCAACACCATTGATATGGCAAATGTTAGTAACAAGATATGCAAACGGATTTAACTAAACAATGAAATACTCAGTATAACTGACACATTACTCATGCATAGATTAATGCTACTGTTAAGGTTAGAGTGCAACACATCTCTAAATTGTAGAAAGTAGAATTTGTAGAATATTGGAGTGGTTCAGATTTTTTGTAGACATTTACAACTTACAATGTGCCAACAATCCTGTTGGTGTTTCCTTGAGTTTGATTAACTCCAAAAATCTTTGCCATGCCAAAATCTGAAATTTTTGGATTCATGTCTTGATCTAACAAAATATTGCTAGCCTTAAGGTCACGATGTATAACTCTAAGTCGAGAATCTTCATGAAGATAAAGGATTCCTCGAGCAATGCCTTTAATAATCTTGTAACGTGTTGACCAATCCAATTGTTCTCGTCTCTTAGGATCTACACATTCATCAAATATATATATATATATATATATAGAGAGAGAGAGAGAGAGAGAGAGAGAGTAGTCAAGGCTTACACAGAAGGAAAAAAATGCTATAGACTTCCACAGAGACAAAAAGAAAATGCTAGACTTACACAGAGACAATTTGATCTATTCATCTCTGGTAAGTTCCACAACAATAATGAATTTATTAATAGTTAAGAAGACTGCAAACTGAACCCTCCTTAAATGGATTTTATCCTCCTTGAAGAAAAACCTTAATCCTCTCATATTCTACGGCACACTAGAAAACTAGACATAAGTTTATAAGTGACATACCACATAGAAAGTAGTCAAGGCTTTTGTTGGGCACAAATTCATAAACAAGTATTTTTTCTTCTTTTTCCAAGCAAAATCCCAATAACCTTACAAGATTTCTGTGTTGAAGCTTAGCTACCATTACAACTTCGTTTTCGAATTCCTTCGTTCCTTGTCTAGAGTTTTGTGATAGCCTCTTCACAGCTATTTCTTGTCCATTAGAAAGTATGCCCTGAGAATATACTTCAACCAATCTTAGAACAATTTACCCATAACAATTTATGTAATCTCAACATCAAAAATTGCTTCAGCATTGTTGGAATTGCATGCATTAGATTATCTATAGTTGATGAATAGAATTAATCCTAAAACAAAAAAATAATAAAATTGGTAAACTAA